>JABTXL010006431.1:481225-547771 GCA_025134845.1 Neodon shergylaensis
GGAAGGAAGGAAGGAAGGAAGGAAGGAAGGAAGGAAGGAAGGAAGGATAAAGAGGATAAAGAGAGGGAAGGAGAGACGGAAGGAGGGAAGGAACTAGGGAAGGAGAAGGAGGGAGGAAAGGAAAGGGAGGGAGGGAAGGAGGGAGGGAGGGAGGGAGGGAGGGAGGGAGGGAGGGAGGGAGGGAAAAAGAAAGAAGGCGGGTTTCTTATATACCAATGGCAAACCCTTGGGGAAAGCTCAGGGAAACACCCCCACTCACAACTCTCTAAAAGCAAAAGCAAACAAAACACCAACTGGGTGTAAACTTAACCAGGAAAAAGAAAGACCTCAAAAATTAAATAATTAGTGGAGTAGAATGGAAGAGATAGAACAGAATCATGTGATTAAAAAAAATAGCCTCTTCAGTACGGTTCTGGGAGAACTGGGTATCCACATGTAGAAGAGTCAAATCAGATCCCTGTAGCCCTGCACAACAATCTAGTCCAAATGGGTACAGTTAAGACCTGAACCCCTGAAATGTTAGAGTAAAAAGGTGGGAAAATACTTCAGAATATGGAATAGGTAAGAGCTTTCTGACTAGGACTCCAGTGGCTGAGGAAATAATCCCGACAACTGTTAAACGGAACCTCCTGAGCTAAACTTCCACATAGCCAAGCAGAGAATCGATCAAGTCAAAGGCCAGCCTGCAGAATCAGAGCGAAGCTTTGCTAGTTAGATGTCTGACAGGGGAGTGATTTCTAGAAAACACAAAGAAACTAGAAATCAACAGCTCAGTCAACAAATGGCCTAATGCAAGGAACAGACAGCTCTCAAAGGAAAAAAATACAAATGGCCGGTAAACATTTGAAACATGGTCAACTTCACTAGCCCTCAGAGAAACGCAAATTAAAGCCACGCTGAGAATCCATCTCACCCCAGTCAGAACAGCAGTTATTAAGAAAACAAAATAATAACAAACGCTGGAAGGGTGGGGACAAAGGGGACGTCTTGTGTGTTGCTGGGGGTGTGTGAACTGGCCCAGTCCCTGTGTAAATTAGTACGGAAGTTTGTCAAGAAGCTAAGAATAGATCTGGATGATGTACTAGCTGTACCACTCCTGGGTGTTTACCCGGAGGGCTGCAATAACTTGGCACATTCTGTAGAAATGCTGGCACTGTGCTGTTCATGGGAGCCAAGCTGCAGAGTCAACCATGGTTCCAACAGCAGAGGGATAAAAAGATGGATAAAGACAATTGACGTATGGACACACAGAATTTTTTTTCCAGCCATGAAGGACAACGTTGTGCTTCTTGCAGGAAAATGAATGCTACTGAAGATGATCACGTTAAGTGAACAAGATCAGCCTCAGAAAAAGAAGCCTGTTTTCTCCCATAAGTGGTTCCTAGATTTTATGTAGATCTATAACATTGTGTATCTTTATATGACGTGAAAGCAGAAATAGAAAGGTAGGAGAAGGGGGAGAAGGGGGTCAATGGGGAATATGCTTAAATTACATCGAATACTTACATGAAAATATCCTTACGCCACCAAGGCCAGCTGGACTGGGACTGAAAAAGCATGGGATAAAACCGGACTCTCTGAACATGGCGGACTATGAGGGCTGATGAGAAGCCAAGGACAATGGCATTGGGTTTTGATCCTACTTCATGTTCTGGCTTTGTGGGAGCCTAGCCAGTTTGGATGCTCACCTTACTAGACATGGACGGAGGGGGGAGGCCCTTGGACTTTCCACAGGGCAGGGAACCCTGACTACTCTTCGGACTGGAGAGGGAGGGGAAGAGGAGTGGGGGAAGGGGGAGAGGAGTGGAAGGTGGGGGAGGGAAATGGGAGGCTTGGAGGAGGGGGAATTTTTTTTTCAATAAAAAATAAAAAAAGAAAAAAAAGAAATATAAAAAAAGAAAATATCCTTATGCAACCAATACTGTGTACAATGAATATATACAATATATACAAATAAATACGAAGAAGTATAGTATGTATTGAGGCCATTAGTAATTTTGTATGCCTACTAAATTAGGGATCTAGGAAGATAAACAGTCAAGAAACAGGATGGAAAAACACATTTTTTCCCTTAAATATATTTATTTTCTACTTTTTAAAAAAGTACATGTTCGGGCTGGAGAGATGGCTCAGTGGTTAAGAGCATCATTGCCTGCTCTTCCAAAGGTCCTGAGTTCAATCCCCGGCAACCACATGGTGGCTCACAACCATCTGTAATGAGGTCTGGTGCCCTCTTGTGGCCTGCAGACATACACACAGACAGAATATTGTGTGCATAATAAATAAATTTAAAAAAAAAGTACATGTTCTTTTAAGAATAATGAGTGTGAGCCAGTCAGAGGGTTTTTGCTGCAAGAAACCAAAACAACTCTGGGTAACTGAAGCAGAGAGAGAACGTATTAGCGCCTAAGAGTAGTGCAGGAGGATGGCAGACTCAGGGTTAAAGGCAATGTAGGTACCACAGCCCCTGAAGATACCAAGGCCTCCACAGCAGGGGCAGCACCGCTGGGCTTATGGGCAATGCTGGCACTGGTCTCTGATGCCAGAGCCCCCACCGCTGCCAACACCAGGAGCAATCTCCACACTGCAGCTTCCATGGCGCTCTGGAACAAACTTAGCATTCTCTGCTATCAAGGTTATAAGCTCCTGAGCCAAAACCCAGTGCAGACCCTTACGTCCTCCTGTTCGTAGCTGCAGGGGAGGCTGGGAAATAAGGACCCGCATCTCCATCTGCAGAAGTGGAAGTTGTCTGTGTAGCAGAGAACGCCACAGATACAGGAAGTTTAAGTCAATAGTGGAAGGAGAGGGGAGGGAAGGGGAAGGTGGGGGGGAGAGGAGAGAGAGATTTATGTCAAATTTCACTTTCTTTGGGGCAAGTCTGAAATGACTGCCTTGCCTCCATATGAGCATGCTTTTTAAGTGTGTCCTTGGCACAGAGTGTTACTCAGAATTGGACTTTAGAGTAGAAAGGTCCCTATAGATCATTAAGTTCAAAAGCCTTGTGTAGAAAACAAAACTAAGTACTGGGGAAATCCCAGTTACCTGAGGTAATTCAGTGAAACTTTCCTTCTCTCTCTCTCTCTCTCTCTCTCTCTCTCTCTCTCTCTCTCTCTCCAGGGTTTTTCTGCGAACCAGTATTGGCTGTCCTGGAACTAGCTCTTGTAGATCAGACTGACCTCGAACTCACAGAGATCTACCTGCTTCTGCCTCCTGAGTGCTGGGAATAAAGGTGTGTGCCACCACCACCCAACTAACAATTTGGTTTTTAATTACTAGAATCGTTTATTAAAAGCAAACAAACCACATAATAGAATTTAAAGAGGCTGGAGAGCTGACTCTGCAGCTAAAAACACTTGTTACCCTTCAGCCAAAGCAGGTTTGATTCCCAGCACCTACATGGCAGCTCTTAACCATCTGTAACTCAAGTTCCAGGGAATCTGACACCCTCTTCTGGACTCTTTAGGCACCTGGGAGATTCCTTTTAGATCTTTTCTATGCATGTGTGTGTGTGTGTGTGTGTGTGTATAGTTTGTAGCTATATGTATAATATGTGTATACTATTTTATTACTTGCGTGCCCTCAGCATATTTTACGAACCTAAATGCCATCTGAAGTAACTGCACGCCCTCCCTAGCTATTGGCAGGCTCAGAAGCACCATAAGAGCAGCCAGGGGCTGAGGAGGAAAAGTCACGAACCAAGGGAGGTTTGGTGGCAAGATGATTCTTTTTGCCCATCCTACTTCATCACAAACCCAAAATGTTAGTGACTTTCATCAGAGAAATCCCTCCACTACTACCCAGGGCTGCTTCAGTACGCGTAGAATCCTCCGAAACTACCTAGTCCCTCTTTGTGTGCAGCAGGGGAACTGCTTTCCTGGGGTAAAAGGTGGGGATAGTTGGGGACTTACCCAAGGTCACCCAACCAGGACCGTAGCAGAGCTGAGTTTTGTTTCTCCCAAGGCCTGACTCACTGCATTGCTTTCTGTAACTCTGAGGGGAAGCTGGAGGGCAGTGGCATTTGAAGATACTTACCTCACAGCTCAGGCTACTGAGCTTTGGGCCTGGCATAGCTTCCGTGAGTCCTCCAGCCTTCCCTCTTTTCCTGGTGTATGTCCTCCCACCTACACTAACTCCTGTCACACATCTCCATCTCCCTCTCTGTGGCAACATACGCTTGATGCTTCTCCAATAGCTTTATTCTCTGGCCAGGGCTAGGCAAAATGTTGACCAAGGCAGTGTTATGCCAAAGGGATGGAGAAAAACAGAATCAGTTGTGTTCTCCTAAGGGTCAAATTCCTTTAACCAGGGAATGATCATTTAGTGTTAGCAAAAGATGGGGGCAGGGAGCTGGTGTGGCAGGGGGATGATACGGTTGGAACAAGGCACTTGGGAGCTTACTTTCCAAGATTTAACTCCAAATATTCTGTTAGCAAACAAAACCAAAAGTCTGAGTGTGCACCCCCAGCCACTGTGTACTGACTACTGATTATATACGCACTGCTTTACTGTTTTAGTGTTGGGAAAGCTGACACTCCTTACTCTTGATTTTAAAATGAATAGAAGCAGGCCTTCAGTATTCCCTCCTTGTCCCTTGGTTCATCATTCCGGGCACCCTGCTTTGGCAGTCACTCTTCCTAGGGGATTCAGATAAATACCCTAAAAGTGCAGCCCCACAGAGAGTGAAGAAGGCTCTAATATCAAGGTAAGCAATGCATTCTTGAGCACTGAGAAAGCAGGAAATAGCCCCAGAGAAAAGGAAGACCGAGCCCTTCTGGGTGTCAGAGGCCTACTCCTGGGACCAGTCAGCATCCTTTGGTCTGTGGTGGAGACCAGTGGCAGCCTTCATTCCCTTGATTGGTATCTGATTGCCTTCGCTGCTTGGTTTACCTCACCCATGAGGCATCCACTTCCTGCCCCCAGCATGTGTGGGCTTAATAAAGAACACACAGTTATCTGATGGCCCAGAGCCACCCTGTGTGTCTGATGAGGCAGGAAATGCCCTTGCCAGGGACCTGGAAGGCTGTGGAGTTCTGACTCTCCTCCTAGGCCTTACACGACCACCATCTTTAACTTGCTGAGCCTAATTTTCTCATCTGGAGAAGGACAATAATTGTCCAGAAACAATTCCTAATGTTTCTGAGGTTTCTCCGCTAAGTGTATCCCGTGGATTCTCTCATAAAATTACCAAGATAATACTTTTTAATAAAAAAAAACAATTTACTTCAACATTTAGTTTCATTTTTATTGACTATCTGACAAGTACTGTCACTTAAAATTCATTACCAGAAGTGCAAAAAACATTCATAAGCCATCAAATACTGCAATGAATAAAGCTACTGGACCAAGCATTTAGAAAAGCCATGTTTGCTGGGTGGTAGTAGCACACGCCTTTAATCCCGGCACACAGGTAGGCAGGCTGGTAGATCTCTGAGTTTGAGGCCAGCCTGGTCTACAGAGGGAGTTCCAGAACAGCCAGGGCTATACAGAGAAACTCTGGCTCTGTACCTCTGCCAGTCCATCCGGCCCCTGCAGGCCTACTGCGCCCATAAAATGTTTTCCAAGTTTAAGTCTTTTTCATTTAGGAAGTATGACTTCATAAATTTGAATTTTTAATTTTCACTTTGAATCTGTATGACTAAAAAGCGACTACCAAATTAGTTACAAACAGAATAAAAATAAAGCCGGTCTCTGTGTCATCAGGAAATTGTCTGGTGACATTTCCCTTGTTCACTGCTCTAGTGAGCCTAAGAAAAAAAAACCAATCCCGGGTCTCAAAGGCACATGACATTTTCACGGCCAGCTTTAGACTGTGTCCCTCTCGTCAGCAGCTAACTCAGCTAAGAAAACGGCAGTGCTTGAAGGACAAACATCATTCTCTCCAGGAGGTGGTGTTCTGCCCGGCCGAAATAGCAAGACTTCTAGCTGGACCGGTTGTCACAGGACTGAAGTAGGAACATTACAAATAGCATATTCAATATAATCTTCTTTTGAGAAATCAGCAATGCTCCCTTCCAGAAACATTCAATGATTTGAACATCATGATTAATATATATATATATATATATATATATATATATCTTTTAAGCCAAAATAAAAAACTTCTCACCTCAGAAGGTACTTCTTTTATAATCCTAATATCCTCTGTCCAGAACTCTTTTTCTGTACTTCCTAGTCAAACCACTGTTAGAATAAGATTCATAATCTAAAGCCCATTTTTTTCCACACAATATTTTACACATGAGTGCCTAAGCTCCCAGTGGTGGTTTGAATAGGAATGGCCCCATAGGCTCATGGAATTTGAATGCTTGGTCCATAGGGAGTGGAACTATTAGGAGATGCAGCCTTGTTAGAGTAGGTGTGGCTGTGTTGGAGGAACTGTGTGACTGTGGAGGGGGCTTTGAGGTCTGTCCAGTGTGGCAGTTTTTTCTTCTGCTGCCCGTGGATCAAGATGTAGAACTCTCAGCTCCTCTCCAGCACCCTTTCTACTTACACACTGCCATGACCCATTATGATAACAATGGACTACACCTCTGAAACTGTAAGCCAGTTCCAATTAAATGTTTTCCTTTATAAGAGTTGCCAAGGGCTGGAGAGATGGCTCAGAGGTTAAGAGCATTGCCTGCTCTTCCAAAGGTCCTGAGTTCAGTTCCCAGCAACCACATGGTGGCTCACAACCATCTGTAATGAGATCTGGTGCCCTCCTCTGGCCTGCAGGCATACACACAGACAGAATATTGCATACATAATAAATAAATAAATAAATATTTTAAAAAAAAAGAGTTGCCAAAGTCATGATGTCTCTTCACAGGAAGAGAAACCCTAACTAAGACAGAAGTTGGTACTAGGGACTGGGGTATTGCTGTGATAGGCCTGACCATGTTTTTTAATTGGAGGAATTTGGACTTTGGGACAGGAAGTCAATGGGATGCTCTAAGCACGGCTTAATGGGCCATATTAGAAGGAGCATGGAAGACAGTGGTGCTGAGGGTGATTTGAACTCTGGGGACAAGAGATTTCAGAGGAGAGTCTTAGTATGTTGCCTAGAGATTGTTCTTGTGATATTTTGGTAAAGAATATGGTAGCTTTTCCCCCTTGTCCAAAGAGTCTGCCTGAGGCTAAAGAGCTTTGGATTAATTCCATTGGCAGAAGAAATCTCAAAACAGCCTAGTATAGACCCTGTTATGTGGTTATTAATGTTAACTCTAATAAAGATTTAAAATGAAAATGAGCAAGTTGAGCAAGTAAAAATACAAAACGTATAATTTGAGGAGAAAAGGAGCACCTGAAAGTGGAATGGAGCTAAGTCCTGTGTTCACGGAGATAAACAGATTAAGAAATGGATTCATGACCTCAAGGCAAGATCCCACCCAGCTAACTTTCCAATGTGCGAAAAAGAATTAAAGAAAAGAGGCAGGTACAGTGGTACACCCCTTTAATCCCGGGAAGACATGGGCTGGTGGATCTCTGAGTTTGAGGCCATTCTGGTCTACAGTTCCAAGTTTCAGGAGAGCCAGGCTTAGGCAGTGAAGGAAACCATGGAAAACAGAAAGCTGGTGATGATGTGATTGAAAAGGGGGCCCATATTCGAGGCTCAGCAAGCAGCAGAACTTGGCAGCTTCAGCCACAGGGTTTTGACGATAGAGTCAAGGATAGACAAAAGGTTTAGAGAATCTTCCTCCATGCCTAAGGAAAGCTGCTGAGGACAGGCATGTGGCCGGGGTGTCCCTGCATGGAGGCCCAGAGAGGTCATTGTGTGAAGTTGACAAGGTGAAGCTTGGATTGCCTTGGATATCCCAAGATGCCAGAGTCATGGGATACCCGCCAAGAAAAACTCCTAAAGAGAAAGAAGTGCATTGCAGTCAACGAATCTAAAAGGTGTTGGAGATCTGAAGAGCATTTTGACATCAGACATGGAGATGCAGAGTTTGGAGTTTGTACGGCTTCTTTCCAGTCTTGCTTTGGTCCAGTATTTCCTCACTATTCTGCAATAATTCTCTTGACTTTTATCCTTCTTTTGCTCCTTTCTCCTGACTTCAATCGTCTTGGCTAACTCCCAGGGCAATCCAGCACTAGCTAGAAACCATGGCTTGAGAGCCAAGGTCACTGTTTCGAGGAAGTCTTGTGGGTCCTTGCAGCCCATGCCACAACATTCTCTGTGAGTTCGAGGCCAGGACAGGCTACAAAACAGAAAAGGTGATTGGCCTTGGCAGCACACACCTTTAATCTCAACATTTGGGAGGCAGAGGCACAGACGGGTCTCAGAGTTGGAGGCCAGCCTGGTCTACAGAGTGAGTTCCAGGACATCCAGGGCTAGGTAGAGAAACTGTGTCTCAACAAAAAGGAAAAAGTGGACCGAGAGTCTCAACGTTCACTCCCTCAATTCCCTCTAGTTCTTAGGAACAGTGACCAATGACTTGAGTACTGAGTGAATCTGGACGAAAGAGACCAGTTCGGCCCTGGACTTCCTCTGAACTTCACTTAGCAGCGTTTATTCCACCTCACGTGTTCCTGATGAGCGAGCCTTAGCCAGTCTTCTTGCCTGCAGCGCCTCAACCCCAACCTCAACAACTCTGCTCTCAGGGGAGAGGGCAGGGCAGGCTTGTGCACAGGCTGCAACCCTCTGGTCAGCTAAGCTTACTCAGACAAGGCCTCCTGGGGGCATCAGAGGCAGTGGGCGGGGACTTCAGCCCGAGCCCTGGTGGGCTGGGCTGGGAACTGTAAAGAAACACTGCAGAGGTTTGTGCTGTGGTTGCTCCCTTTGTTTACTTTGGGCGATGCTGTCATTTTTTGAACTGACCCTTCCCAGATGAGATCCTCCTCAGTTTTCAGCTGAGTAAAGTCGGGGCCTCGCCACCGACAGGGTATTTGAAAGCTCTGTGGTTATTTGCTGGAGGGAGCTCTGGGAGGCACACACCCCTTTCCCCTCCCCCCTCCAGTGAAGCGAAGCCAGCCAGGGCTGCTAACCTGCTGAGGGTGGCTACCGGCCTGTAAAACAGACGTCCTCTCCTCCTCCACCTCGAGGAGGCCCTGTGAAGAGGGCAGGGAGCTCTCCACAGCAGGTAAGAAGTTAGCCATTCCCTCCCAGCCGCTACCCACTGCGCCTCGGCGCCCAGCCACGTTGGTGCCCGATTGTAGCTACAGTCGAGAACTGCCAGCATCTACTTCTTGGTTATTGCTTTAAAAAATAAAATAAAATAAAATAAAATAAAATAAAATAAAATAAAGGAAAAGAAAACTTTCCTGTATGGTTATAGATTCACACAGTTGACCATGGCTGGAAGGTGTGTAATGAATGTCTGCCTTTCTTCCATGATTTAAATTGAACACTCTCTATGCAGTGATGTAGGAATGGGGGGCGGGGGGGGGAGTTCATTCACTCAATTTTGTTTTAAATCTCTAGTTTCTTTTGGCCCTCAAATACCAAAGAATAGAGTCTTTTATGCCCAAGATTGGAACCATCTGGTCTGCATGTCTGAGGAAGGCTAGACTCAAGAAGGACGCAGCCAGGTGGAATGGCTCGCCTTTCTGAATTGTGGAATCTTGAGCCTTGAAAGTCACTAAATACAACCTCTTAATTTAAATAATATGGAAACAGGCTGGAGAGACAAAGACTTAACTGTCCCGGAGCTCGTGTCAAGGTGAACCACGCACCCAGGTCTCCTTTGTCCTAACCTACACTGTCTGCCGCCCACGCTTAGAGGGGACTTGTGTATTAGATGCTAAACTGTAAAAGGCATAACCCCCGCATCCGAGGCACCCGCATTACCTCCAGTTTTGCTTCATCCCACGGGTCGTGTGCAGGAGAGGAGCGTGATGCTCACACTGTGCCTACTGCGTGCCGGGCAGTGTGTCTGCTCCTCATCTCATCTTTCCAGCAGTGCTGAGGAAGACGCTGCTATTCCTACTTCATAGATGATGGAGCCGAGAGTTTCTGTACGGCAGTCCAAGTCTGCCCAACTGGAAAGTGGTAGAATCGGAACTGGGATCCATATTTCTTCCACTCTAGAGCGCCTGGGCGCATCACACTCCACAGTTTGTGCTTTCCAATGTTCAAAATGGTGGCCTCGGGTTCCTAATCTTGACGTTGGCAGTTCCAGTCATTTAGTAAGTCCGTCTTAGAAGGCTCAGGCTCATTTGCTGGGCACGGCTGAGATACCGATGATGCAGCAGAGAAGAGCAAATGCAAACCCGTTTTCCAAACGCCCTTCCAGGGGGAGCAGACAGTAGCCCCTAAGATAAGTCCCATGAGGCGAGAGACGCCACTGAAGAAGGAAACAGCAGGAGTAGGGAGTCCTGGGATCTAGGGCTGGAGAAAGACAGCGATTTCACCAAAGGAAGTCTGTGAGGAGTGAGAACGAAGATCTCAAGGTGCCTGAGAGTACAGACCCACGGACATCTGGGAGGAGAGGGTGACTGAGGAAAGGTGCATTTGAGATCAAGGAAGAAGCAGAGCAGGGCGCGCAAGACAGTGGAAGCTCACGAGGTGGACGGTGATGGCGGCCAGGAGGCCTAGGGTCTGTTCTGAGGGAGAGACATCAGCTTCTCTCCTGAATGAGACGGGAGTCAGGGAGGCAATGGTATACCCACGCTTTCTAGAGGAGCCCTAAGTGTGCTGAGTGAGAATGGGAAACACTAGTTGGGAGCCACTGCAATTGATCAGGCGAGGGTGAAGCTGACATGGGCCCTGGGATGCAGACACAGATGCAGTCGTGGTCTATTTTCACCTCTGTGAACCCAGTGTACAATCTACAGGTTTTACTGCCATGGTGTCGTGTAACATGCTCCCGTTTTTTGGAGACTTAGGTGTTCCAGCCTTGCATGATTATAGAGAATACTGCCAGCAATATCCTTGCTCCCCTGTTGTTTTTGCATATCTTATTTCTTTGGGATAAATTCCCAGAAGTTGGATTACACAGACAAAGGGTATCATTTATATGATGTTAGCTACATTGTGTTATAATACATAACAGGGCTAGGGATCTTTAGTTCGTGTAGTGTAGTGTGTGTGTGTGTGTGTGTGTGCGTGTGTGTGTGTGTGATTGTGGATGGGGGCATTGGTTATGCCACAGGACTCATGTGAAGGTCAGAGGACACCTTTATGGAATTGGTCCTCCTCCCCCCCCCCCCCCCCGTTACCATTTTCGGGTTCTGGTGATTGAACTCAGCTCGCCAGATTTCCTGGTAAGTGATTTTATCTACTGTGCTATCTTGCCTACCCAGGACCCTTCATTTTTAAAGATTCGGAATCTCCTAACACCTCTAACACTGTCTGTCTGTGTCTCTCTGTCTCTCTGTGTGTGTCTCGCTCTGTCTCTCTCTTTCTCTGTCTGTCTCTGTCTCTCTCTCTCTCTTGTGTCTTCTCCCTCTCCCTCTCTCTTTCTCTGGCTTCTTTTTTCTTTCTCTCCTCTCTCTTGCTTGGGGGACCATATAAAAGGAAAAGGCTAACCAAGTGGGACAGAGGTTGGAGTGGCCACCGAGGGAGGCAGGAAAAGGCTGAGGACATTTCTTTAGTATTTGTTCCTTGTCTTTCAGCTGCAGAGAGCAGGCACCAGCTGCTTCCCTTGGTTAAAGAGAATCTTCTGTCACAATCAACAAACTGAGAGCGCTGCTTGCTTAGACTTTCTGGCCTTCTGAGGAGATCAATGGACTTTCTCATTTCAATCAGCTTTCACAATATCCCCTGGTGCTAAGGCAAACCGCCCGCCCGCTCTGAGCAAACATTCCTCTCCAGAGCGGGAGGCTCACCAAACCCTTCGCCTCTTTTATTCTCATCCTCCTTTCACAGAATCTGTCTTCTCTTCAGCTCCAAAGCATACCCACCCCTCAGTCTCCCTTGTCCAATTTTACACTAGGTATGAGAGGGGCACTTTCACTGTGAAGAGCAGGGGCTTACTGACGGAGTCTAGGGTCTGTCTGTAGCTAGCGCTAATGCTCAAATTCATGAGGGAATGCAGGAGCCTTGGAAGGGGGAGGGGCCGAGCTGGTTGACTCAGGCTTCCCAACCTGAAAACCTCCTGCTACACTCCAGCAGTCCAAACCTAGCAGTGTAAACAGCCACCGAGCAGCGAGCAGCGGGACAGAAACACAAGCCCTGACAGTTATGCTCAATTGACTTTTGACAGAGGTACCCAGAGAATTCAACAGGGTGGGGGATGGTCTCTTAAATAAACGAAAAGTCCCTGGGACAAATGGAGATCCACATACAAAAGAATTGATTTGAATGAACGACTGCTTAATATTGCACCCAATGATAGGCTTCCAGAGGATCATAGGCCTAGATAGCTGAGCTAAAACTATGCAACTTGGAAGACCAACAGACCTTCAGTCTGGTGATGACCCGAGCTATAACACTAAAACACAAACAGACAAAAAAAAATCAAGCAATACTTTAACTTTGTCAGAATTTAACCCATTTGTGCTTTAAAGGACACAATCAAGTAAACGGGGGAACCCAGTGTGGTGATGCACCCCTTTAGTCCAGTTCTCAGAAATCAGAGGGAGGGGGATCCCTGTGAATTCAAGGCCAACGGCTAAGCTGGTCTACTTAGTGAACTCCATGCCAGATATGGGGTTTGCAGTTAGAACAGTCATAATTCAAGAATGAAGAGACAAACAATCAAATTTTCTTTTTCTTTCTTTCTTTCTCTCTTTCTTTTGTTTCTTTTTCTTTTTGGTATTTTTCAAGACAGGGTTTCTCTGTAGCTTTGGTGCCTGTCCTGGAACTAGCTCTTGTAGACCAGGCTGGCCTCGAACTCAGAGATCCGCCTGCCTCTGCCTCCCGAGTGCTGGGATTAAAGGCATGTGCCACCACCTCCCGGCTGCAATCAAAGTTTCCCAAGGACAGTGAGGGAGGGCTGCAGCTCTGCGGTAGAATGAAGAGTTAGAGCGCTCCAGGCGCCGAGTTTAATCCCTAGGGCCCCCAAATAAACAAATACAAATAAAAACGGGCAAAATATTGTCATTTTATCCCAAAGTGATCATAGAGACAGCTAATGGCACGTGAGAAGCTGTTTGGAGACATAAAGCAAACGCAAGCCCAGAGAGTTCGCCTCACCATGGTGACTGTGGACACTCCAGCAACGATCACTGGGCGAGGAGAGAGAGTGGTTGGAACCCTTCTATGCTGCTGGTGGGAGAATCAAGGGGAAGCAACCACCAACCACTTTGGTCCCTCTGAACACTGAAAATGAAGTTGGGCCGATCTAGCAATTCCAGTCCTAGGCGTGTGCCCAAGAGCCCTGAAAACACGTCTGTGCATGCGTCTGCAGGGGAAGAGCCAAGCTGTCCGTCAGCTGATGGATAGGCGGAGTGTGGCTTATCTGTACAGGTTAATGCGATGTAGCAACGAGAAGGAATTAAGTTCAGACAGGTGCTGCAGAATGACGGCTCTCAAAAGCGTGGCAGGTTAAAGAAGCCAGGAGCTACAGGTGACATCAGTGTGACCACTTTCTACAGTGTCAGAATAGACAAATGGTTCAGACACAGTAGTAACACAGCCAGCATCTAGGATTAGAGGGAGCACGGGGCTGGGCCAGGGCACAGGAGTAAGGAGTCACCAGGAACGAATGGAGGTTTCTCTTCAGTGTGAAGGAAATGTCTAAAGTTAATCAGGGTCACGGAGGGACTGCTTTATAACCTCCTGGAAACGGAACTGCAGGTTTCAAACACGCCAGCTCTGTAGTCTCTAAGTCACATCTCAATAAAGATGTGTTTAAAGAGCAGCTTCTTCCTCCCTCTGGAAAAGAGACAGCAGATTGTTTGGTTCACTGCCCTCAAGAAATTCGCTCGTGTAATGCATGAGGGAGCATGCTATGGGACCGGCCTACAGGGCTGCTGGGGATAAAGGCCAGAGAAAGAAGAAGACGCATACAGGACGGAGAGCAGGAATAAGGGCTAGCGAGAGGACTAATCAGAGGGGCTTTCGGCAATGAAGTCACAAAGCATCTCAGGGCTGCTAAAACAGGTGAGAATCGCGAGGAGCTAGGGCGTGGGATCTTTGGGTACCTTCAGAGCGCGTCATTGGAGGGGGAAAGGGTTTAGTGGATTTGCTGAGCCTGTACAATGCCATTGCTCAGCTCACAGCAAGTGTTCAGCGAGAGGACGTAGGCATGGCAGTCAGTTGGAAAAAGAGATTCTGATTGGTATTAGCAAGGGTTTTATCAAAGGAAAATGATGATGCAGTTCAGAAAATAGTCACAAAAGATAGGAGGTTAGCCTTTCTACAAATAAAGTTGCAGATTAACATCTGGTAACTTTCTAAGAAGCTGCTTCTTCATTTAAGTAGAAATTCAAGCATTAATCGGTCCCTTGGATCTCGTGTGTGTGTGTGTGTGGTGGTGTGTGTGTTACCCATGGTAACTGTAGGGGACAAAGGAAGCCCCGAGGAAACCCTGAATGAATGTGTGTTGTTAACATGGGCATGGCCGTGTTAGGGACGCCAGAGCCTGAGACTCATGAAGGAATGGCAAAGCCTCCCCCAGCCCAAGTGAAGTTCAAAGGGAAATGACAAAGTCTGGTCTATGTGTGGATACTGACAGTGTGTGAAGATGGTCCCCATCGCTTTCTCCCCATATTCAGGGCCTGAAGCCTGCTCCCTACAGAGACTTCTCTCCACAGAGATTAGCTATACCCACCACCTGGATCCAGCTACACGCCATAACCCCAGACTCCTTGTATATCTTCATACTAACCCCGACTCTCTGTTCAACTCTCTATAATAAACATGCTGTGTTAGCTTCTCCACCAGAGATCTCAGTCCGCTCAACCCAGCTTCTCCACGTGTCCAGGAGTCCATCTGTCTCTTTTCTTCATTCCCTCGCCGCCATAGTCAGGCCCATTAGTGGAGCAATCCATGTTAGATGTGGCAGTAACTTTAAAAACAATTTTTTTCAGGCTGGGTGGTGGTGGCGCAGGCCTTTAATTCCAGCACTTGGGAGGCAGAGGCAGGCGGATCTCTGTGAGTTCAAGGCCAGCCTAGTCTACAAGAGCTAGTTCCAGGACAGCTAGGCCTGTTACACAGAGAAACCCTCTAAAAAAAAAAAACCCAAAAAACAAAAAAGCAAAACAAAACAATTTTCAGTCCCAAATTAGAGACAGATTTGATTTTACATGTGTGTGGAAGCTTGAACGAGGATGGCTCCCTTCGGCTCTCATGTTTGAATGCTTGATCCCCAATTAGTGATACTATTTGGCCAGGATTAGGAGGTGTGGCCTTGTTGGAGGAGGTGGGTCACTGGGATTGGATTTCGAAGCTTCAAAAGCCCATGCCAGGCCTAGTCCCTCTCTTCCTCTGCCTAAAACAGATGTACACTCTCCGCTGCTGCCCCAGCGCCGTGCCCGCTTGTCTGCCTGCTGCCATACTCCTGCCATGATGTTCATGGACTTGCCCTCTGAAACCAACCAAGCCACCCATGACATTGCCTTCCTTCGTCATACTTTGGTCACAGTGTTTCTTCACAGCAACATAACAATAACTAACCCAATGTGTCTGCTTATGTTGATGAATAATTTTCTTTAAAAAAAAAGTCTACGGGGAAAGAGGCTGGGGTGATGACTCAGTGAGTGACAGAATTTCCCGTATAAGTATGAAGATGAGCATGAGTTCTCCAGAACCCACAAAAAAGGCAGGGCATGGTGTCTCACACCTTGCATCCCAACACTCCAAAGGAAGAGGCAGGCGGATCTCTGAATTTAAGGCCAGCCTGGTCTACAGAGTAAGTTCCAGGGCACTGAGAGATACATAATGAGACCCTGTCTCAAAAACCTAAACCAAACCAGCTAGCCAAAGAAACAAACAAACAAACAATCAGGGCATGCCTGGATATGTTTGTGACCCCAGCATTGGGGAGTGGAGACAGAAAGAGACCAAGAGTTCCTGGGTCAGTCCGCCTCGGCAAAGCAGTGAGCTTCTTCTTGCTCTGTAGAAGGCCATTTAAAGGTAACAAGGAAAGAGTGGAAGAGAAAGACACGGGTATCCTCCTCTGGCTCAGAATGCATCCTGCACATCATGGAAGCAACACACAAGCATACAGGTCAAGTTAAAGAATATGATAGTATTATATCTCATTGCCTCATCGTCTCTAGACACACACACACACCAGCCCCTCAAAAGCTCAGAGCAGGTCAGGACACAAATCACATCACAAAGAGTCTCTTCCTTCCGTGTCTCAGCCCCTGGCAATGAGAGCCTGTCTTCCTGACAGCCCCCGTGATCCCGGGTAGAGCAGACAGAACAGCTGGGGCCAGGGCTTACTCATCTGCACAGTTCCTAGCCGGCGACAGAAATGTCACACGGGGAAAGGCCACATGCAGTTTGAACATTCGTCAGAGCCACGGTGTGCATATGATTTCAATTTTAATAGAAACTCAACCCACCCTGGCCCTGCCAAGAGAGAGTGGCAAACCTTAGGTGGGAGGAGACTTAAGATCTCAAGAGATAAAAGGCAAACGTCTCTCATTTAAACAAAAGGAAAAGAAAACACTGCAGGGGAGCTGTAGAGACAGCCAGCAGTTAAGAGCACTTGCTGTTCTTACAGAGGACCCAGGTTCCGTACCAAGCTCCCTCATCAGATGATCACAGCTGCCCGGTAACATCAGTGCCAGTGGATCCAATGCTCTCTTCTGGCCTCTGTAGACACTTCATTCGTGTACCGCACACACACCAAAACTTTAAAACAATTTTTTTAAAAAATGAACTCTAGGACTGGAGAGATGGCTCAGTGGTTAAGAGCACTGGCTTCTCTTTCAGAGGACCCAGGTTCAATTCCCAGCACCCACATGGTAGCTCACAATCGTCTGTAACTCCAGTTCCAGAGGGTCTGATACCCTCATACAGACACACATGTGGTTAAGACACCAATGTACATACAATAAAAATAAACCATTAAAAAAAATGAAATCTATTCCTTATGGCTCATGCACTCTACCCAATCCCCTCACCTTCCAGAGTGAGGTTTCTCAGGGGGTGTTCAGGAGTTCTCTGTGCTCATTCCAATTCCCTTGTCTAAAGGATGTGCTCATCTGCTCAGTCTGTGATAGTAACAGTCACCCAGCCACAGCAGTTTGGAGCATTCGTAATGCTTACAGACAACTTGAGGAATGTCCTTGACTATTGCAGCAAGTAGGCAAATTCTAGGCACACACCCACCCTCACTGAGGCCTGCAGAATTGTCTGTGCTCCAAGGTGCCTCCCAGTCCCGGTCCCTCCTTCCCTGATGGGAAGACAGGAAGAAAGGAGAGAGATGAGAGGAGGAGTGGGAAGAGGAAGGGAGGCGAGGGGGGAGGGGGAGGGAATGGGAGTAGGTTTCGAACAGTTATCTGATCACAAACTGGGTTCTCCCTCATTTATTAGAGTCTCTCTAACTCGCTGCTGTCAGGGTAGCTAAAACTGCGACATCTCTACCACTTGTAAAGCAGCCGTGCGAGAAAAGCAAGGCCATTTCTCCGGAAATCTCTCCCTTTCCTTCCAATGCCGTGGCTCGGATGCCTCAACTTTAGCTTCAACCATGAGCTGGCTCTTGGAAGACCTGGGGTCAAGTGACTGAACGCTGAACTTGACATGCTGTTACATAAGGGGGGTAGACCTCAGGGCACACCTCCTCTCTTTCCCAGTGAGCCTTAAGCCTGGTTGCTTCTTGGACAGGAAGTGAGGCAAAGGCAAGAGCGGAACTTAAGAGCCTTGGGCACAAGCAAGTTCTCCTCCCAGCTGCGCTAACAGAACTTCCTGTTCTGTCCTCTCAAGTGTGAGCCTGGCACTCTGTGAAGACTCAAGTGCCCACTTCCAGCCAAGCAAAGCGACCTTTCCTCCACACTTCTGAGTTCTGACTCTTCAGTCCCCAAAGCAGAGTCCGGCTCTCACCCACTCCCACCCCCTTGATTCTGAGGTGGTGGTTCCGGGGAGGCGACTCCTAAGACTCTGGGAGGCTGTGCCCTGGGATTTCCCAGCCTTCCTTGTGTTTAAAGTAGACACATTTCATACCTCGCATGCCCTTGTATAACCCAGGCTTTGGAGGGATTATTAATTTTGATAGCAAAGGGAAGAAATATAAATAGGTGGGCTGTGGCAAAATCAGAGGTGAAATGTTTTTGATTCTTGCATCTTCTGACTTTCTCTCCCCCCCCAATTGAAGTAACAACCTAAACACACGCGTTCACACCTAGCGTATAATGTAGTACATGAATGTAAAGTTTCCAGTGGGGAGTTCCTATTAGCTATAAAATCCTCTAAAAAGGGTTTGTGCGCTACTGGAAGCAGTTTTTCAGGCAGACAGATAGCAAAGTATACTAGGGGACATGGGAATCAGTGCCAGCAGAGAACTATTAACCACTACTTTCCCCAGACCTTCATGCTCAGAGCTGGACTGAACTCAGAACTGGGCTAGACAGTGTGGTAGAGATGTGTGGTTCATAGTCATTGATCTCAGAGACCTTTCTCTACATTTCTAGGGCCTTTTCTTTTTAAGATTATTTTATTTTGAGCCAGGTGATTGTGGTACACACCTTTAATCCCAGTACTTGGGAGGCAGAGGCAGGCAGATCTCTGAGTCTGAGGCCAGCCTGGTCTACAGAGTGAGTTCCAGGACAGCCGGTGCTACCTGTCTTGGAACCTCCCTACGTGCATAAATGGTTTTTTTAAATATTTTATTTATTTATTATGTATACAACATTCTGCCTCCATGTATGCCTGAAGGCCAGAAGAGGCCGCCAGATCTCATTACAGATGGTTGTGAGCCACCATGTGGTTGCTGGGAATTGAACTCAGGTCCTCTGGAAGAACAGTCAATGCTCTTAACCACTGAGCCATCACTCCAGCCCATGTATAAGTGTTTTTATTTCCATATATATACATATACATATATATATATATACATGTATATATATATCCCCAAAACCAGAGTTATAGATGGTTGTGAGCCACTGTGAGGGTGTGGGTCCTCTGTAAGAGCAGTCAGTGATCTTAACCATGGAGCCATTTCTCCAGCCTCACCCCAACCCCCCAGCACCTGTGGCTTTTGTTTCTGCCCACCCATTAAGGGCCAGCACCTAGAGCTACTCATGGCGACCCAAGCAGGCTATATGAGGGAAGTAGATCAGGGTGCACCGGTGATCTCTTAAACTCTGTGGCTTCTTGCTCCCTCACCAGAAGGTGCGGCCTGGGTCATGCTGGGCACTCAGCAGCTTTGTGGTGGGTATCGGTTTGTGCTTCCTTCTCTTTGCTTTCGATTTAATGCCTTCCTGTTAGAGTCAGAGCAGCTCTAATAAAACCACAGCCCCACAGCAGCTACCACAGCATGCAAACTGGATCCAACTCGGGGTGAGCGTAGGGCGACCAGGGGAAAGGGTGGAGAGGTAAGGAAGAAGAGGGGTAGAAGCCAGCTGGAAAGGAGAAAAAAACCCAAGAAGGAATGCCATGATGAGTAACAAGGGAGTCTTCCAGTGTAATTAAAACACACCTCCCAGTCAACGCTCAGCTATGCTAACACAATCTTGAGTTAACTTGTTTAAATACATCTTCATGAACATTAGGGAGGTTCTTTCTCTTTTCTTATTTTGAGTCAAGATTTGCTTATGTACCCCAAGCGAGTCATGAACCAGCAAACCCTCCTGACCCCCAAGTACTGGAATTACTAGCATGTGTCACTACACCTATTTTAATTATAATTTTAATATAAGAATTATTTAAAAAGTTCAGTGTCCAGGTCCAGCTCAGATTTAGAACAATGACACTTTGAGGTTAGAGTTCAGTCGGGATGCATTTGCAGCCCTGTAGCAGAATGTGTTAGAGAAGGAAAGGGGGAAGGTCCGGAAGAGGAAGCAGGGTCAGTCCAGCTGTGGCACAGGGCAGCTGCTGAAGGCCTGCTGAGCTGCCAACTTTAGACAAGATCCAGGACAGTCTGAAGGCAAAGGGCTTTACATAAGGTCGGATGTATCGGTACAACATTTATGGAAGTTACATCTTGACGGCTGGTCAAAAGCAAGGGGGAGAACCAGCAGGCAAGAGACTAACAGGTAGAGCCCAAAGTGCATGCAGATGGCACACACACACAACTAGATGGTGACAGCAGGGATGGAGATGCGGATGCTCAAAGGTGTCTTGTTGAACTTGATGCTGAACAGATTTGGAGAATAAATAATCAAGGGTGGATGCCAAGCTACTAGTCAAGCCAGTGGCTGGCTGGTGTGATGCGTGGTCCATAGTCGTTTATCTCATATATTTGGGTGAACAGTGATATGGGAAGAATGGCTTTGAGGGGGTGAGTTAACTGATAAGGTTTCAGAATTCCCAAACGGGGTTCTGGGTGGCAGCTGATATAAATGTGGAGTTCTGTGGAAATTGATATTTGGATACTATTGACATATAGGTCTCAGAGTACTATGGGCGGACTAGACTTCTCATGGAGGATATGAAGGAAGGGGCTGGCACAGAGCAGGAAAGGAGGAAAAGAAGAAGAGGAGGAGGAGGAGAAGAAGAGGAGGAGGAGGAGGAGGAGGAAGAAGAGGAGGAGGAGGAGAAGAAGAAGAAGAAGAGGAGGAGGAGGAGGAGGAGAAGAAGAAAAGGAGGAGGAGGAGACTGCAAAGGATGCTGAGGAGCTGAAGAACCATGGCTAAGGTAGGAAAACATCCAAAACAGTACTGGAAATTGAATCAAAGGAAAACCGCAACTGTGTCAACATGGATGTGGTCATTAGCATCAAATGCTAATGTCCAGAAGAAAGATAAAGGCTCATGTGTTCACTGGATTTAGTGAGACGGGGTGAGGTGGTGTCATTACTATTCTTAGGCTGTGAGGCGAAGCCATTACTGAAAGGACAAATGAATGAGAACTGCGATTAGAAACAGCAAAGGAGCACAGCACATCAGTAAGGCACGAAATTCCCCTTTACTCTATCCCCAACTCGTATATTCGGCTCGTTCAGGATGCGGTGCGAGTGGAGGTGATTTGTGCATAAACAAAAGTCTGGAGAGTATGCGTATTTTTCTCAAAGGTAGGGCGGAAGTTGGGAAGAGACTTACCGCATGTTCCGAAGATTCAACCCAAACCAGCCTGTATACGCTCCAGTGCCAGTGTGGGCATGGATGCTGGTTAGATTACGCCAAGAACGTGATGCAATTCTTAAGAACAGGAAGAGGTTTTGCCGAAGTGGAAAGAAGATTCTGACCCGGGGGTGGAGTGGAAACCAGGGCAATATTTTTTTTTTCAAAAGAGCAAAGCCAGAAATGAACGGGCAAAAACCGAAGGGATTGAAAGGCTGCCTGACAGCCTGCCTAGCCCATCTCCCACGACAGCTGGCAGAAAAGCATCGTGTTCAAAACTGGCTCGTACGGTACTTATTACAAGGGAGAAATTACCCCTAGGGTCCTCTTGACATACAAGGCTTTCCCCTGAACGTTTCTCCTCAAGCACAGAACAACTCTTCTGAGAACAAATGAGAAAATTTATCTATAGAATAGGGATAGAGCAGCCCCCGGGGCCCCAGGGAAAATCAAATGTCAGAATTTCTGTGAAAGAAAATCTTCCGCTACTGAGGAAAGTCCAGTTGTCAGCCGCTGATGCTATTCAAGACGATTCTCTGATTAAAGTTTTAGAAACATAAGAATGTTTTTAGATGAATTTCTCTGTAAGGTAGAAGACACCGTGACAGCACCAATATGTACGTACGCCACCGGAGTCATCCTCAGGGCCCAGGAAGGCATCAAGGGTTAAAAAAAAATCAGGACCGAATAATCTCAATGTCTCCCTATAAAAATTTAAAAACTCATCCAGGTGTGGGGCACATGCCTTTAATCCCAGCGCTCAGGAGGCAGAGGCGGCCAGCCTGGTCTACAGGGGGAGTTCCAAGATAGCCAGATATATAAAGTGAGACCCTGTCTTAAAAACAAACAAACAAAATAAAAGTAAAATTAAAACGAATAAACAAAACCAAATATTAAGTTATATCTAAAAAGCTCCGGTAGGACTTGGTGGTGGTGTGCTTGCGCAGAATGCACACAACCCTGGACTGGATCTCCACCATTAAAAGGAATAAATTTTTTTTTCTAAATGTGGAAACATGGGATGGGAAGACAGATCAGTCAGTAAAGTGCTGGCTGCCCAAGCCTGAGGACCAGGGTTTATTCTCCAGGATAGACCCATGTAAATGCTGGTCACACACGCGTATAATCCCAAGGCTGAGAGACAGAGCGAGCTGGGTTACTAGGGCTTAAAGGCTAGCTAGGAAAGACCATCCTTTTTCTTCGTGCTGTCCTGGAACTTGCTCTGTAGACCAGTCTGGCCTCGAATTTATTCAATGTTTTTCCACAAGTATGCCTGGTGCCCTGGGGGGGGCGTGTTAGAGCCCCTGTACAGTTATGATGTGCCAGTGGGTGCTTAGAGTTGAACCCGAGTCTTCTGGAACAGCAGTCACTGTTCTCTACCGTAGTGATTTTCCGCTCCGTTGAAGCAGCAGCGGACTTTGGAGATTTGCTGCCCTCTGCTGGGAATACTCATGGTTGCAACCAGAACAGCCTTATCAAGACTGAGATAACTACTGAAGTTTCCAGAGCAAACGGCAACAATTCTCAGGCTGCATAGATCGTTTTATTAAATGCTAAGTATCAAAGTCAGAGCCCCGCGGATGATATGGGCTACATCACCAGTCCTCAGCATACCGAGATGGGGTCTCACTGTTCAGCCACTCAAATCTTGCTTTTACAAAACTATAGTGCTAGGCACGGGTTGCTGTACTAGGCCACAGTGCTCTTCTTGAACATTTATTATAGTGACGGTGATTCATTGTTTACTCATAGATTGCTCAAATTTGTAAAGCTTGCTAGCCAGGACTGCTAAACAGTCCACGAATAGGCAGAGAATGCCGTCCTCGCTCCCACACGTGGAAACTGAGGCACAGGGTAGCATATCATTTATCTAGTCCTACTGCTAGAATGGTGAGCAGGACCTAGAAGTTATGCCTTTGGACCCACAGTTCGATGTTTTCTTGTTTTCCTACCAATTCACCTGCTGCGTTTGTTAGAAGCAACATCCCTGTTGCAATTTCATGCAAATCTCCATCCCTCTTCAGTAACGTCCATTGCACAATAATATTCGATTACTGCTTTGCATCTGAATCCAGCCTGAGAGCCTCGCTGAGCTCCTAACACAGCCATCAAGGAAAAAACTGCTCTCCATGCGGACTCTGCCGTAGGTTAAACGTAACCTTTAAACCACTCTCATCAAGGAGATGTGTTTCTACGGTATACTGACCAAGGTATCTATCATTGGAGTCACCTTTTCAGATGAAAACCTGTTAGGTGACTCACTGACATGAAAGCTCACTAAACCGTCTACACAACATAAAATCTATCTTCAGTGGGATGGTCTGTTGGGAGCTGTGAACTCCCCAGATCCTGAATTTCTTGCAAACAACTTGTTTTCCTCTGCTCTGAGACAGCCTGCAGCTGCTCTGAGCGCGAGACCCTCAGAAGTTCCTGATGGCAGGAGAGTGGTTTCTGGTGCGTTTGGCTGGGGCGTGGCTATCAGTTCAGGATCTCTATATAAGCGGCTCTGGTACACAATAAAGGGGGCATTCTTGTTTCAAGGATGACCCGTGTCTCTGTCTCTTTGTAAGTCTTTGTGTGTTTCAATCTCCAGTCCCTTGCCCAGTTCACGAACTGTATGGTGGCGCACAGAGCGCAGATGGGCGTGGTGCACCGCAATGGTCCACTGAAAGCCTCCCGACAGACCCACTGGCTGTCTGTAACTTTTCCCTCCCAATTCGCACCTTTCTTTTCTTCTCCGCTTTCTTACCTCTCATTTACTTCTGTTCCAGAGAACCCATTTTGTTTGTAACTCCCTCCTCCCACGCGCTCACCATACATTCGCTTTCCTGGTATTTTGTTCTGGTTTCTTTCACGTGCTTCTCCCCTGCCCCAATCCCTTTAATCCCACTTTGCTGTTTTCTCCTTTCATTCCATTTCCCTTAAAGTGTGTACAAAACGTTATGATTCAGTGTACTGACCCTGCAAATACATGCTAAGTATATCCCAAGAACCAGCCACTGGACTGGGTGCCAAGAGTCAAAGGCCGAGCAAAACTGGTTTCCGCTGTAGGGACCTCACAGGGCCTACATTTAGGGACAGACACAAGTCCTTTTGAGTTGCTGGGCTCCACCTGCTGGACATGTGAACATGGTACTGTGGGAGTTGCTGTTTATTGGTCACTGAGTCCTGGACATACTATTATAATTTTATGGGTTTTTTTTTGTTTTTGTTTGCCTAAGGTTGCCTAAGCAGCCCATTGAAATACTTAGATGTGAGTCCTGGGCTGCAAGCTACGGACTCACTACACATTCTGCTTACCGACCCTTAGGGATGATGCTGGCGTTTGTCCTCCACGGTTACTTGTCCTGTTAGGTTCCTGTTGGCGTGCTTACTGTGAAAGCTACGTATGTTTAAGATTTTCATTTGAGTTATCAGCCACATCTCCCTTTGTTCCTGTGACATTTTCGCCTGTTTTCACCCTTGGCATATGTTACGTCTTTCCTTGCTGTATTTGCTCCCTTCAAAAATCCAGTCTTAGCATTATCCCAGCGTTCTCCAAGGGGTTAGCAGAGTGAACATTTTAGAAACAAAGAACCCCCCCCCCATTTTCCTATGTTCCTTTGTCCATTCTCTTCACGCTTCCTCATTTCCCAGATTTTTTAATAATGTTCTCTCTCTAATTTAGCATTATAGTTAACAATGATAAACTCCTATAAGGAATTCCTTTGGAGAAAAAAAAATATAAGCAACGTAAGACTTCAACACACAAACTTCTCTGGTTTTCCAGTGAGGGCTTCAGCTACTTCCCGTATTGCTTTGGAGACTCTTCTGCTTATTGGCTGTTTTTAGTATTCCATAAGTAACTTAATTATATCTAAAGCATGTACTTCATTGGCCTTCAAGGTAAATGTAACCAGCTTCCTAGTGTCCAGTTCCTTTACCCGACTTACATCATCAAGTTGTGAGCTGTATCTGACGTCCCCTTGTTTGCCAATCTCAAACCATTCCTGTCCACCTCCTCTTCCTTTCCCAGAGTTCTGCCTTGGTCTAAGCGTTTGGAAACTACCACAGGCGCCGGCAGTAGCCTCCTTACGCTTTTCCCATACACATCTCTTTTATCCCAGGACTGTCATCATACCGCAAGACTTCCGAAAGGACTAACTACATCTACAGAGTGAAAGATCCCACACTCCAGGTCATACCCTGGCTCCCATGCTCTTCTGGCCTTCTCTGCTAGCACTCTGAAAACTTATTTTGGTCACACCATTTGGTCTAGGTGCTTGTATCCAAGCATTGACTCCTTATCATGGCTTACTCAATTCCTTTGCTCCAGAATGTCTTTCTGTGTAACTCCTCCCTCTCCCACCCCTTCACTCGCCCCCGGTTGGTTTCATAGAGCCCATTTCATAGTGAGGCCTCCACCTCACTATGCAGCCAGGAAGTCAGTCAGTTTGCAACTAATATAAGCCTCTATACATTTATTTGGTTCTGAAAACGACTGAAGGACCAGGTGGGACAGAAACTTCTCTCTACAGACTCCAGTGTATGTTACTGTACCGAAGTGTGAATTCTAATTCTTCAAAGTTTAAAGCTAAAACATGGATTGTTATAGTACTTGAAAAAAAAAATCCAAAGAACCAGGAGAATAAATTGAATTTTACTTGCTCGTTTGTACCCCTTCCTGACAGCAACAATGGCTAAATTGCTTTGCTCAGGGCCTAATACGATGGAGTTGCTGGCTTCTGACAGAAGTGCATCGTCTCAGTTGTACATGTTTGAGTTATTGTACCACAATCTCGGCATCTGGACTTCTGAAGTGTTTCATGGTGTAGATGTCTGGCCTCGTATCTGTTGGGTGGATGTTCTGGTCTTTGATTGTTCTTGCTTACTTTGGGTGCTAGTCAAATGCGCCTGCCATAGAATCCCAGTTTAGCAGCATGAGGAAAGGTTGTGGGGCCCCAGGTAGACAGCTACCCTGCAGGCTGGCGTGAGTCACAAAGGACTGGAGATGGGCTAGAAGGAAAGGCGGAAATGGAACACAAGAAAGAACTAGGGGGATGCTGTGTCCACACCAGGAGATCCGCCAGTGAGTGATAGAATCTAAGATTCAATTTGCTTATTCGACCTCAATTCAAGTCATGACACAGGACAGTCAGCCTGGCATGAATAATTACAAAACTGTAACATTTCTACAGCCCTAGCTATCTGCATTCTGCAGAACCACCCGACGCAGCTTAGCTGTCCAGCTCAGTCAGTAATATTAAGTACACAGAACCAAATGCATTAGTTTTGAGGCCAACAACGCTCAGGATTTAGTAGTGAAAATTTCTATTAAGATTGAGAATATAAATTGTAGGGGGTTTACTGTATCTTATTAAATCTGGTGTGCACAGAAATTATCTTTTAATTTTTGTAACATTTGTTTTGTGTGTGTGTGTGTGTCTACACCCGTGCACACAAAAGCACGAGTGCAGTCAGAGGACATTCCATTCTCTCTCTCTTTTCACCACCTGAGTTCCAGGGAGTGAAACTCAGATTTTGATGGCAAGCATTTTTACTCACTGAGCCAACTTGCCGGCCCAGTTCTTGTTCTCTCTCTTTCTTTTTTGGTTTTCCAAGACAGGGTTTCTCTGTATAGTCTTGGCTGTCCTGGAATTCATTTCTGCAAACCAGGCTGGCCTTGAACTAGCAGAGATCTGCTTGCCTCTGCCTCACGGGTGCTGGGAATATTTCCCTTCCCTTGCATTTGTAATGGACTTCTTACAGACAAACACGCAGTTCAAGCTCCTTCTATGTGGCTGGAGTACTCAGAACTGAAAACAAAATCCCATTTAATAAAAGCATCTCGGAAAATAATACAGGAAAATATGACAGAAATGATTTTGTGCATACAGTACCTTTGAAGACTATAGCTTGTCCCTAAGTTAATTCAGACTGCAGAATTCCTCCAGCTCACCAGTTTTCAAGGGCTCTGGGTACTTAACTTTTGAGTTCTATACTCTATGCACCTGGGGTTAACTGAAAGCTCCTGGGCCACCAGTTATCCATGATTTCATCAACAATGCTATGTGTGGCCTTGCCTGGCCAGAGATGGACACAACACTTATTTCCTGGAGAAAAGACACACACTTTTATCTGGTTTAAAAGATTTAAGAACCACTGTAAGACATTAAAATAACCAGGTCAGGCTGGAGAGATGGCTCAGCGGTTAAGAGCACCAGCTGCTCTTCCAGAGGTCTTGAGTTCGATTCCCAGCACCCACATGGTGGCTTATGACCATCTACAACGGGATCTGAAGCCCTCTTCTGACACTCGGGTGTACATGCAGAGTACTCATACATAAAATTAAAAATAAAGTTAAAAAAAAACATAAAAAAAAAATGACCAGGTCTGTGTCAATGTGACAAATATCCCCAAACTTTGACACCATGAGACACTGCAATAAAACAGGTGGTGAAGTTCAGTGTCACAACAGCCAAGAAAGCTGCCTGTGACAGCAGCGCTGTCTTCACCCACGGCGGGGAAAGCCTGCACCATGGCGCTCTGTCCTATGCGCTCAGCTCTCTAGATTGGCTTCTATTTGTATTACTAAATCTCTGGTTGCTGAACTCAAAATATATTTTTAGTCCTTATTTTAGCTGACTACTTGGTGGTACTCAAGAACAGACCCTGAGGGAGAGGAACAAAAGAGAACAATTATAGAGACGCATAAGTATGCAGATGCCATGATGAAATCCATTACTTCATATACTTCCCTGAAAAATTAATACAACAAAGTAAGCGCTGGAGACAGACCAATTTAAGTCTCGGCTCCAACACTTAGTAGCTGTGACTCTGGACAAATCTGGTTTGCAGAAAGGCGAAAGCACACTTACTTCAATAAGCTACTTTATCCAAACCTCTCATCACTCCTTTCTTGAAAACCACCTGAAACTGGTCTGCTTCATTCCCTTCTGACGGCTCCCCAATTCCACCTGGGAACTTCCAGTCTGGGATACCTTTTACATTACAGTCAACCTAACTGTTTGCAACTTCAAACCTGAGCGCATCCTGCACCAAGCACAGCAGGGTCAACCTGCAGTTCAGCACTGCCCGTCTGGTTCTCCCCATGTCTCTGCTTATCCTGAGCTAAGAGGAGTCAAACGTGTCTTCTCGCTTGCTAAACATGTCTTTCACAAGCTGCCATCTGTCTAGAATGCTGCTTCTGCTTTCCTAGAATCAAGTTAGCTGATGTCCCTTCACCAACGTCACGCCGTTGCTACACTTTCTGCTTGGGCTGCCTGTTTGTCTGTGGACATATTTTGCCTAGTCAGATCCTCCTGCTACCACCTATTAAAATCGCACGTTAGAGGCCGGGTCTGCTTTCCTCTTTCCTCTGCCCCATCTTTACCACGTTGTTTCTTTGTTCATCATTCACCCCATGCCCTTACTTCAGTGCCCACTGAGATGAGAGAAGACGCCAAGAGGATATGTGCACATAATTCAACTAGACAACAAACTTCACACTGAAGAGAACAGAACATTCTAGAAATCTTTATTTCATTGCTGACCATAAGGTTGCAGCATGCAACTCTCAACAATGAGCTGCCGCCCTCCATTCTTAGAGAAGCACCAGACACTACGGTGCAACTACTTAGGTTTTCAGTCTTCCGAAGGCTTTATTGCCAGTATCATTATTAATGGGATAAGCCTTTTAGGGACGTAAAAGCACTTACTCTACAAAAAGTCATTTTGTATTTCATGCACAAAACTCTAATTGGCAGAATTATGTTCGGAGTAGCAGAACATGTATTCTAGTTCCGCGATTATTAGGAATACAGTAAGCATCCCTACCGGCCTTCTCATAGGAAGTGAGGCTGTTGTCCTCCACCAGGAATAGGGCAGCCGTGATGATCCCAGGATTATAAAACTGCTTACTAAAAGTCTTTCCAAAGATGTTAACAAATAAGAAGTTGGCTCATTTTTCCAGTACAATTAAAGAAATGCTTGCAGTATCTGCAGGAGTTATAGTTTCTATTGTAGGCCCTTGTGATAATACTCAAAAGGCCTATTCTTCCCACTTATAAAATTCTCCCTTAGAAGGTAAAAGGTGAAATCCCCATTATCCCTGAGCAAAAAGGGGAAAGAAGTCTTACGTACTTTCATTGGTTAATAGAAGCCACTGTTCACGAGTTCTCTGTCTCTAGAACATTCTTGCAGAATTTACAAGAACTGAAAGAGGAATGAGGGGCTCTCAGAGATATTCTCTATAATACACTTGAGTATTTGTGTGAGTAGTTGACCGGCAAAGATGATACATTTAACTAACTACACTGTTGAGTCCATCACAGTTTGAAACTTGGGAATATTTAAAAAATGAAACTATGAAATTAAGCAAATTATGGTGGAAAGAAAACCAAGAATGAGAAAAAGATTAGAGGACAAAGTGGGAGTAAGGGGCAGGCCAAAGCTGGCATTCCGGGCTGGGCCTTTCCTCTCTGACTACCCTACCCTACACTCACTCTATACCAACCAGACACTCCAAACTAACATGTCCCAGGGGATTTTAAATCTCAAAGAGTAAATGAGGAGGCAGGTAGATCTCTGTAAATTCAAGGCCGGCCTGGTCTACATGAGTTCCAGGACAGCTGCGGTTAGAGAGACTTTGTCTCAACAAAACAAAAAATAGAATAAAAACAAAGAAACAAAAAAAGAGTAAATGACAGAAAAACTTCAGTCTTTTAGTCGAGCAATACTATATAATTTCAAGGCATGTTAATGTAACTGATTTAACCCCAAAGCAACTGTGCAATAAGCAAAATATAAAAGAAAAATAACAAAGGCTAACTTCCTACAGTGGCCAACAGACAAGATCTGTGCAGCAGAGCAATTGACTTTCATGTACTTTGAGTTTTACTTGGAAGTCAATCACAAATGTCACCAACAAAGGAATGTTGATTAAAGTTAAGACCCCCCAGCAGGCTGCCTTCTTTGAGGGGAATTTCAGGATGTTGCTAGCAGGGGGTGGCTATCTTAAATTCACTGGTGGCTCCACCGGAGAAAAAGAATGCACCAGTTCTGCTGTCTTACAAATGTCCTGGGAGGGAAAGAAATGAAACAAACAATCTACTGTTCCCTAATACATATGGCTGAGCACCCAGAGAAAGTCTCTGCCCCCAAAGAGACTTCCACATGGGTTAAGCTTTCCTTAAACGAGGCGCCAGCTTTCATTTTCAGGACAGGTCATTTCTTGCAAGGTCTGTAGAGGCAGAAGTTCCACTTGGATTCTAATACACAGCCCTGTGAGCTCAGTTTCCTGAAAACATACACCTGCCGGGTTCTAGGTTCTCCCTTACCAGCGACTAGGCTCCCTACACCTCACAGCCACCAAAACCGCACATACACTATCAACATGATGAAAAATACAGCCACCGCTGCGAGTTTGGCGTAAGTGGAACGCATGTTCAGGTACTTCGCGTCCTGGCGGTATTTCTTAGACAGACTGGACAAATTGTTAGCCTTTGAGTCCAATGCTGAAAAGAGGAAAAAAGAAAACATTAATCAGACCCCTGGAGTATTTTATCGAAACATTAAAGCATAAAAATAACCAAAATGACTGGCAGAGTAAACAGACCATGAATTTAAACTATGTTTAACAATAAAATAATCATTGCATTATCAAAATTTGAGTAGGCAAACAGACTGGTCTAGAGGGAGAGTTTCGGCATATGACAAACACCTGATAAGTATGAGCTGATATTCTTCTTCATCTTTTGATTTATCTATATATTTATTTGTGTATCTGGTGCTGAGGGCCTGGAACATGCTAGGCATGCAGAACTGAATGCCCACCATTACCTGATAATTTTTTTATTTATGTCTATGTGCATATGCATGTGTGTACATGTGTGTGTGCGTGTGTGCATGTACATATATACTTGATGCCATGGAAGTCAGAAGAGGGCTTTGGATCCTCCGGAGCTGGAGTTGTAGACAGCTGTGGACCCACCAGATGTAGGCATTGAGAACCAAACTTGGGACTGCAAGAACAGCAAGCACTCTTAACCTATGAGCCGTCTCTCTATCCTTTATATGATAAGTGGTCTAATTCACACACAGGATAAGACTAGGATAACCAAAAAAAAGTTCAATTAATCATCTGTCTACTGAGTATTAAGCTATACTTCCATGGTGATTGCTAATCCCAAGACTCTTCACAGAGTAAAGATTATTACAAAATCAGAGCTATCAGACATAGTATTTCAACACACATACAAAAGTTAAATTGTAATTTGGTTAAATTGATTCTAAAAGCCATAACAAACCCCACAAATATCTAATCAGTTAAGCCTTTAGCAATGTCAACAAAGACTGTCCCCAACATCTGTAATGTAGCCATCTTCTTCCATAAGCTAACAATGAAAGCAAATATTCTAATTGACCTAAATAAATTCCAACCCAACTGTTTTCGAAAGTTTGGAAAACCTGTTTCATAATCTTGGTTGGTTCTTCCTTGGCAATGGGTGTGATGGCAAATGCCTTTTAATCCCAGTGGCATGGAGACGGAGACACCAGGACCACGAGTTTAAGGCCAGCTTCTTAGTGAAAGTATTCCAAAACAAACAAGCAAACCATAGACAATGCTTTGGAATATGTGGAGTTAGTTAACAGACTGGTTTTGATTGAGAACTCAACAGTTACTACATTAGCAACAGGTCCCAAAAGTAACAAAACACCTAGTCAGAAAAGGAAACAGGAGGGGAGAGAAATAACCATCTTCTCTCTGGTCAGTCTACCAGAAGCTATCTCAACTGGTCAGGTTTTTTGTTGTTGTTGTTGTTTTTGTTTTTAAGACAGAGCTTCTCTGTGTAGCCCTGTCTGTCCTGGAATTCACTCTGCAGACCAGGCTGCCCTGGAACTACTGATCCACCTTCCTCTGCCTTCCAAGTGCTGGGACTAAAGCCATGCGCCACCACTGCCCTACAGAGTCAGGGATCTTCTCTCATTTTAACTTTTAAATTTAGTATACAGAGTAATAAATTTCATTATTACCCTTTTACATATACGTGCCATTATACTTTTTTATAACTAACTTCCTCCCTCCCTGCCCCCCATTCACACCCTCTCTGTTTTGCCATCACAGGAACCCCGCTTACTCCTTTTCCTTCTCCCCATCTTCCCGTTCCTAGTTTCATCGGCACATATGAAAGCAAACATTCAGCATTTGGTCTTTCTGAGTCTGGCTGATTCTAACAGAATGATGCCCAGCTGGACGGGGATTGACGTGTTTATGCTGTATCCTGAGCACTTAGGACGGGACACAGTCAGTGCTCAGCAAACATCTGCCATGACCCTTCCTCTTGAGAAGCTGCACCCACATCTCTAGTGCACACTTCCTCTGTTCCCCTTAAGATCCTTGTTTAATCTCCATCAAAACTGCTCTTATTAAGTCACAGCTCTGCTAAAAACAATTGCTAAATGACTCTACACTTGTGAGAATAAACGAGAAAGCAACAATGACAAGATCATCTGGAATAAGCAACCATTTGTCTGCTTCAGACGGGGTGCTGTTATGAGGCTCAGGCTGGTCTTGAACCCGTGATCTTCCCACCAGAGTATGGCAAGCACCACCACTCCTGGGCTGAAGTAAGTAATATTTAAGAGAATTCCTCTGCATAAGAGCATTTTGAAACCCGTGTTGTATAAAGACGAGATTCTGTTAGGAGTCATACGGCAAACGCCTGTATCATGGCAGGGCCCGTGCAATGCTAGAGGACAGAGAGCATCAAATCACCCGTGATTCTTGCCTTTGTGGAATATGCAGTGTCAACCCTTGAATAAAGAAACAGCCTACCACTTACTAGGCAATAAAAAAGGTAATTGAACTTGTTGAAATGCACAAGATTTACTCTTCTGCCATCCATGCAAAGCTGAAGGAAAAGCAAGTTGAGAAGATCAATGTTAATAGAGATGGGAATCTCTTCACTGCCTTGAAATATGCTCAAGTCAGGTAAGCTTCGCCCCAACGACTTCTTTCACAAACTATTTCCTGTCTATATTTTTTTATTCCATCTGCATACATTACTATGAATTTTTTCGGGGGTGGTGGTGGAAGTCACATCCATTTAAAGCTATCAGCAATAGCAGAAGACAAGGACTCCAGGAACCAATGGAGTCTGCTGAATATTAGCAGCGTGGTTTTTGGTGAGACACACAATGATCCAGATCCCTACTTTGTCTTCTCTGAAACCGATCTGCTCTGCCCATATCACATAAAGACAGCAAGTGTCAGGTTTAGAATTAAAATGGCACACAGGCTCTGTGTTTGAGTGCTTGACCCCACAGCTAGGGCACTGTTCTAGGACTATAAACCTTTCAGAGATGAGACCTGGCTGCATGAGGTGGGCTCCGATGAACTTTGCCCTCCTTCTGCTCAGCTCCTCCAGCTACTCTGAATGTGAGGAGGAAAGGAACCCAGGGGCACACTCCCTAGCACCATGAACCTGACATGATCAACTGTATCCCCTCAAACTGTGAGCAAAAATAAACCTTCCTCCTCTAGGCTGCTTTGTCAGGTGTCTGAGCGCAGCAAGGAGAAAAGTAACTAATAGAACAGGGCCCAGAAAGAGCACTCAAGAGGTGTGGAATCCTCTCTATGTACTTAACGATCCTCTGAGGTAGTTTCTTATCTCACCAAGCAGGCAAATATACTTAAAGTCAGAAGTGCAAATCCTTGCCGTTCAGCGTGTCTGTCAGCTCTGCAAGAGAGCCTTACCTTGTGGATAAATGGAAATACAAAAATTTGGGATTTAAGAAAAATTTTTATGTTAGTCTACTTTATCTCAGGTAGAAAGTCTAGGACAATAAAAATGTACACACTTACTCACAATTTGATGTTTAAGGAATATGAAGCTATGTGCTGTGGTAACTGAGGACTGCTAACATAAAGGCTAAATTCTTCAGTACACAAAAGCAAGCCCCTGCTAGTAAATATGCAGCAACGTTGAATGTAAAAATATTTATTATGGAATCTGTCTGCAACCATTATAATGAGAAATACAAAAGTATGTGAAACACACAAAACTCATAGCAATCTTCAAAAAACTAGGGGCTGGGGAAGATGGCTTAGTTTGCAAAAAAAAAATGCCACTCAGACATGAGGAACACAGAAGCCAGGTGTGGCATGTGTCTGGATGCCCAGCACCAGGCAGCAGAGATAGGCAGGTCCCAGGAGCTCCAGGCTCAGAGAGAGATCCTGACTGAATAAATAAGGTGGAGAGCAGCAGAGAGGTACCAGGCGTCAACATCTGGCCTCCACACACCCAAGCACAGATATACAGTTGCAGGCACACACCCACACAAGCCTGCATGGATACTACATGCACACGAATAAAAACCAAACATACAAGCACACAACTTAAGAATTTACATGTACATATTCAAGTTCAAATAACATTAAACATCACATATATTTCAATCTAATCTAGCTATCTATAATTACTTAATTTTACATACTGACTTACTTTAACATGCCTAACAAACTGAGTGTGGCGGGACACACTGGTAATGCCAGCATTCAGGAAGCAGAAGCAAATGGGTCAAGGTGAATCAGGGCTACACCTGCAGACCAGGTGAATCCTTGTCTCAAGAAGCTGGAAAGGCGGCTCAGTTGTTAAAAGGGCCTGCTGCTCTTGCAGAGGGACAGGTTCAATTCCCAGCATCCACATGATGGCTCACAACCATTCATAACTCCAGTTCCAGGTGGGGGGATCTGGGGAGCGTGCACAGATGCACACATGTGGCATATATACATACATGCAAACAGAACACTCATAAGCAGAAAATAAATTCAAAAATTTTTAAAGACCATCTCAAAACTACAAAACAAAGTAAATATATTTAAGTAGTTATATTAAATATAGGTTTATGTATTATATAAAGTATACATTTAAGACACATTAATAAAAAATATATAAAAATATCTGATATAGGCTAGGAAGAAGACTAAATGAATAAAGTATTTGCCACACAAGCTGAGTTCAGATACACGTAAAGCCAGATGCTGTACTCTGAAGCAAGAGGACAGGAGATGACACGAGAATCCCCAGAAGCTCACAGGCACATGCGAAGACAAGAGACACTGTCTTGTGGTGTGGTGGCACATGCTCCCCCCTACCCCCCCCCCCCCGGGGTTTCTCAGTATAATAGCCTTAGCTGTCCTGGAACTCACTTTATAGATCAGGGTGACCTTGAAGTCACAGAAATCCCTCTGCCTCTGCCCACTGAGTGCAAGGACTTCAAGGCTGTGGCACACACCTTTAATCCAAGAACAGGTGAATTTTTGTGAGTTCAAGGCCAGGTTGATCTATATAGTGAATTTCAGGCCAATCTGAGCTACATAGTAAAACACTATCTGAATTAAAAAAGAAAAAAAAAGTCCAGGTGATGCTGGCATAAGCCTTTGATCCCAGCATTCAGGGGGCAAATCTCTGTGAGTCTGACGCCAGTCTGGTCTACAGAGCAAGTCTATGACAGCTAGGGCAACATAGAGAAACCCTGTTGTGAAAAAACTAAAAAACAAATAAATTTTAAAAAATGTCTAAATAACTTAAAAGGCAGAAGGCAAGGATCAATACTTGAGGTTGCACACATAATCATTAGTTAATGGCTTAGGAGACGGCTCAGACTGTGAAGGGAGTGTTTTCCATGCAAGCACGAGGACTGGGTTTGAGTTCCCAGAACTGATATAACAAAGTCAGTAATGGTGGCATATGAGTGTAATTTCAGAACTGGGCACCAGATAGGTGATCCCTGGGTCAGCCAGCCTTGCATAATTGGAAAACCAATTATAATTAGAAAAACAGGCCAGGGACAGACTGTCTCAAGAAACCCGAGGTGAATGGTACCCGAGGAACAACATTCAAAGCTGACTTGCTTCCGTATTCAGTACTCATGTGCACACGTACAAACAAGCGAATACAAATGAATATACACGCTAATGATTGTGTAAACAAGGACTCTAAGAGTTCCAGGAAGGAGACAATGGGACCTGAGCTATAAGGATCAGCTAAGTGTCTTCAAGAGCCAGCTCTGAAAGGACAGGTGACTGTGGTCAGAACGCACTGGTGAGGATGCCAAGGAAGCCGACATGGCTGGGACGTCGTGCCTGTAGACTTGTGAGAAGGACGTATTTGCGTTCCCCTCACTTTCTGGATTTAGAACACAACAGAGATTTTATAACTGACTGGATGAAGAAGCTGAGAGCAGACTAGATGTTTTTATAGCCTTAGAGGAGGAACATCTTGGTGAAAATGGCATCTCCTAACCTGACCTAGGAGCAGTAACGCTTCCCAAGGAGACATGGAGAACCTAACACTTCCTTGAACTTGCAGGAATGTTTCCTTAACTTGTACAGATGCTTCTGTATTCAATTTACTTAATTCTGTAAATTCTAAGAAACTGTAACTGCTTCTGTGAGTCCTTCACGCTGTTCTAGCGCACAGAACTAGTCACGCAAGGTAAAATCCCCAGCACACTAGAAGCTTTGCCGTGTAATCAGTTCCTGGGAGTCCCAGCTACACTCTGACAAGCTGTTCTTGGATTCTGCTTTCCGATACCTGAGAGTGCTTCTCCCCGCTGCAAGACTTCTTCAATATTGGCCACCATGATCCTCTGCACATCTTGCAATTCAGTGTTGATGGAGCCAAGATTTCTCCGAGCACGACTATCAATGTAGAGCTTCTTGGTCTTCTGAATAAAGGTATCTAGAATGATGAAAGACAACCATTAACAATTTTCCTGTCCATCAAGCCACTGAAATAGGTCATCAAGACTTGAGTTTACTCCAAGATTGGCCACTGCCCACTGCCTTGAGTTTATTCCTACATCTGCCATCTCTCTGTTGTTGGCTTTGGCCTCCTTGTAAAGTGTTAAGACGACTATTCAGGTGAACTGTCCAGGGACACCTCTGAGTTTGAGGCATTTACTATCAGAATCCATAGAGAAATTAAGCTCCATTCTAGTACCCATTACCGAAAACAGAAAAATTTCAAATGTATTCAGAGAACCTCTGGGTTCCATTACTTATTTCTACACATGCCCTGAAACAGCGCTGTCAGCACTTTATCAGCACAGCCTAAAATGGCAGAGTTAGATCAGCAGTCTACCTTCCAAATTTACTCCACAATTCAACTTCAAATTACATGTGATATAAAGCATCCAAAATCACCAATACAGAACTGCGGGAATGACCTATTAGAAATATGTTCAACTCTTACTAAAACAATTTACTGCTGTTTATGCTGATACCTGACTTGGCTTTCAATCCCTGCTCCATTCTCCTGCACTTTGAGATGCCGGCCTGTGTGGAGCACATCGGGTTTTGGCCATGAAGGATCTCCAGCAGTAAGAGGGAGCAGGCAGTACACTTGTCTTACTATTCCCTTGGATTTACTAAATCTATCATCCAGAAAAATATCATTTAGAAAATTATATATCATAAAAATTAGCATTAGGCCATTTTTTTTCTCTATTACTAAAAGCAAGATGATGCACCTGTCTAACAAACTTGAAAACTTTAGAAATTCTAACACATAATAGTGCTTCTCTTTTGACTAAGGATTTCAGCAATGTATTCTGGTTCTGCCTGTTCAAGCTCCTGGGGCTTATCATGCACAGGTCATATCCTGTGACCTACTGACACCACAATCTTTTACAGGTCTGATTGGTGCTGAACCCTCCCATAATTCCTGTGCAAACACAGACTCACACTTGCTACTTCTGAGTGCAGCAAACAAGGTTTCCAAATACCATATATTTTCTAATTAGAGGTTCTTATTCTACTGAAAAAAATTATCATCTTTACTGATTTCCAAATTCTGATTTCATAAAATTAGTCTCACTTTGTTTGTCTATAGATAGGCGAAAAGAGCTCAGTTATGACGAGGTAGTCAAGTATACTGTCATGCAGAATCTGTCACACAGACTAAACTACAGAAAGGCTCATGGGGAGCAGGACAAAACACTGGAAAAGTTTACTGATAAGAAGGAAGCCTTCTTCATTCAAAGAGACAAAAAGATAAGTTGGAGAAGAGACAGAATCAAACTCTTCCTATTACTTAACTAGGCAAATTCCACAGGAATATTATAGCCAGTGTATCAGAAAGTTTCTCCACAATGTTTACTCCCTTAACAGAGAAACGCAGGGTCTAGTCTTACCAAATTCGATGAAGGAATAGGGCCTAGACACGGTGGGCACCTTCTTCCCATGCTGCTCATCAAATTCCGAGTGCAAGTCTTCCAGGTAGGCAAAGGCCAACTTCTTAGGGAAGGCAGCTTCACACAAGACCAAGTAACACACGCCCTGCTCAATAATGTAGCTGGAGGAAAAGCAGGACAGTTACTCATGAAGGACCCGTACTTCATGCTGAGGCTGACTTTTAGGGCCACATCAGCTTTTGAAAACTCTGACCTGAGTAAAACGGTTCACTTCAGATCACAAATTGTTAGAACCAAGAAACCAACTATCTTTCCACTACTAAATATGTATCCAAAAGAACAGAGCTGCCAAGGCTGGCTCAGCATCAAGGACACTTGTTCTTGAAAAGGATCTGAGTTCGTTCTCAGCACTCACAGTGTAGCTCACAACCATCTGTACCTCCAGTTCCAGAGGATTTGAACACCTTTTCTGACCTCTGTGAACAGCAGGCACGTACACACATACACAGGCACACACATGCAGCAGAAAACTCATATACATACAATAGGAAAAACACCCACAAGAGAGTAGGAACATTGTGACTGTTTATTAATCACACAATTATTCAATTAATATATATTAAGATCTAAGAGGTTATTTTTGAAAGCTACAGGTGTGACTTCATCCATCCTTTGACCCTGTATGACAAAAATATTAGTGTACACACATTAAAGTCCTTCCATCTACAACATAAAATAGAACTAAAAATTTATGGAGGACAAAATGTTGAAATTTAAATGAGATAGTGTTTACTGGCACAGAAAAAGTTACCTAAAAAGAGCCAAGCTGCCTATTTCTGGTTGAAAGAAGGTTGTAGAATATTACTTTAACTAGGCAGAGGTGTGTTGCATTTGTTTCTGCTGACTATGTTAAAGATGTAAAGACGTGTTGTTTATGCTGTATTTGTTTAACTATGGAAAGATGTGTTGCTGTTTCACCTTGCCTACCTAAGGCCCCTGCCTGGTCTAATAAAAACTGACTGGCCAGTATCTGGGCAGGAGAGGGATAGGTGGGGCTGGTGGGCAAAGAGAATAAGTAGGAGGAGAAAGAGAAAGGAAGAAGGAGGAGAGAATGAGGGAGAAAGGAGATGCCTGGGGCCAGCCAGGCACTGTCAGCCAACAGACAGAGCAGGAAAAAAGGGTAAAACGGTAAAAAACCACCAAGGCAAAAGGTAGATAAAGAGAACCAGATTAATTTAAGTTAAAAGAGGCATCCAGAAACAAGCCCAAGCTTGGCCAAACATCCAAAGCTAATGATAAGTCTCCATGTCGTGACTGGGAACTGGTTGGTAGCCCAAAAGAAAAAGCCAGGTACAGAGAAATTCTAATTAACTGGGAAAATGTCAACAGTGAAACTGACTCCTTTCTGTGGCAGTGAGCTCTCTGGCATTCTGAGCTCTCTGGCATTCTGGAAAGGAAGGGGCTTTGTGACTACAGGCTAACGGGCTATTCTTGAAGAAAAGTTAAGCTACTAAAGCTTTTCAAAGCTTTTATTCACAGTACTCTATCCTAACAAAACATATACTAATAGAGCTCATAAATGCAGTGGACAAAGTCAGAGGTTCTTTGCTTTGGGTGGTTTAAAAGCACAAATTCAGACACAAATTCGCATCTCTGCCTTCTGTTCCTAACTCTGAGGCATCCTAGAGTCGTATAAGGGACATCTAAAGACTTATGTACTCTCTCAGGCAGGGAGTAATGTGTATGACACTGCTGTCCTCCCCTCGCACGGGCACCTGAATTCACTGACCTCTGTAACTTTAATCTGCGCCACCATTTATGCTAGTTTCCTTCCCAGAGGAGTAAACAGGACTTACTGCCTGACTTCAAAGCTACAAGGACACACACTACCAGTAAAATAAAGGCATATTCTCGTAGTGTCCATAGCCTTTCCGATGAAACAGTCACGCTTCATCACAGTCAAATGGCACGTGTCTATGACAAACCAGACCCCACACACTTGCTTCAGATAGTCTTTCTCACGGGGATGCTTTTCCACACCTGGACAAATTCCGTTCCTTCTCTCCTGTTCAAACCTCTGTAATCTCTTTTTTCTGTAAAACTTTTATAATCCCTTTTCTTCTAGTCCCTTTCTTCAAACACCCAAATAGGAATTTATTGCTTTCTTCAAAGCACTTCAATTTCACTTCTTGTTCTAAAGCCCAGCTTCTTTATCGAGGTTTATGTTGGGGTTAAACCCCACTAAACCTCTCGGGATTCAGAAGGATCGCTATAGCAGGCGAAAACCTGACTAATGAGGTCTGAGGGTAAGCGAAATAAATTAGCTCACAGAAGTCTTTTTACCACGTCCCATTTACTCTATGTTCGCTGTAATGCTCTCTTGATATTGCCCTTTCGGTGTTCCTCCTCCATGTTCCTCACTGTTCTACCCCTCCCACTAGGTTTCTAGTTTATATATGCACAGAGTTATCAAGCAGACATTATTTTAGAGCTAACAGGATGGATAAAAGACTGATAAGGTAGTGCCTTATATCTCGGAATGGGTGTGGCTGTGAAGCTCCCCAGGGAGGATTAGGATGGAGCTTGGCCCTCAGGGTGCTGTATCTGCAGGCACCCAGGTGAGAAGGAATTTCTTTCTCTGGGGCTGTTTTTTTCCTGCAAAGGTACAAACAGTTAATTTCCTAGACTAAGACCTTGTGTCAGGTGAAAGGTTAAGGTAAGTACAGAATATTAATAACTTGTTAGGGTAGAGCAAAGACCAGTGGATTACACCTTCCTGAGTCTGCTGCTAGAGAATTCAGGGCCGCAGAGACCTGTTTATCAGTGAGAACAGACACACTGTCCTCTGCTCAGTGCCTCCTGCTCAGGGCTCTTCTTGTCGATAAGGATAGTTGTGGGGAGTAGCTTATGTAGATTTGACCATGAGAACAAACGTTTGGCTGAGTGAATGCTTTCACACCAGGGCCCCGCGGTATGGGGAAAGGTATACAGTTGTCAGTACAGGAAGTCAGTCAGGTTTAAAGAGTGATAATCTGCTGGGGTATTTCGGGATGATTTCACAAGGTTTCTACAGAACTGTCAGTCCAAAAGACAGCTGTTCCCGAAGCTTTGCAAATCTGGTTCCCCACAAGCTGTACACTTGTGGGTGTGTCTGTGAATCGGTCAGCTGAACATTCACTGTAGGTACTTGGGGCTCACAACTCTTCTTAGCTAGTGGATTGTGACCCTATATGGCACTGTTTAGAAGAATGTAGAACTCTGGAAAATCTGGCAACACCAGAACGTTTCTGAATGAGCAAAACAAAATGGAAACTGGAACCCGTATGAACAAGGCATTTCTATCAGGGCTCTGCAACAATGCATGACACGCTTTCGCTGCAGCCTCACTTCTGAACACAGGTGTCAACACACGTTCCTACAAATGCCTGGAACACACGAGCTCAGTTCTGAGGCTGCTCTGTCACGAACTGAAGTGTTCCTTTGTGGACTATAGCAAGTTTTCTGCTCTTACAGAATAATGATTTTATAATAGAAAACAAAGACATTTCCCTATCATTATTCCTCACTATGTAACTATCAAAGTAGTATTCATTTTACTATTAGTCATGTTTGATTTTAAAGCCTGCTATTTGAGTTGCATTAAAAAAAATAAAATCATTAAATGAATTTTGGCTTGAAATCTGGACAGAATTCCCACCAATTTCTGAAATGGCCTTCACCATGCTTCTGCTATCTTGCACTACATACTTATGCAAAGCAGCATCCTCAGCATTGAAGACTATAAAATCAAAATGAAGATAAACTCTGAAAAACATTGATGATGCTCTATACCCTGCAGAATCAAACATTCAGTCAACTCAATCCTTTATGTAAAAATAAGACACATTCATCTCATGAGCGTGTAAATTTGCTTATGTTTTAACAAAATAACAAATTTAGATATACACCAAAGAATGACTTAAAAATAAAATTTTGAATAATTTATGACCAGTAAATATTTGTGTGCCCATTTTATGTATCTATATATTCAGTCACGTAAAAATTTCATGGACAGGAAAGTAGGTGGAAAAGTTTAACAAGCCCTGCTCTAAAGCACTGTGGTCATTTGATGTGCCTCTATTAGGAGAACACTGGCCCATTAGGAGGTGTGGGCATCCAGGAGACAATATGAGGTCCAGCAAAGAAGGAGCCTTTACTAGCTCTTCAGCAGAAAAAAAAAGCCAAGACTCTGCAAGTCCTACAGGAATCAGAAGAAAATCTCTTTCCAAGTTCACTAACTCTTTCCTAGGTCTTTTGTCCTCTAGTCCACGTAGAGCTACATGATCATCCTACAGTATCTTTTGCAGGATGCATCCAGGGTACCCAGAGTTACTAAAATTGGAAAATGCCTACGTTCCTAACACAAGGTGAAACAATATTTGCAAAAAATCCATGTGTATCTTTTTTTAGACTTCAAATCATCTTAAATACCTAATAGAGTATAAATGCCTTGTTAATAGCTGTTATGTTGTTTAGGTAATGATAAGAAAAAAACCATAAAACCCATGTCCGTTTAGAACAGATACAAGTTTTTAAAATATTCTCAATGCATGGTCCTTTGCTGTGGACATGGCTTCCACAGAGGCAGAACCTGTAGACATGGAAGATAACTGTATCATATATATAATTAAATGGATACATCTGTACTCTTTTGGCTAAGTTGTCTAGGCTGCTAGTCTCAGCTCATGGGCTCCTACAGGTCTCCTGCATTAACCTACAGGCGCATGCTACCTCATATGACCAAATGGCTCTTTTTTGGTGTTAATTAAAGTATCTTTTTAAGATTTATTTATTTATTATGTACACAGTGTTCAGCCTCCATGCCTGCAGGCCAGAAGAGGGTACCAGATCTCATTACAGATGGTTGTGAGCCACCATGTGGTTACTGGGAATTGAACTCAGGACCTCTGGAAGAGCAGTCAGTGCTCTTAACCTCTGAGCCATCTCTCCAGCCCCTAATCAAAGTATCTTTAAAAATGCCTCAGATAATATGTAATTACCTTATAAAATGTGGTGTCCACCATTTTCCTTTTAAAGCATACCTGACTTTGAAATGTACTTTTGCTTGCAATGTTGCTTATCAGCCGTTTGGTTTTCAGCAAGTAGCTCCCTCTTGTCCTAGCAGACCTTTCCACCTGAGCTGCTTGCTGTCACAACGAAGCTTACTTAGCTGATCCTCTTTTACTTTGTTGTGATCTTCTATAATATCTTTCCTTTTCAATCTTTTCTGATTTTTAAAGACTCAACTTGGCATGTATCATTTAACACCAATTATCTATAGATAATTAAAAATCCAATAAAGATGGTTGATACTGCTGACTTGACAGGATCTAGAAGTGACTCCTTGAGGGAGTTTCTACACTGCCTTAACCGAGACGGAAGACCAACCCTAAACATCAGGGCTCTGTGGACTGACATCCAGGGCTGGTGGAGCAGGCTGAGCAGCAGCACTCCTCTCTGCTTCCCACCTACAGATGCAGGGGGAGCAGCTGTCTTGAGCCCTCCCCACTGTGACTTTACTGCTGTCATGGAGACAGAAATAAACCCTTCTCCTTTATTTTGCTTCTGATAGGTTCTCCAGTACAGCACTGAGAAAGTAACACAGTTCCTTCCACCCCTCTTAAGGGCATTGTTCATAACCATGGAGTGCCTGGGGATACTGTTCAATGGAGGGTTCTTTTCTAGCATGTATGAGGGCACTGAGTTCAAGCCCCAGTAATAAAACCACCACTTCCACAGCCACCGACTTTGATGCTTTTAAATTCTTTTATAGTTTTTAAATATTATTGTCTATTCTCTATGTATCAAGCAACATGCTAAAAACGTATGAATCTCCTTAAAGTCCTTGTAGAGAAATCCTCTGAAGAAAAAACCTTGGAGATGTTATATTACTTTGGTTGGTAACGTCTTTGAGCCATTTGTGTCTGGCTCCAAGATGTTTCTAAAGCAAGAAGTTACCTATTATTACATGACAGGTATGGAATAGAATTTGCTGGGCACAGGTTAACAATTTAAATTACCACAAGCATGTTAAGTTAAAAAAAAATTAAGAGTTCAGTTTTCTAGAAAGAAGGCCAGAAAAAGTGCTTCCACAAAGAGACTAGTTTTAAAGATATCTTTATGTTTAAGAAACTGTTACTTTTCTGGGCTGGGGAGATGGCTTAGTCAGTAAACTACATGTCTTGCAAGCTTGAAGCCCCAAGAACACACGTTTGTTGTTTTTTTAAGCGTTAGGTGTGGTGACACACATTTATAACCCCAGCACTGGAGAAGGAGACAGGCAGAGATCCCTGGGGCTCACTCCAGCTAGCTTAGCCTACTTGGGAGATCTGGGCCAGTGAGAGAGACTATTGTGGACAGAGCCTGAGGCTGTCCCCAGGCTGTCCTCTGGCACTGCACATGTGTGCACACATGCACGTACTCTTGCACAAAGCCTCACACAACACTCCTACTTTCTTAAAAAATGTTTTTAAAAAGATGCGTATATGCATTTATTTTTAAATGCATTTAAAAACAGAGTATATGGGGTAGGTATGTGTGTGAGTGGAGGCAACACGGAAGTGTACAAGAGAGCATCTGATGCTCCGGAGCTAGAATTACAGGTGGCTGTGAGCCACTTGACAGGGTGCTGGGAACGGAACCTGATCTTCTACAAGAACAGGAAGTGCTCTTCACCACTGAGCCATCTCCCCAGCCCTACTGTTGAGTCTCATACTTAAATGATCACAAGGAAATCAGAGCTATACTCACTGAAAAGTCATGGCTCCTGCTTCCAAGGTACATCTGGTAGGGGACTGTTCGTTCAACTTTCGAAAGAGCTGCTTAGCCTGACTCTGATACTGTTGAAGGTCCCGGCCTGACTGAAAGAAGATAACTTCATTGAAGAATTTAACACACACACACAAAGCTCTATCAGTTAGAAGCAGCATGATATCACAAGAATACTATGTAAATAAAGTCCTTCATTTAGTGGTTAATAAGATTCATTTCAATAAAGAAAAATGTCTAACTTTTAGAACAAATAAGAAAATCTAATTCCTAGTTTTTCCAAGACCCCAGTACGTAGTTGCTAAGAAGCAAAAGTGTGTATGTCAACTACATGTAAGGCACTCAGTGTTCTCTTTACCATGAGGGCACTATCCTCCTCCTCACCCACTTCCTCACAGCTCCTGGCATGAAACCACACATCCTCTGACACACCCTGGAGAAAGTTCTGAGAACCAAAGGCCGGTGACTCTCATTTTGATGTTGGAGTATCAACAGAATCTTCCACAAAAGTGGAAGAGCATTTAAGTAAAACTATCTGCATGCCTGTGACTGAAAACTCCACGGACACTACCACTGTAACTAGGCAGAAAGGCCAACTATCCTTTATTACCAGAATCTTTTTGACTCTCCAGTCTAGGCAGCAAATGTGAATTCAGAGAGATATGTGTAAAACGGATAACACTCGAATGGAACAGTTAGTATTTCTCTGAACAATTTCTTAAAAAGAAAAGGAGGGGTATACTGTAGTCACACCACTTAGAAAGGATCAACGGCATACCTTACCAACCTACTACATGAAGAGTGAGAAACCAATAGCCATTGCCAACTCACCCTCATCCTGGGGAGGGAGGAGGGCATTCTGTAGCTATGCTGTGAAGCTCTCTACTGCTCAGATCTGCAAGCTGGAAATCTTACCACCAAGCTGATGGTAAGGAAGTGGAGCCTCTGGGAGATGGTCAGTTATGATGAATGCGCGCTAATGGCTGAGGTTGATGCCCCTGGTTGATGCCCCTGTATGAAACCCCAGAAGGCTAATTTGGCCCCTGTAGCACATAGAGACCCATACAAAGTTGCTATCTATGAATTAGAAGCAGACACCAAGTCTGCTAGCCTTGTCCTCTTGGATGTCTAGTCTCTAGACCTAGAGAAGTATCTCTTGTTGGTTATAAACAAGCCAGTTTATACACACTGCCATGTGACAGAAAGCCCTAATTACCCCATTTTTGGAATTATTTATTTTGTATAGAAAGATAGACTGGCCTTCCTTTGGCAGACATCTCATCATGCTGAAATAAAAGTGGTAATATTAGTTCTCCCACAGTCTGGGAGGGACACACCATGAAATATCTAGCTTCCAGACATACGCCACTGAGCCAACAGTAGAAACAAGGAGGTAGTTCCAACATGACAGGTCTGCAAAGACGCAAGGACACAAAGACAGTGACCTAGAATGCCAATAGAAATGGGGTGATAAATAAGCATGAGGGAAGCCAGGACAGTCAGACAGAGTCCACTCAGTGCACTTACTGTGGATTCATCTTGTTTAGTATTGCTGTTATAACAATGATCTGATATAATGCTATTTGTTTGAGAAATGCTTCAGTATCAGTGTACATATGCATGTGCATATTATGTCAATTCACACAGTAAACGATATTAAGCAGTATGCTTACATGCATCTATCCATGCCAGAAGATGTTAGTGAATATTATCACATGCTTTCCATCAGTAAGAAATGGTGAACGACATCCTATTTTTATGTGAATGGAATTTACCAATCTGTTTGCTTCAGCATGACATTATGTGGAGAAAGAGATCTGAACCCATACCAGCACTGGTAAGGGATCCAGCTAATGTTGGGAATGTCACTGAAGTGATAATGAAGAACAGCATGCATGATTTTAACCATGGCTCCACACTGGATCACCTAGTGACTTTAGAAAATATGTGCAATCTTCACTCCTAAATCAATAAATTAACATTGCTCTTCAGTTGCTAAAGGCAGATGAACACCTTAAAGGCACAGCTGAAGAAAATGATGGCAAAAACCCAAAACAAAACAAACAGCTCACAAACACACAACCCTGACAATCAAATAAAAATTGATACAAATCTCCCAACTTTCTAAGACACAATATAAACCTGAGAGAACAAAACTAAAAGTCATACTGATTATAGAAATAATGGTTGGAAGCATGCTACAATTTCAAAGTTTGCAAAAAAAAAAAAAAAGAGCAATGTCATGCACGTTGGGCAAATCTACATATAGAGATTCTAGTATGACAATCAACACTAACACTGGTTCAGCTGGCATTAACATTCCTAAGAACAAAATCATTCTGGCTAAATAATAGTTTTTCTGACATATTTACACAATAGACTACTAGGCAGGCACTAAAATATTTAATGATATGAGACAATATTCAGCACGTACAACTGTTAGCGGAAAAATGAAGTCAGTCTTATAGTATTTTTTATAGTATACTTACAGTATAGTCTTATAGTATTATTTAATTTTACATACACACACGGGGGGAAGAGAAGAGGGAGGGGAAATATGAGAATATTTGAGTACAGATTATAGGAAATAAACACCATTAGCACTTTTGGTTATATAAGTCACTAAACTCTTTAAATAAGCATGGATTAATTCTACAGTATAAAAAATACTCATTCACTCCAGTTCATTGCATCTTTGTACAAAGTTTGTGTAATTCTGGTTTGTAAATTTAAAGACAGGCTAGAATTCGGAAAACACTTTAGAAATAAACAAAGTTAACACTTTCTGTCAGGGACTATTCTGAAGATTTTACATAATTTAACTAATTTAATCACCCTATTTACCCTAGGAGTTGATTAGAATTATTATTCCAATGTTATACTTTAGAAACCAAAATTGACCAAGGACTCTATGGGGCCAGAAAGGGAAGAGCTAGGATATGACCTAGATAATCTGACCCCACAGTCTCCACTTCAAGCACTATGACATCCCACCTTCTAGACCATGTCTTGTCAATCATGTAGTTCACAGGACACGCTCAAGGAGCTATGTGGTAGCTGATCAAGACTCCACAAAAAAACAACATAACCACTGCTTTACAGACTAATGTGACTTGCTTTCAATGTCAAAACCACAAAAGACACACAGTCAGTTAGCTCAGCTAAAAATACCTAAATGCCCTGATTGTGCTTTCTACTTCATGTAGAAGAAATTAAACGCCTGTCTGCCCTGTAAGATATATAATACTCCAATAATGAAGAGAATGAAAACAGCTGGCTCTGCCATGAGGCGAACTTGAGGTCGTCCACGGGTATATTTAGGGTTGTCTAGTATGCGTAGGGTTGACTCTATATGACAAAAGGTACAAGACAGTGATTTGCCTCAGAACCACAGTACTTTTGCCATCTCACTAGGCCTAGTAGACAACTAGTGCTACCAAATAGCATCTTTTACCTTTCTAAGAAGGTTTCAGACTCGGTTTTGTTTTACAAACCAATGAATATACCAGGTATACTTACAAAGCACGGGTGAGAAGTTCTTTCCAGCACGGGTGGCCCCTCAACTGCTGCATAATAGTCAAGTTCCACATCACTGATATCAGGGTGATGACCTCATCCTTCTCATTATCTCCCACTTCCCACATACTTTAGCACTGCCAAAGATCACTGTTTTCTCTAAGGACATTTAGCTAAGGTCTTATCATCTCTGGATCCTTGATAAACTCAGCCGGTCAAAGGTTAGTTTGACCAAGAACCAGCCTTTTCCTCTGTACGCAATTATAGTAACCGCCCTTAAACAAGGGAAGCGAGGCAGTTCTACTGTACAGCAGGTACTTGTCTTACTGGCTCCCTATCGTCTACCTGGTTCTAACACCTTTCCCGAAGCTGAACTGCCTTCCAGAACTAGAGCAAAATTAAAGCAAATACAGTAATTTCGAGGTAGAATAGAAAGGTAGATAAAAGAAACGGCAAACATCCTAAAAGTCTGGGTTTTTGAAGAACCTCTCTGCCTGCCCTAAGCCTAAATTTCTAGTTAAGCCCACACACAGTCAGCACTGTATAAACTGCCCTGTCTATACGATATGTGTCACTCTCTACTACATTATCTTAGTAACCAGTCATTCTCCCTAACAAAGCAGTTAACAGCATATATAGGGACTGGCACCTAGTAAATACTTAAAAATAACCTCATGAGTACTGTACAAATAATTAAAAGGACATGAATTACTTTGGTTTGGATAATTAGCGGACTGAATATAAAACTATTTGGTCAAAATAATCTATGCCTTAAAAGATATTTCTGGTAGTGGTACGCACCTTTAATCCCAGCACTCGGGAGGCAGAGGCAGGCAGATCTCTGTGAGTTTGAGGCAGGCCTGGTCTACAAAGCGAGTTCCAGGACAGCACCAAAGCTAAACAGAGAAACCCTGTCTCAAAAAAATAAGGCAGAGGGATCAATTCAAGGCAAGCAAGCACCAGCTATATAGAACATGTACCAAATTTAAAAAAAAAAGTTATTTCTGTATTCGTAAGAATTGAATGCATGGTTGAAAAGTCTTAAATGGGGCAGGACAGACAGTGGCTAGGAACTTAGGTTCTGGTCTAGAGCCAAACTGATACTGATAAGAAAACAGAAGCTGATTACTATAATCAGCAATTCTCAAAAGGAACTTTTGCAAGTGTCTAGAAGCAGTTCAAGTTGTAAGAACAAGAGGTCAGAGAATGTGCTCCTCCTGCCATTTGGAAGTAGAGGCCAAGGATATTAGGAGACATCCTACAAGGCACAGGACAGTCTCTGGCAACAAGGAACCATTCAGTCCTAAATGTGAACAGTGTCAGGTAAAACAGGGCCCCCAGCTTGTTAGCTGTGTGACTTTAAGCAAGCAGCCTATTCTCTGTAAGCCTCACTAAGGGTGACGAGAGCACGCACTGTAACATGGACAGTATGAGGACGGAGGAAGTACCACACTTAGCAAGCTCGGGACAGCGCTGCTGTGTACTGGACATTCTATAATGCTCTGTGCACTGTTAGGATGGCAAAGATCAGCATACGATGGGTGCTTTCTGCAGACATTAAGAGTTCAGAAAGAACATTATTTAAAATCGCAATTACTGAAGGGAAATAATGAAATCACAATCACAAAAACACTTCTGGGGAGAATTTCTTGTCAATGAAACAAAAACAACCGGTTCTGGCAGATCAATAACAAATAACTACCAAGTTTAAAGTTATGAATTTTTCTGAAAATTATCCAAGCAGAAACTAGGGGCCCACTAATAATAAATAGCATCTCAGATTCACTTTCACTCCCCCCCTCCTCCAATACAATTCAATGCAACTGCCCAGATTTTGCTCCTCTCTACCCCACGGCTACCCCTCATGGGAAAAAATATTTCTCAAAGTATGTATCTTCTACTACCCGCTCTCCCTCCCCCACCCCACCATCTCCTTTATTCAGATCATATTCTTGGTCTCAATTGAACAATAATTGTGGAGGTAGGAACTGTACTGAACTTTGACAACTTTACAAGTGGCAATATTACCTCATCCTCTTTCAAAAGATGTCATCGGGCTAGGTCAAGGATCAGGTGCTACAGGAAAAGGAGGTGAAGAAACGAGGGTGATCTTCCCCGACATTAGTCAACAACAGCCTTAGTGGCAGCAGAAAATGAAAGTCCTGAATTTTAAGAAAGTCCCTAAAAACTCATCTCAAACTGGCTGGGTGATCACAATGAGCCAAAGGTATCATTTTTGTCTATAAAGAGAAACAGGTAACACCAAACTCTAACTCCTCCGACAAAGATTTCTTCTCACAGGTAGTCTCTCTACCAGCAAACGGTTCCAGAGCTACGGGAGAGGAGGAGGGGGTGCCTGCGAGGTTGCCAGGGTCTCGCTTGTCCAAGGAAGGAATCCATAGATGGGAGCGAGTGGAGGGCTCCGGGATCTGAGCGCAGCTTACCTGTTCGTCCTCCTGCATCGAGGCGGCCAGCGGAAGCCCGTCCGCTACGCGGGCGATCATCGTCAGCAGCACCATCTTCCCAGGCTATGGACACCCGGCCGCCTCAGTCGCTGTCCTCTCTTCTCCCGCGGTGGCCGGTTACACCTACCGCTCACTTCCCCAACAGATAGCCGCTGGCGTCTCCGCTTCCCGCTGAGGTGGCCGGAAACGGCTCCAGAGCTTTCCACTACCGGTCCCTCCAATTGACTTCCCGCCGAGAACCACAACCACCGGAACTTTAGTTCCTCAGTCTTTCCACCTACCTCGCAACTAGTCAAGTCCCACCCACGTTTGTGATTTTTTTTTCTTTCACTAAATCCTGTCTCTTGAAGGGGCGTGGCACCCAAGCTGAAATGATTTTCTAGTTTTTTTACACTTGAAGTGTTCGAAAAAGGACTAGAAAGGTGACTGAGAGCAAACTTAGACAAACGGAGTGCGAAGCAATTGAAAAGCTTTCTGATTTTTTTGTTACAGAAAACTGTGTGTGTGTGTGTGTGTGTGTGTGTGTGTGTGTGTGTGTATTACATTAGTGTATGTCTCGGCAGAGATTTTTTTGAGGGGCTTTCTGGTTTGAGTGTTGACGTCACGAGGTTCTTAAACAGTTAGTGGCAAGAGATAAGCAAGTAGGGACTGGAGAGGTGGCTCGGAGACACCAAGAGATCTCTCTGCCTGCTGAGAGGACTGACTTCAGCTCTCATCTGACCTCTACAGCCTCTGTGTGCACGTGGTGCACAGATGTAAGAGGAGGCAAAACACCCACACATGAAAATTTTAAAAAGAGATCAGCGAATTTTTACTATACAAATGAACAAATTGCATAGGTTCTCCCCCCAAATCTAGGCTCTCAGCTGCCTGTCATGGTACAGAAAGGGTGATCTTACCAGACTTTCCAATGACTTAGTTTTCACTTGCTTTTGAAGCAACCTCTAGTCAGCTACCCTTAAGAAGGGGTCCTAGTCTCTTTGTTCTTTGGTGTCCTCATCTGTAAGAAAGGGATATTGTTGGTCTCTACAGAGTTTTTGTGAATATTAGTTATTGTGAATGGTTTTGTAAGCTAAAAAATGAAGTTATAAAGATGTATTTATTGCATCAGTAACAACTATTCTTTGTTAAATGCTTATAGTCTTATGAATATTTGTAAATTTAACCGAACAGCCCAGTAAAATTTGTTAGTTGAAGAGCCCCACTTCATAGTTGGAGACGCTTCAGAAAGAATTTTTCCAAGAAGGTCACATAGCTATCAGTGATGTGAATGGAATTTGAGTTCCCATTCAACTTTAAATACTGATATGATAATCATTCTCTCACAATCTCTCCCCCCACTCAGACAGGATCTTGCTATGCAGGTCAGGTTGGCCTAGAACTCACATCCAGTACATGCTAGTCTTGGAATCACCATGACATCCTGCCTCAGCTTGCCACATACTGGGACTACAGTGTGAACCACCACCCCTGGCTTCTGATGTGGTTCTTCTTTACCTAGAGATATAGGATTGTTAGGGACTGGGGACCACCAGACCCTGAATTTCCTGTAAACAACTTGTTTTCCTCTACTATAAGCAGCCTGCAGCTGCTCTGATGACAGGGGAGTAGTTTTTGGTAGCCCTGCCACTGAAAGACTCCCAAGAGCTGGGGCGTGGCCATTGGTCAGGGAAGGCATTATATAAGCTTCCCTGGAACACAATAAAGTGGGCATTCTTGGCATTCTTGTTTCAAGGATGACCCGTGTCTCTATCTGTGTGTCTTTGTGTGTTTAAATCTCCAGGCCCTTGCCTGAGACTCGCGAACACTCTGTAGAGCAGGCAGTGCAGGCGCCACACCACAGGCATAGTACTGGAGTACACGCAGTAATGACAGACATTACACAGGATAAATAGTACATGCTTTTGTTTTTTTTTTTAAATATTTATTTATTTATTATGTATACAATATTCTGTCTGTGTGTATGCCTGCAGGCCAGAAGAGGGCACCAGACCTCATTACAGATGGTTGTGAGCCACCATGTGGTTGCCGGGAATTGAACTCAGGACCTTTGGAAGAGCAGGCAATGCTCCTCACCACTGAGCCATCCCTCCAGCCCCCAGTACATGCTTTTGTTACAGTTTAAATTGCCTTCAGCAATTATTCAGAATTATTCACGAGGCTTTTGAGTTAAGACTCAATGAGACCCTGTGATTAACTCCATAATGAAAGATGAAGAATTGGAATAGATAAGAGAAAGAAACTGATGGTGTTAACATTAGACATCAGGTGTTAACATTAGGTGTTAACGGAGACAATGTGGAGTGGAAAGCAATCTGGGGGTATATAATGCTTAATTTGGCAGAGTCATAATATGTTCACAGCTATCTCTAACTTCTTCCTTCCATTCAAAAAGGATATGACTTCTACCACAATCTCAAATGATTATCATCGATCCTGATAGTATTAGGAAGTTAATGACAAATATTCCAATAAAGCTGCTGCCATGTGGGTCAGGGAAGCAAAGAGAGCAAAACATAGTAGGTGTGTGTAGAGAAGGTGACTTGGAATGAGAGTCTCAGCTTTGTTTCCATTTGAGGCTCTCCGCATCTCCTAAGGCCTGTGTGCATATTACCTGTTCATTTACTAGACACCATTGCTTCTTTTAAATGTATTTTAATTTTAAAAATTTTTATGTTAGCACATAAAATTGGATTCAATTATGTGTTTTCATGAGTATATGCCATTTACCATTGTTTTCTTATGATAAATTCCACTCCTCTTGCTTAGGCTCCTTGGGGTTAATTTTAGTTACAAAAATTTTTTTAATGGATCAAGTTCCACCCCACCCCCACCCCACCCCCAGTCCTGAAGAACAAACTCAGACCTTACACAAGCCAGGCAAAGGCTCTACGGCTGATCTACATCTTCAGCCCTCTACCTATCATCTCTTGAAAAAACATTCATACTTGTACCCCTCATGGTTTCCTTTTAAACATACTACATGATTCTGGTGCCCTTGAACACTGGAGTTGCAATTCCAAAAAAAAGGGGTTATGATCTTCTTAGGTTGCTCAATAGCAGTTGGAAAAAGCTAATACTGTGTCTGACCAGATACTCAGTCCGTGGGGACTCTGGAAGCTGAGTCACCTTTGCTTCCGGCTCTCTGCATTGTCTCATACACATCTGGTACTACCTTGCTCTTTGATCCTTTGAGCCATGTAACAATGACCAACATTGTCCGAGGTACAGGGAAGGCCCTCCTTGACTGTTTCATACTTAATGAAAACAGGAATATTCAAATTGCTAAAGTCCATGTCTATCCTTCACCTCATAGCGCAAAAATGTTATGAAATGAGTAAAATTCCAGAACCTTGGCGGTGGGAATTGGGAGAGGCAGGGGAATTCTCTTGTGATGCCAGGGAATGCTTAAACCTTACTAAGTAATTGAATAACACACACACAAACACATCAAAATTAAATTAATTCATATTAAGGCACTAGACTGACTTGTTTTTCCTGTGTCAAATTGACACAGGCTAGAGTCATGAAAGGAAGGAGTCTCAGTTGAGGAAATGCCTCCATGAGATAATTCACTAATTGATGAAAGAGGACCCAGTCCATTGAGGGTAGTGCCTTCCCTGGGTTGCTGGTCCTGGATTCTATAAGAAAGCAGGTTGAGCACGTCATTAAGTAACTCCCCTCCAATGCCTCTGCATTAGCTCCTGCCTCCAGGTTCCAACCCTGCCTCAGTTGTTGTTCTGACTTCCTCCAATGATGGATTACGTGTAAGCCAAATAAATCCTTTCCTCCCAACATGCTTTTTGGTCATGGTGTTTAGATGAAACAATAGAAACCCTAACTAAGACAGAAGTTGGTACCAGGGACTGGGGTATTGCTGTGATATACCTGGCCATGTTTTTGGTTTGGAGGAATTTGGAATTTGGGTTAGGAAAGCAGTGGAATGCTTTAAGCACAGCTTTATTGATCATACTAGTAGGAGCATGGAAGACAGTGGTGCTGAGGATGATTCAAACTTGGGGGGGTGGCTCAAGAAGTTTCAGAGAAGAATTTTAGTATGTTACCTAGAAATTGTTCTTGTGATATTTTGGTAAAAAATGTGGCTTCTTTTTGCTCTTGTCCAAAGAGTCTGCTTGAGGCTATCATGAAGAAATCTGGATTAATTTCATTGGCAGAGGAAAGCTCAAAACAACCTACGATAGACTCTGTCATATGATAATAATGGTTATTAATAATAATAATGGTTATTAATATTAACTCTAATGAAGAATTATAATGAAAATGTGCAAACTGAGAATGTAAAAATACAAAATGTATAATTTGAGGAGAAAAGGAACACTGGGAAGTGGAATGGAGATAAATCCTGTGTTCAAGGAGATAAACAGATTAAGAAATGGAAAAAAGGGAGTGGTGAGCTCAGGGTAAGATCCCACCCAGCTAATTTTCCAATCTGTGTAAAGGAATTAAAGAAAAATTTACACTCAGCTGTGGCGGTACATACCTTTAATCCCAGCACTGGGAAGGCACAGCCTGGTGAATCTTTGAGTTTGAGTCCAGCCTGAAAGCTGGTGAAAATGCAATTGAAAGATCTTTGAGTTCAAGGCTAACCTGGTCTACAAACCTGGTTTTAACACACCCAAGCCTAGGCAGTGAAGGAAAGCATCAAAAATAGAAAGTTGGTGAAGATATAATTGAACAAGAAGGCTAAGTGTTCGTGTGTGTGTTCTCAGATAGCACACTGCACATGTGGGAGTCAGTGGACAGTGAGACTTGTCCTCTGGTTTTACTGTAAGGCTCCTGGGGCTCCAACTGTGGTCATGAGACTTGGCAGCAGGCGCCTTTATCTGCTGAACGATCTCATCAGCCCTCCAATGTCTATTTTATGGGTCTTTTCATTCTGTGTGCTATATATCATTTTACTGAAAATTATGGTTTTTATGTTCCAAGATACGATATGTATTTTTTTTGTTGACATCCACTTCTGTTGTTATAAATGCTAAAATCCTGTCTAGAATTACTGAATTGTGTTTTGGACTCTAAATTACTTTTGTTTTTTTGAGACAGAATCTCATATAACTTGGGCTAGCTTTGAGCTTACAATATACCTGAAGATCATCTTGAACTCCTGTTCTGCCAACTCCTATCTCCTAAGTGCTGGAATTATAGACACACTCTATCATACCTATGTCTTTTGGGTTCTCTTATATGTCTGTAGGGGGCATGGATTTGTGTGTGTGTGTGTGTGTGTGTGTGTGTGTGTGTGTTTGTAGTGTGTAAGTGGAAGCAGATGGTGATGTCAGGTGTCTTCCTCTGTTGCTTTCCACCTTGCCTTTTATTTTTATTTAATTTTATGTGTATGGGTGTTTGACCCACATGTATGTCTGTACACCTTGTATGTGTCTGTGGAGGTCAAAAAAGGGTGTTGGATCTCCAGGGACTGGAGTTACAGAAGCTGCCACGCTGCTATGTGGGTTCTGGGAACTGAATCTGGGGTCCTCTGAAAGAGCAGCCAGTGTTCTTAATTGCTGAGCTACCTCCCAGCCCCTATGCCTTTCCTTCGGGGACAGGCTCACTTCACTGATTCTGCCAACCAGCCAGCAACAGTGATCTCCCCTTCTCTGCATCTCAAGGCCGGGGTTGCAGATACACACTACCAGGTGGCTCTTAGACGAGTACTGGGGATTTGAACTCAGATGTTCCTGTTTATATGTAAGGGCTCTAACCCACTAAACTCACTGAACCATTTCCCCAGCTTCTGCTTCTGCTTCTTCACAACACTCACGTTGCTACCTCAAGTTTTTCAGTGTGTTTTATGAGTTACTGTTGAAAAAAGGTGAAGTCCTAGTAGACGAGAAGCCCTAACCTCACCTCTCATGAGTTTCCAGACAGAAACAGATGCTAGGATGGCAGATGGTGTGGAGTGTTGTTATAAGACTTGAATAACATTTAAGCCACATTTTGGGGAGTAGAAAAAAGGGAGATTCCCAAGCATTGTACCAGAAGTATTTTGTTTTTAATCTATGTCTTCATAACTTTGTAAATGTTAAAATTTTCTTAAATAGAATATTCTGGAAGTTGGTGCAGAATTCTGATGAGATACAAACTATTTTTTTCATACATAAGGACTAGGCCATAAGTGAGAGCTGGCATGTTGCTCACACCTGTGAGCCCAGCACTCAGGAGGATGAGATAAGAGGATTATGAGTCCTAGGTCAGTGCAAGCCACACAGTGAGTTCCAGGTTTGCCTAGAATAGTGAGCCCTTGCCTCAAAAGGAAAAAAAATGAAGAACAAAATATGGAGTGTTATTACCAGCACTGATTCTACTCCCCAGATACCACAATCCTGAAAGTTGATGTTCTGAAGTACTGAAATTTCCCAGCCACAGTTCCTAAGACTGTGACACTCAATGTGAAAGTGGAAATCCTAGAAGGTGACCTTCCCCATGACAGTAATCACGATGATGGCATAGGTCAGGGCACTAAAGCTATGTAAGAGAGGTAAAAGTCCAAGTTTATTGTTTTTAAATTATTTTAAAGATATATTTATATTTTACTTTACTGTGGTTATATTCATGTGTATATGTCTTACCACTTTAGATTATCAGCATTAGTTTTGAAAAAAATTCACCATGCCATGCCCGTCATTTACAGATTCTTTCAATCCATGTGCTGCTGTGGAATGCCTTGAATATGTGTGGCTCTCATTGGTTGATAAATAAAGCTGTTTTGGCCAATAGCCAGGCAGAATAAGGTTAGGCGGTGCATTCAAACTGAAGATGGAGATGAAGAGGGGTGGAGTCGAGGAGATTCTAGCCATCTGCTGAGGAAACAAGACATACAGAAAATGAGGTAATAAGCCATGAACCAAGTACCTAAACATAGATAAGAATTACAAATTAATTTAAATATAAGAGCTAGCTAGTAATAAGTCTGAGCCATCAGCAAGGCATTTATAAACAATATTAAGCCTCCAAGTTAATTATTGGGGAAGAGGCTGCCAGGTATTTGGGAACAGGCAGGCAGGAGAGAAATGTCTGGTTATAACGTATGAATTCTATAAATATGTTTAGGGCATTCTAATGTAATTTTTTTCACCTTTGGCTCTCTGAAATGGCATTATTACAACAATGACAGCAAAAGCTTTGTGTGTGTGCATAAGGTACTAGAACTTCCTTTAAAACTCTGGGATATCCTTTTTCATATTTATAAAAGGTAAAATTTTGAGTGTTCACTGCATACCTAGTGATCTGTTAGGGTTTTTGATGGATGTCATCAAAAGTTTAGATTTTCTCAGTATTTCAGATGACTGCAGTTAAAAAGTAGGATTCAAGCACTATGGAGAGGAGCCCAGCTGGAGACTTGATGGCGGTGACAGGTGAGAGAGAGAGAGCTGAGGTCAACTCGCTGCCATTGCCCAGTAGGATCAGCCTGATGGTGCACAACGTCCTGGAACTTAAGCAGACACAGACTCAGCCCACAACCTCCCATCTGGCTGCAGGATGCTTCTGGCTCTGGTCAACGATGGAGGCCTGAGATGTGGACAGTTTCACAGTTTGAATTGGACTCCTCAAAAGACCCCTGAAGCCCAGGATACCACCAAGGCCATCTTGGTATCTGTGGTCCATGCTGCTGCCCCAGGTCATGATGAAGTCTGAGATCCATGTGGATGGATGCAGTCTGTGTCACTGTCTGATATCTTGGTGATGTCCTCGGGCTTTCCTGCATCAGAAAGCCTGATGTGAGTGGCCTGTGTTCCGACTGGGCTGCCGCTTGATGTGACATTCCCAAATCATCAACACTCAGCAATAATAACAATAACAATAAACTGAAAAATATGATGCACACAGTTACCATCCTCGGTGGTGTGCATTCTATTTTTCACATTGGTCGTTTGTCTGTCTGTCTGTCTGTTTATAATAGTGTGTGTACATGCTTGGGCAAATGCACTTTTACTATGGTACACATGTGAAGGTCAGAGGACAGTCTGAGGGACTCAGTTCTTTCCTTCTACCATATGTGTTCCAGGGATTGAACTCAGGTCATTGGGTTTGGCAGCAAGTACCCTCACCCACTGAGGCATCTTGTCAGCCTTTTGCCTACTTTTGAGTGTGAATGTTTACTCATAGCTATCATGTATATGTTTATCATATATATATATATGCTTGTCATACACACACACACACACACACACATGCTTACCATTAGTTTGCCTAAGCATCTAAACTTGCAAAACTTGCATGTTGTTATTGCCTGTTTCACTAAGAGGACTACGACATGCTCTATCACTTTTTATGTTTCCTCAATAAATCTTCCTTTGAAAATATAATAAATATCTTTCTATTGCCTTGTGCGTGCTAAGTATGTGCTCTTCTACAAAGATACAACAAAGGCCTACATGTAAATGTCACTTAAACAATTTAAAAATTTCCCATTGTAGCCTGGGAGACCAGCCTCCAGGCTGTACAGGGCTCGAAGGAAAAATCCACAGCATTGGCATGAACTGAGACTTTTCTATCTGAGGGCATTAGGAGGAAAAGACATACACGCTCTGTCAAAAGTTTCTTTTATTCTTTTTCTTCTATGTTCTTTCTATGATCTTTCTAACTCTATCTTTACTCTTGATGTTTCCTTTCTAATTCTCTCATTCTTGATGTTTTCTTTCTAACCCATTTTAGCTCCCTCTCCTCTCTCTGTTCTTCCCCATACAATTTATGTATCCCAGTAAAATCTTTCAGGAAATACAGGAGTCACAAAAGGATTACATTCCACTTCTCAAGTGAGAGATTAAAACCAGAGTCATCTCAATAACTCACATGTGATATAGCTAAGTAACTTGACACAGAGCAAGAAAGGAGCATTTTTTTTTCTCAGTCAACTCTTTCATTGTCAGGCTGCAAACTGTGGTTGTCAAGAAAGAATCACTTTATTACCTATCTTGAGAGGTAATCTTATAAGGCATTTTAAAGGAGTCATATACCTAAACTAATGAATTGCCTAAGGAAATGAGAAAATCATGTACTTATATTCTATATTTTTTAATGTAATTAGAACCGAGAGCCATTTTTTTCCTTTTGCCCTGCATTCTCCCAGGCAGGGAGAAGACAATTTAAACTAACCCACGACTAAATAAGCATTTTGAACTAACACCCTGCAATCAGAAGCTGTTAATTTTGGATTTCTTTCCTTCAAACCCAGAAGTTTCTGGAGAGTTCTAAGTCCTGGGACACAGAGATGCCTGGAATGTCATGAACCCTCTAGTTCAGGTTCAAGTGAACATTCTTGAAAGACCATAAAACTCTTAGCTTCAGCTCAAGTTTACGCTCCCCAAGACACGCTGGCACCATAGCCCTTTAAATCTCAAAATCTACTTTCTTCCCTGTATGTAACCCTTGACCACAAAAAGAAACTGTAGCCCTTTCTCGGGGATATAGAGTCAAATTATTCTGTGTAGTCCTAGCCAACTAGAACTTCTCACTCCGTGATATTTGTGTTTCTAGACCTCGATTTCTACTCCCTGTCATCTGTGCAATTCTAGGACCCAACACTCTTATACATAAGAAACAGTCAGGCAGCTGAACTTTGAGCCTTTTGGAGGCGTATCCATATCAGAAAATTGCAGTCAGGAATCCGTATAAGGAATTAATCATAGCCTTAGGTTATCAACCAGACATAGCAAGGAAAGTATTACAGCAATTGGATTGCTTTGTATTTTCTACCCTAGCCTAATAAATCAGAAGTTCAGCTATGTGTCCTTGTAAACTTTAGATTGTTCTTCTGGGGTTGTTCCTCTTAAAAGCAGTTATCAAGGCAGATGATCTAAAAACAAAGTTATTATAAAGCTTGTTTCAGCTAATGGTGCACACCAAAATCTGTGACTATATTTTTCAGCATTAAGAGAATTAGAACCAACCTGGCTCCTGTGGAAATTCAATTGTTCTTTAATTGTTAACCTGAATTGTGATCTATATTAGTTCCTCAAGTGGAATTCATAGGCCTTAGCTATGAAACATATCCTTGTGTATATTTTTATTCATTAAAACTCAGTATAAGCTGTTATCATAATTGTTATTTAGACAGCACAGCTTAGGAAAGGGTCATCATCTTGACAGTCCACAGATAAAAATGCCCAGTAGATCAGGATGTCCCCATGAGATAAACACACTACATTATAGGCAGTAGGGTCTCCCTACAGCCACACAAACTCTGCCAGCTATCAGAAAGAGGTTGCACTAACAAATACGTAAAGTCACAGCAGAAGCAAAAGGCATTCTGGGGTCTGTAGTCACATGGCCTTGCCTAAAACAAGATAGGCCCATCAGAGAGTGGGCTGACACCTTGAACTTCAATTGCCATCTGCTGTTCCTCTGACATAACTACTGGCAATTACCCTTTCTATAATCCATTTTGGAATTTGGGTCTTTCAGCTATTTAATATCTGATAATACCCAACACTTACTAACTATGGCTTAAAGGACTTTGGTTTTTATATCCTATCATTGTTATTAAACCTAGTGTTTTCCACTTCCCTGTGGCTCTCCTTATTTCTGGTACTCAGAGATGATTAGACTGATCTCTTGGCTTAGAGATGTTAGTGATGCAGTTTCCACATACCCCTCTCCATTCCCAGCCTCTCCCTCCTCTGATGCCCCCAACCTAGCAACTCACACACATCTGGCGCTGTGGAACTACTTGGGCATATAAATTTACCAAATGGTCTATTGCAATTGGAGAGCCATCCTCAACAAATTTATAAATTGAAACTGCCTCTACTATTCCTGGTAGATATTCATCTTTTCTCTTACAAGACGTTTCCTAAAATTCCAGAGTCTCAGAGGTCCATTTTCTTTCATCATGTGCAGAAAATGCTAGACTTAATGTCCTCCAATATTGCTTCTATACTGTTCTCTTTCCTTTCTTTTGGGTACTGAAATTGCATATGTTTTACATCTTTTAGCTGTGCTGAGCTAGCCTCTGCCCTTCAGCTTATGTGGGGCTATAATTCAGATCACTAATCCTGACTTCTGTTATACCCACCATTGTGGAATATAGCAAAGTGTTCTGCATTAGTCACTTTTCTGTTGCTACCATAACCAGGCTGGGTGGTGGTGGCGCACGCCTTTAATCCCAGCAGGCGGATCTCTGTGAGTTCGAGGCCAGCCTGGTCTACAGAGCTAGTTCCAGGACAGGCTCCAAAGCCACAGAGAAACCCTGTCTCGAAAAATCAAAAAAAAAAAAAAAAAAAAAAAAGAAGACCATAACCAACGCAGCTTACAGAAATAAGGGTTTGTTTTGGACTATAGGAAAAACCATTATGGCAGCAAAACATGGCAGCAGGTGGCAGGCATGGCAGCAGGAGCAGAAGCAGAGATCTCACATCTTCAACAGGAAGCATGAAACAGAGAGAGGTAGCTTGAAAAGTTATGAGTCTTTAAACTTTCTCCAGCAAGGCCACACCTCCTCAACCTCCCAAAACAGTGCCATGAACTGGAAGTATTCAAATACCTGAGACAATGGGGGACAGCTTGTTGTATGGAGGCTTTTTATTCATTCCCAGCTACCCAGACCTGATATAATCACTCAAAACTGTATTAATTTAATCACTGCTTGGCCAATAGCTTAAGAATATTTATAGCTCACTCATACGTCTTTTTAAAAAATATTTATTTATTATGTATACAGTATTCTGTCTCTGTGTATGCCTGCAGGCCAGAAGAAAGCACCAGACCTCATTATAGATGGTTGTGAGCCACCATGTAGTTGCTGGGAATTGAACTCAATTGAGGCAATGCTCTTAATCTCTGAGCCATCTCTCTAGCCCCTCTTACATCTTAATTTAACCCATTTCTATTAATCTGTGTATCACCATATGGCTGTGGCTTACTGGCAAAGTTTTGACATGTCTGTCTCTGGTGATGGCTCCATGACTTCTCCTCTGGCCACACCTTTAATCCCAGCATTCAGTTTAGTTTTCCCCACCTAGTTCTACTCTATCAGGCCAAGCTAGTTTCTTTATTAACCAATGGTATTCACAGCATACAGAGGGGAAAATCTCCCCTTTTCTGTTTAAATAAAAAAGAAGGTTTTAACTTTAACATAGTAAAATTACATAAAACAGTTATCAAGCAAGAATTACAATTACAATATTTATATCTATTCTATCTTTTATCACAACTAAGGAAAACTATAACTATATATTCTTCAACTCCATCAAAGGCTCCTGAAGGATATCATATTACCTGAGTAAGCTGCGCAGTGGTGGCTCATGCCTTTAATCCCAGCACTCAGGAGGCAGAGGCAGGCAGATCTCTGTGAGTTCGAGGCCAGCCTGGTCTACAAGAGCTAGTTTAAGGACAGGCTCCAAAGCTACAGAGAAACTCTGTCTTGAAAAACAAAAAAATTTACCTAAGTAAATAGGAAGTGCATTGTAAGCAATTTCAAAACTCTAGAATTAACAGAGACAGCTCACTGACTGGACAGTTACCCAAATTTCTTTTGTATCATTGGAGCATCCATCTTCAGCCCACAGGCCCATAGTATCTGGCAGACTTTTCCATGAAGCAGGAAATTTCAAAGACAGTTCTGCTTATATTGACAGTTTGTCAATCACTTTCTTCTGTGTACTGCAGAATGTCTGGCAGACACTTTCATGAAGCAGGAACCTTGAAGGACTGTCTCACCTTTAGGTAAGTTCAGCAGTCATTTCTCTTTGGGTCTAGTTCATACAGCATAATATCAAACAGTCCAGGCAACAGCAGTTTCTTGCCCAAATGGCTAGCAAACTCCATAAGGAGCCTCTTTGATGCCCATCTTTCTCTTGAAGTTACTGGTGCTGCCAGGAGCAGATGTGTCTCATTGTCATGAAAAGTCCTAACTTCTTAAAAAATTTTAAATACCATATTCTGAAAGTCTCTGAAAGATTTGAAGAATACCTATCTAATTGAAATATATCTCTATATATCTAGAAATTCTAACTAACATGACTACAAAATTGACAATTATAAATAACTATCTATTAACCTGTATTTTTATTTACACATTACATTTTTAAATGAGGTGCAAAAATACAATACCTTAATCAAGAGCAGAAATATACATATAACAAAATTGACCTTAAATTTATATCAATAAAGCAAGATCTATACCAATGCAAATCCCTATAGCATATCCCCCTTTAAATGTAAACAAATATTTATAAGCAATATTTGGGAATTTGGGTGTAGTTCTTTCCAAACTGCTTCCTGCTTTTTGTTGGATGAAGTAATTTCTTTTGTTTATTATGTATACAATATTCTGTCTGTATGCCTGCAGGCCGGAAGAGGGCACCAGAGCCACCATGTGGTTGCTGGGAATTGAACTCAGGACCTTTGGAAGGGCAGGCAATGCTCTTAACCACTGAGCCATCTCTCCAGCTCACATGAAGTAATTTCTTGAAGAGGGATTTCATGGCAACCTTTTGGTGGGTCTTGGACCATCAAACCACATTAGTCTGGAATTAATCCACAGGTTCTCATCTTCTGTGGAAACAAAAGCAAACCTCTTTTCCAAAGCAACATATCCTTAGACTCAAAATTTGAAGTCAAGACACCTTTATGTTAGTTTAACCTAGCAATCCATACAATAAAATGTCTCTCTGTACTTAGCTCCTTCATAGTCAAAAATTTAAAGAAAACACAATAATATACATAATCTAGCCTCTTTGTGTATAGTCCATCTTTATGTGGCTTATTTTTCTTTACTCTCTTTAATCTATGACTGTCTGCACTCTGTCATTTTAAAAACTTTATTTTTTAATAAACATTTAGTTCCTTTTATAACTGTCTATTTTTTCCCAAGCCTACATACATTTATCCAACACTGCGACCCATTTAGAGGTCGTTTCCATCTGGATTTGTCTTTATTGCATATTTGTAATTATCTTTTCACCAGGAGCACCTTTTTTTTTTTTAATGATAAGTGGACATGGCTAAGACCAACTCCATAGTCATGCCTACTTGCTCCACGCAGTCTAACATGGCAGAGAGAGACTTGCTGCCTCTGAGAGTTATGAACATTGCCCCATTTTCAGGCATACAGAGGGTCAATGTTGCCATTAAGCAAGTTGTAGCACTCTGCTCACAAACCCCATTTAAATGCTCGGCCTCCTGAAAAAGCCAGAGGTTGCGCTGGCAGCACAGTCCAGAAAGCCACTGTTTCAAAACTGCAAGGGATTTTTCTGCTACCACTGAGTGAGGAAAACCTCTTAACTAAATAAGCCATGGTGTTAAGCTATGCTTAACTCTGGTGGGGGTTTTTTTGCTTTGTTTTGTTTTGTTTTATTTTTGCTTTTTTTGTTTGTTTATTTATTTATTGCCCAGACTTTCTTCCCAAACTCTCTCAGGTTTTAAGTGGATTTTAGTCAACCACGTTGGCATGCCAATTTGTTGTAGGAGGCCACTTGTTGGTTCCCAGCTGCTCAGCCCTGAAATAACCACACAGAAACTGTATTAATTAAATCACCGCTTGGCCCATTAGCTCTAGCTTCTTATTGACTAACTCTTACATCTCAGTTTAACTCATTTCTATTAATCCGTGTTATAGGGCCCTGGTCTGCCCTTATTCCTGGGGTGCATCTCGAGGACAATTTCTAGTCAACATGACTAAGCATTCAGACCTTATTCCTGGGGAGCATACGGTTTCTAGTCAGATGACTAGCGATCTGCCCCACCTGCTTAAGTTCCTGTTTTTCCCCTACCCCAACTGGTGATTAGCTGCAGGGCTGCAGGGCATTCATTCCACTGCTGATATGGTAATTTCCCACCTGCCTGGGCGGGGGTCCTAGTGCTGCAGTTAGGTAGAAAAGGACCTTCCCAAGTCTGAATAAATGGCATTCGGTTGATCTCCTATCGAATGACCCATGATCTCTCTGTGTCTTCTGTTCAATCTCCAGGCCCTTGCACGACTGGCATTCGGTACAGTGGCGCACGAGCTGTACCGAGGGTGTAACACCAAAACCGGGTGTTACAATTGGAGGCACCGCTGGGATGATCATCGGCAACTAGACCCATCTGCGAGATCGGGAAGTAGGGATCCCTGAGAGGTCGCCCTCGGGAAGACTGGCCAGCAAGGTAAGAAATTGTGTGGCGAGGGTGAATTGGTTATGGGTGCAAGTTATTCTGTTCCTGTGTTGGAGGGCCGGTTAACAGGCCAGTTGTTAGGTCTTTTGGAAAATAGAGGCACCGGTATTAAAGTTGAGACGGCACAAGAGATCATTAAGACAGTTTTAAAGTTTAGTCCCTGGTTCCTACATGCAGGAGGTTTTAACATTACTGATTGGGATCAGGTAAAGGCTGATCTTCAAAATGCTCTGAAAGAGCGAGGGCCACAAGAATTCCCCATGGCGATATTTTCACTATGGCGCTTGGTCAGAGATGCTCTTCTCAATGATGATGTTAGAGTCAAAGAGCAATTAGAGAGTTTAAACAAAACCCTTGAGGAGATTCAGGAAGTAGAATCTGTAAGTTCTATTAAGAGTTTTGAGGAACAGGAAGTTTCAGGAACAGGTAGTAT
>JABTXL010006431.1:556049-621773 GCA_025134845.1 Neodon shergylaensis
TCTTTCTTTCTTTCTTTCTTTCTTTCTTTCTTTCTTTCTTTCTTTCTCTCTCTCTCTCTCTCTCTCTCTCTCTCTCTCTCTCTTTCTTTCTTTCTTTCTTTTTTTAAGATTTTTATTTATTATGTATACAGTGTTCTGTCTGCATATATGCCTACTCGCCAGAGAGGGCACCAGACCTCATTACAGATGGTTGTGAGCCACCATGTGGTTGCTGGGAATTGAACTCAGGACCTCAGGAAGAGCAGTCAGTGCTCTTACCCTCTGAGCCATCTCTCCAGCCCCCCACATTTTCTTATTGTGTTTAGTAATACTGAGATTTAAAAAAGAAACTGGTGCTCACTAATTGCTACCTCTCTTATGCTGACAAACTTTTTCTTCTCTGCTAGGATTTGAACTCAAGATCTCATGCATGTTAGGCAGGAGCTCACTCCTTGAGCTACACTCCCACTTTGACAAGTTTTTTCCTTTAAGTTTTGTATCCATCTCAAATCACAGTTGCGAAGCCATCTAATCCTTATTTTATGTACTAACTTCATAAGGTTAGCAAAGCCATGGGGTTTCCTTTTCAGTCTTACTAGCTAGTGTGGTGTAAAAGGGTGGTCTAGTAAATTAGTAAATGAACCAGAGCCAAAGAAACCACTCCAGAAAACCAGGGGCGAAGGAATGGGCAGGCAACAGAAGCACAGACATCAGATGAAACATATTAAAGTGAAGTACATGAAAAAGTCAGGGAAAGGCTTGTCAGAAACAAGAGGGTGCTTGGGGAATGGAGACATAACACGCTGGTGGGACACAAATGGAGGTGATGAACGTGGGGAAGAAGGGGACACGAACTAGAAGACCTCGCTTCAAACCCCCTGCTTGAGGAGATCAGATAAACAACTCAGGTAAGATAGATTGGAAAAGGCAAAGGCAGAAGATAAAGATTAAGACCCTTGAAAGAAAGAACAATGAGGTGCCCAATAATTTCATTTTCTGGAAGCAGCTGCAGTCATCCTGGGGAGGACCAGTTAAAGATAAAGATGGGTAGTGAAGAATTAGAGGTGGCGGTGGATGCGGGAGAGCTGTATCTCCACTGATAACATTCAGGTTTGCGTCTCTCGTAGCTGGGTGCTTGATAGGGCTGAGGTTAAAAGCCAGAACACGGAACCACAGCAGACTTGGAGGAAGGATGGGAAACGGTAAGTTCAGTGTAGGTCATGTTGAGTCCATCCGTCATGATGGCCACTGCCTAAGGACTTTTCCATGCACAGTGCACAGCTACAAAGACAAACTTGGCTTGCCTATAGGCCTGGTGCTCTATAGGAGAGTGTGGCAGAAGCTTTCGGGTTTGTTGGATATTAGCTTGTCTCTGTTTTTCAGGGAGAGGTGTGGGATATAAGAAACCGGCTGCAGGAATGGCCACTGAGTGATGATTTGGTTAACCTATGAGTTGTGTGTTTGTTGGTGCTAGAGACTGACCCCAGGGCTTTGCACATGCTATACGAGCGCTTACCATCGAGTTATATCCTTGTCCCGTTTCATTATGTCTTGAGACAGGCTAGCCTTGAGCTTCTGATCCTCCTGACTCAGCCTTTTTTTTGGGGGGGGGGATTGCAGGCATAAGCCAGTACTTCCTGATAACATGTTTTGTCTCACTATGAGCCCAGGCTGGCCTGGAATTTATAGAAATCCACTTGCCTCTGCCTTCAGGAGTAGGGATTAACGGCCTGCCTCACCGTGCCTCCCCCCCCCCGTGTGTGTGTGTGTGTGTGTGTGTGTAGATCAGAGGATAACTTAAGGATGTGGGTCCTAGGATCGAACTATTCACATCATAGGGTTTTTCAGCAAGTGCCTTTACCCATTGGGCCATCTTGCCCATCAGGGACTTTTTTAAGCCTAGAAACTGAGGAAGGTGACATTGGAGTGCATAGAACGAAAAGGCAGCAGTGAGGTCTGGAAATGACAGGACTGCCAGACTGAGGTCACAGATGGAGAGAGAAGCAGAGATGCTAGAGGGTGCAGGGCAGCTACGTGCCTGTAGCAGAGGGACCAGAAAGCGTCTGGGCGGAGCAGTTGGCAGGCAGCCTCGCGGGAGGTCGAACCTGACCGCGTCTCCGCCACAGCCGCAGCATCTGGAGTGGATGCTCATCCACTCAGGGAGAATGCGCCTGGGCAGCCAGTGAAACCGAAGGAAAAAAGCAGAGACCATACTTAGGACGCAGTGCCCAGGATTGAGACCCATGAAGCGCACGGACAGCGACTCCATCTGCCACCATGCGCCGCCGCCGCCGCCGTGCTGGGCTCACCACGCACCTCGCCAGGCCCCGTGGCGGCCCCCCAGCCGGGAACGACGACCCCCAGAGTGGGCCGGGAGCTGGGCGGTGGCGGCAGAGGAGGAGGAGGCAGCTTCGGCAGCACCCTGGATGAGGTGAGGCTTGGGTAGCTTCCATCGCGGAAGCCAGAGAAGATGCAGTGCAGGGGTGCTGGTGTGCGCCGGTGCTGGTGCGCCATGAGCGGTTCAGGGCTCAGATCCTGGCAAAGATCGCGCTCTTAGGAGAGGCTGAAACCCAGTGACAATTGCTGGGTAATGTTTGTCAGACACGCAAGAGACAAGGGCTCCCAGGATAAAATAAGATCGGCAAGACAGGGCTGGGTGGCGCAGGAAGAAAGGTGTGGCCCCGCTGTACCGGAGAAAGCGTGGGAATCTAGGTCCCTAACCTAAGGTCTTGCTGGATCTGTGCTGGTGCAGGTGAGGATGGAGGCAATGCCTGCTGGGTTGAGCCAAAGGAGAACTGACTGAGAAGCCATGCTTGCAGAGACCCCTTCTTCCATCTTTGCCTTTCTTAGTCTCCTCTTTCCTGGATATTTATTTGCTTTCCGCTGGAGACAGCAGGGTGCCTGGGGGATGGCTCTTTCCCCCTCTGCAGAGCCGGAGCCCGGCCTGGGCCTGTGGGCTGGGAGCTTTGGGCCAGCTAGCTCCATCTAACCCAGACCCTTCCTTCCCCGGCTCTGGCCTAGAACACAGCCGGCAGATTAGGCCCCGTGTTCTTCATACCGCAAAAGCAAAATGAAAATCTGTCATGTTAGTGTTTCCAGGAGAAGGGACAGATTATACGGCTGCCATTTCCTAAGTAAGCACGTCTTTGTCATAGAATATTTAGGTTTTTTTTCCTCGTGGGAAGCTGGTCTTTATCACTCAAACCAAACGGCAATGGTGGTACCAAGTCTTTACTTTGCCATTAACTAACTGGGATCTTTAAAATAAATAAATAAAAACCACTTTACCTTTCTAGGCCTCAGTTTCTTACGAGTGGAACTGGGATTCGTATTCAAAGAGATTTGACCTTAAGACTGAAAAGTTGCTAAATTTGTATTGCATGTTCCAAAGTCTGCTGTATTTGTGAACTAGGAAGGGGTTCTATTCAAAGGAACTCTCCTTCATCCTACTACCCCTGTTTATGCAAGAAAATATAGTCAAATCCTATATCTGATGATACAGTAGCTAAAAGGATCACATTTCTCGCAAGAAACACATAATAAATTATTGGAAATTAAAGAATAAAGCAAGGAGCATTCACTTTTTTATATAAAATGAAACTTTAGCCCAAATGTAATTATGTTTTAAAATGTGAGTGTGCTTTGACAGTGTCTGTATATTTATTGAAATATGTTTCTAAAATTTCAGGGTTTCTTACACGCTCTCTACATAATAGCTGAATTTTTTTCTGGAATGAAATAAACACTCATCATAAAGGGCTGGCCTTTCTCGCTGTCATTGACAATAACAAATCTGTAGGCTCAGTACATGACTCCCTACACTATGGCAGTAAGGAGCTTTAGTAGGCTCTTCTTATGTAGCCCACCCTGACCTCAAAGTCGTGATCCTCCTGCCTGAGCCTTCCCAGTTTCCTCGACTGATACTATGGGCTTGTGACACCACACTCTGCTGTTTATATATGTGTAGTGAGCTCAAAATCAGCCTGGACACATAGCAAAATTATGTCTCAAAAACATGCCTCCCAATAAATAAATAAACAAATATGAGATCTTAAGTAGCCCATCGTTGTGTATGCTAACTAAACTAAAAAGCAAATAACTGCAAGTTCAAATAAGAATCGATGGAAAGCTAAAACAAAATGCAAATGTTCTAGGACCTGGTAGCTTCCTTTCCATGTCAGCTGTGAGAGCAGAGGCTTAAGGAATACTAGCGTGTCAGATACTAGCATGTCAGATACTAGTGTGTCAGATACCAGTGTGTCAGATATTAGTGTGTCAGATCCTAGTGTGTCAGATACTAGTGTGTCAGATCCCAGTGTGTCAGATACTAGTGTGTCAGATATTAGCGTGTCAGATCTTAGTGTGTCAGATACCAGTGTGCCAGATACCAGTGTGTCAGATACTAGTGTGTCAGAAGTGTGGGGGGGTGCTCTGAGCCCGATTTTCCTAGTTCTCATCTTATAAGTGGAAGAAAGCAGCTCTGCTCCCCAGATTCAGCTTGTGCTGTTCCTTGAGCAGTGAGGCAGTGGCTGGAATTGAACTCGAGGCAAATTCCCTCCAGAGTCTCAGCTCTAAACTCAGGGCATAACGGTATAGCAAGGAGCAAATGCAGGACCAGAAAGACGGAAGGAGAAAAAAAATAAAGGGGGTCTCTTCTGGAAAAGCTGGCTGCCTGTGTCCCATGAAATTATGCAAATTCTGCCTTCAACTTCAGTGTTTCTCAAGTGGATGAACCCACATAGCTACTGCCCAGACCTTTAATAACCAACTATTAATTTATAGTAAGGATTTTTTTTATACATGTGTGTGGGAACTCGGTTCTCTTTTGTTAGTTCAGGGAAGTCGATGGTATACTTGTTACATTTGTTTGTAACATTTGACGTAAGAGCAGGAGCATTTATTCAGTAGATTTTAATTTTTTAATAAAAAAAAATTGAGAACTCCAGAGTATCAAGGACACAAATGAGGTTGTTTTGTTTTGTTTTGTTTTTTACCTAAAGAATAAATGTCCCTTGACTGTTACTCTTTCTTGTGTGTGCCTCCCCCATAATCTGTAGTAAATGAACATTTTTAACCAGGTTATAGTCTATTTTGTTTCATGTGGTGGTAATGAAAATGGGCCCCATAGGCTCATAAGGAGTGGCACTATCAGGAACTGTGGACTTGTTGGAAGAAGTGTGCCACCTGGAGTGGGCTTTGAGGTCTCAGATGCTCAAGGCAGGCCCAGTGTCTCACTTTCTTCCTGCTGTCTGCGGATCCAGATGTAGAACTCTCAGCTCCTTCTCCAGCCCCAGTCTGCCTGTGTGCTGGCAGGCTTCCCATCACGACAACAATAGCCTCACCCTCTAAACTGTAAGCCAGCCCCAGTTAAATGTTTTCTCATAGGAGTTGCCATGATCATGACGTCTCTTCAGAGCAATAGAATCCCAATGAAGACGTTTGGGAATCTTTGAGTCTCTCTCGAGTCTACACATTTCTTCTCTTACTCAGTTGGTGTTAACTGGAAAGATTAAATTCCAAATGACAAGGTTCTTACTGTGTTCCATTCAGTGCTAGGCTGGACAATATGTAGGAAACAGAGATTTATTTCCTCGAGCTCAGGAAATCGAGAAGTCCAAGATCAAGAAAGCAACAGCCGGTGAATACCTTCTGACTGTAATTGTTCTGGAGACACAGGGCATCTGGTTCTACAGATTTTAGAAAGAGGATTGACAGAGACCAGAGCCATTGGACCCCAGCTGGTGAATCTTTGGCAGGTAATATTTGGAGCTAGTAGTTAAGTATGCTTGCTTTAGTCATAATTTGTAGTGTTTGGGGATATCGAAAGTGATTCTAATGATGGAGTTTAACAAAGCCCTCTTTAACCTCATCCTAAGACACCCACTGATCTGTCTCGTTCTTCGGGGCCGCTGCCCTCGGTTGTTCAATCTGGAGAACCTGGAAACCATCATTTCGTATGTTTTGTTCAAGATTTTAGTAATTTCTCTCAGAGGTTAGGGAGAATGGATCCTGTTCCTGTGTGTCACTGAGACTTTTGTGCCACTGAGAGCAAATACTCGACAGAAACAATACCGGAGAAAAGATTCATTCTGGTTCATCCAGAGGGTGGAAGTCCATCATGGTGGACAGTCAGAGCCATGTGGCCCAGCCTGTGACAGTGGAGGCTTGTGCAGGGGCCACTTACACAGGAGCAGAGAGTGACTTGGCTGGAAGCAGCAGGGCCTGGGAACTAATTTAAAACACCGCCTGCCTAGTGGCCTGCCTCCACACCAGGCTCCAGCTTCTAAAGCTAATGGCCCCATGGCCTCCAAACAGCACTATGGATTGAGAAGCAAGCCTCAAACCAAGAACCCAGAGGAGGGACATTTCAGAATAAAGCCACAGCGGACCTTATTACTTTGTGCTCTCTGAAAGTAGCATGTCTCTCTATCCATACTGTACTTTAGTTTTCAGTCTTACCTGGGTGTTGGAGTCACTTAGGGGAGACGTAAAGTGCTAACGTAGAGACTCCACTCCTGGCCGTGCAGCCGGCTTCTTTCAGATGGTCTCAGCATCAACACTCCTTAGAGACACTCTAGATTTCTCACGCCCTTCTCAGGCTGGGTGATAGAACCTCTGCGTTAGGTAAACTGTCTCATTTCTAAACAACACTGAGGACAGTTTGCGATCTCTTGCTCAGACCTAGGAACAGAACTGGCTTAAACCCCTTTGTGGACACTTTGGAATGATGGCAAGAGTCAAAACAGGGTCTGACCTACTTTTTATGTGAGTCACAAATACGGGAGATGGGTTTAATAAGCCGAGTGAAGAGATGGGATCATTGAACGGCCGTTGAAAGAAATTCATGGCAGAGGCGGCGAGGGCCCAAGCTCAGGCCGTGGCAGTGAGAATGTGGGGGAAGGGATTTAAGGATTCCTCAGTTAGACTGGAAGGTATTCATGGTGAGCAGAGCAAAAGAAATGAGAGAGACGGTGGAAACAAGCACTCTCGGCCCTCTGACCTGCAGGTTCTGCCAACTGTGGGTCAGAGGTCCCAGAGCAAAGCAATACACTAGGAAAAACAATACAAATGAAACTGGATACAGTACGCAAACCAGTGGCATTTCGATCGTATTAGGCGGTGTGGGCCAGCGAGTGATGTGAACATGTTCAGGATGATTCGTGCAGGTTGCCTGCAGATAGAAAGCCATTTTCGTGGATGAGGCTTAAGCGCCACAGATTGGTTCCTGCAGGAAGTCCAAAATGAGTTTCTTCAGGAAGGTCCTGGAAGAGACAGCGGTGCTTCTGATGTATGTGAACATGTGAAGACCGTAGGCCTGGGCCTTCTGGCAGACACTTGGGTTCTTTCAAGATACCGAGAGCAAAATCAATAGAGTAGATAACCACAGAGTGGAGAGAAACAGCTCCGTTGTTGGAGTGTTTATATGAAATCGTGCTTGACTCTAATTTTTGTTTGTTTGTTTTTTTAATTTAGCCACAGCTGAGGCCTAATCCCTGCTTCTTCTGGGGTGAGGGTAGAGAGCGGAGCAAAAATAACTTGTCATTTCATTCTTAGTCTGAGATTCTATTGCTGTGACAAACACCATGACCGAAAGGGCAGCTCGGGGAGAGAAGAGTTTATTATGCCTCCTCCTCTATATCATAGCTCATCATTAATGACAGTCAGGACAGGAGCTCAAACAGGACAGGAACCTGGAGGCAGGAGTTGATGCGGAGGCCATGGGGAAGTGTTGCTCGCTGGCTTGCTCCCCATGGCTCGCTCAGCCTGCTTTCTTATAGCACCCAGGACCACCAGTTCAGGGAGGCACCACCCACAAAAGGCTGTGCCCACCCCCACTACTGCTAATTAAGAAAATGCCCAATCTTAGAGAGGCATTTTCTCAGTTGGGGTTCCCTCCTTTCGGATGACTCTAGCTTGTGTCAAGCTGACCTAAAACTAGCCAGCACAGGTGATGAGGACCCTTTGCAATATCAGAAGACCTGCTGTACATGAAGACCGATGGCGATGGTGTTCTTGGTCAGAGGGCAGTCGCAGACAAAGGGAGGGTGTCCCCAGGTGACACTCCAATCCCTTCAGCTCACTTGCTTTCTGAGTATTATCTGCCAGAGCGGTTTCGGATGGTGATCCACGCTCGACCTCACAGGTTCTTAGCAGGCTCCTGTAATGACGGTATTGGTACCCCTGTCAAAGCACGGCCTATAGTCACCGTGCTTTTGATAATTTGTATTATCAGTGATGTTTTAGTTTTTTAAAGAGTTATTCATTGCTGAGCAGTGCTATTGCACACCTTTAATCCCAGTACTTGGGAGGCACAAGCAGGCAGATCTCTGAGTTTGAGGCCAGCCTGGTCTACAGAGTGACAGCCAGAACTACACAAATAAACCCGGTTTGACAAGGTCACATAGCTGTGGAAGAGCAGACGTCAGGCTTACCGTGCAGGTGCGCTAAATGTCCGTGTCCTGCCCAGTAGAGACATTATTTTCATTTGTCTATGTTTAAAAACACTTCCTTAGCCGGGCGATGGTGGCACACGCCTTTAATCCCAGCACTCGGGAGGCAGAGGCAGGCGGATCTCTGTGAGTTCGAGACCAGCCTGGTCTACAGAGCTAGTTCCAGGACAGGCTCCAAAGCCACAGAGAAACCCTGTCTCGAAAAACCAAAAAAAAAAAAAAAAAAAAAAAAAAAAAAAAAAAAAAAAAAAAAAAACAACTTCCTTTGCAATGCCACTAAGTCTGTATTTCCTTAAAAATAAATCAAAATAGAACTGTGAGTCAATAAAAAAAAAATCAACTTTAAAATTCTTTACTAGAACTTAGACAAAAATGACCTGTCCTCAAGTCGGTATACATTTGAATAAGTCACTGGCTTTAAAACAGTAAAGTGTATTACAGAGTCTGACCTTGTGCGGGCTCCTTTTCTAATTCACACAGCAAAACCCATGAAGGTCATCACAGAGAACCGAAGGACTTGTTTAGAAAAAGGAAGTGGGCGTGGCCACGACTGAGACTATATCCCCGCCCCCCCCCCCCTGCCCCCCAAGCTTCAGAGCACGCCCTATTCAGGTTAGTGGAAATGAGGGAGCTGTGAATTTAAAGGCGAATCTGGGGCCCTTTTCAGACAACAAAGACACAAAGTGACTGGGGCCCTACTGCCCAAAGTAATAGGCACATGTGTTCAGAGTCGTGCCCACCTGGTGGCCTCACCCACCGCACATCTGCTTTCCAAGGCTGACTGGCAGGTGAGGCAACAGGAGAAATGGTGACATGGGGAAGCTACCCTCATGAACAACAGAAACAGCCTCCCCTCTCAGCATCTGTATTAGTGGCAAAGCACTATGACCAGGGCAACCTATACAAGAAAGAGTTGAATTGGGCTCTCTACTCTGGCTCACAGACAGAGAGATCATAAGAGAGGCTCTATCCTTGGAAATCGGACTGAGCTGAAGAGCTTGGCCCTGGTATCAGTCGTATGAGCTACTAGCTATACACGTTTCAGTAAAAGCAAACGGAGAGCCGAATCTGGTGGAGGGCTGGCCAGGCACATGGCCGGTGGTGCACCTTGTTAAGCTGAGCTCTGGAGTTCCCTACCCAGAGGGTAGATGAGAAATTGTTCAAGGACCAGGCATGGTGGTGCATGTCTATAATCCCAGAACTCAGGAGTGGGACAGGAGGATTGCCTCAGGTTCAAAGCTAATTGGTCTACATAGCCAGTTCTAGGACATCCAGAAATACAAAGTGAGATTCTGTCTCCAAAGAAACAAACAAATCTATCCACAAAGGTAAAAGAATCAAACACAAGACCAGAGAAATACTGACCCCATGAACCAGACATTGATAAGGGTGCAGGAAGGCAGGCCCATGACGCCACACCACTAAGAGATAAACAAAATGCCTATAGAGGCGTGGCAGGGAGCAAAAGCAAACACAGCAGGTGAGGTGTGAGAATGGGAAAAAAAAGTTAAACTACAGGAAGTAGTGAGGGTCAAATAAAATATATCTGCAGCAGCAAGATAGATTCTACCAGCAGAGGTCACTTGTGGGTGGCTTTTATTGTCACGGTGTCCAGGTCTCTTGGGTGAGCAGCTGTTACCAATGGAGAGGCTCCAGTTTGGAAGTGTCCTAAGCAGCTAGAAGTCACTATAGTCTTCATAAAGTACGAAGGAAGCTTGACTGCTTCTGGTCACGTGACAAAAGAGTCAAGGTGAAATAGATTTGTTTTTTCAAGTTATACAGACAATTGTTTGAAGTTCAGTGTGTGTGTGTGTGTGTGTGTTTAGAAGACAGGATCGTGAACAATGACATCCAGAGCCAAGGGTGGTGGCACACACCTGTCATCATAGCACTTGGGGAAGTGGAAGCAGAAAGGTCAAGAGTTTGAGGCCAGCTCAAGTTTTATGAGATGCTGCCTCAAAACACAACAAACAAGTCCAAACAGCAATGAAAACAAAATACTCACGTTCTAGTTGCTTTAATGGCTGCCTTTGAAGTAGCTTGATCTTCCTTTTCTCTCCGACCACTCACTCCTACTCCCTTCCCTGTTCTGCCACCTCCCCAGTGCCTTGGAGATCACGGCAACTTGCAGGTGAGATTTGAGACTGAAACGTAGGTCGCACTAGCTGGCCATGTCTCATAGTTGCTTTTAAAAATATTGTGGGAGGTGCCCCGGCATGCATATGGCGGTCAGAGTGATGCAGTCTAGGGGTCCAGGAATGGCCTCATTTTGTTTGTTTCTGGCAAGAATTAAAAGTTAGGAAAGGTGTCACCAGAAAACTCCCAGTGACACCTGGGAAGCTAGGGTTCCCTCTTCAGCGTTCCTATCATTAATAAAATAACACAAGAATGGACTCAAACAGAAGATTGAGTTAAAAAGGATCATCTTAGGACAGGCTATAATGGTATATAATTTATATTTAACAAATAAATCTTGCCTGAAGACCAGAAGCAAAGCTAAAGCCACTAGAGGTCAGGCGATGGTGACATACACCTTTAATCCCCAGCACTACGGAGAATATAAAATAGGAGAGAGAGGTTTAGGTTGCTTAATTTTGTGGTCGCCCAGCCTTGGCAAAGGTTTTCTCTAGTGGCGGGCTGCTTTGCTTTTCTGATCTTCAGGTTGAACCCCAATATCTGTCTCTGGGTTTTTATTATTCATACCACAACAGGCAAGATGTAAATCTCGCAGCTGCCTGCAGGGAAGGAGAACAGAAAAGAGGGAAGAGAGCTTTGTTGCAGCACAGAGGTTAACCGCTGGGCGGCAGGCAGCCACAAGGTGAGCAGGGAGCTTAGGAAAAAGTACAGAAGCCCACGATGTTAGCCATGGAGTTTAAAAGCATATTTAGGCTCTGGCCAGCATCTTGAAGAAAAAGAAATAGTTACACCTTTCTGAGTTGGGCCTCAGTAAGGTAGGAATATGCAGAGTGAGTTAGTTCTTTCCATCTTTATGTGGTTTCCAGGGATCAAACTCAAGTCTTCGGGCTTGCATGCAAAAGCCATGACCCGCTGGTCTATCTCTCTTTCAGGCACAGTTGCTTTTACCTTTAAAGGGACCATCTGCTCCCTGACAGTTCACGATACACAGGCCAAGAGCTGTGCCTAAAAAGGTTGGTGGAGCCTGGCACAAAGGAGCACCCCATGCAATGGTTTGCCATGTAACCATGAATCTTGGCATGCCATTTAGGAAAGAATAGCTAAGGTCATAGCTAGGAGGAAGCAAGGTAATTACTCCCAGAATTTACTTCATCATGGATATGTGTGCATGTAGGCATGAGACCTTGACTGCACATGTGTGTGTTGGCCACAAGTCAGTCTTGGATGTCATTCCTCTAGAGTCCTCTACCTTGTATTTTGAGGCAGAGTTTCTTAGTGTGTGCTGGGGATTGAACTCAGTCCTTATGCGTGCACAGCAGATGCTATGCCAACTGAACCATCTTCCTAGCATCCTAAACATGCTAACATCCGCTTTGTTTTCTAAAATATTGAGTTAAAATATCATTCATTGGATTTTGCTTTATTGGACTGATATGAGAGTGTTATGAGAGAGTTTTCTCTCGGATCCAGGATAAATGACTGTAAAAAGTTTGCTCCTCCTTTGGGTAGGATTTCCAAAAACTCGTTGTCAAGTACAGTAGCTTTGGGGCTGACATGAAAATGGGGGGAAATGGCAGGCAGGAGGTGAGGTTTTTCTGCTTAGAACTTAATTGATTGTTTAACTTACTTCAAGCTTTCTGGGGCGACTTCTTGATGCTTTTGAACCCCTCCCAGCTGAAAGAAGTGGCAGGCGGGGGTGGGAAGGTGGGGAGGTTGGGGGGGGGACCCCAGCTGTTTTAAACTGCCAGGAAATTGGCTTCCAATGGTTCCAAGTGAAGAAGAGAGGATTTGTCTTTGTTGTCTGCTTCGCCTTTGTCTTGGGAGTGAGTACTTGATGAGCCCTCTTGATTATGCAGATGGGAGCCAAGTACCAGTTAGGGGTGGCTACTGAGCGTTAGTTGTCAAGAACTTGGCTTCAGGGACTTTGGATGAGCAAAGTATTCTGTTTAGTGAAGACAAAAGCTAGCCCATGAGGAAGGGGTGCAATCACATATATTGAATAATTTTAATTAGTCTTAAGAAATACTGAAATCCTTTAGTAGTGAAGAATCCATATTAGACTTTCAAATGATTCATTTGGATGTCAGTAAGAACCATCTCTCTCTCTCTCTCTCTCTCTCTCTCTCTCTCTCTGTGTGTGTGTGTGGAGGGAAAATACTATGGAAAATTGTTAATCAAGTAAAGACTTATAAGACTCCATTGTGATATTTTGCAGCTCTTCTCAGAAGTACAGAAAAAATTGTGAGTGGAAATATATATATATATATATTGTTTTTTTTTGAAATAGGGTTTCTCTATGTAGCTGTGGCTGTTCTGAAACTCTGTAGACCAGGTTGGCCTTGAACTCCCACAGAAATCCACTTGCCTCTGCCTCCTAAGTGCTGGCATTAAAGGTGTGTACCATCACTGCCCAGCAAATGGAAATATTTTTAAAATCCAAAGATAGGTTATGTATGTATACATCTTCCTTCCTTTGTTTCGTCCTTTGCTTGTTCCTTTGTTCCTTCCTTTTTTCCTTCCTCTCCCTCCCTCCCTTCCTCTCTCCCTCCCTCTCTCCCTCTTTCTCTCTCTCTTTCCTTTCTTCCGATCATTTGTCTATAGTGGTATATTATTTGTGTTTTAGTAAATAAAGCTTGCCTGAAGGTCAGTGCAAAGCAGCCACACTGGTCAGCCATAGAAGCTGGGCAGTGGTGGTGCACGCCTGTAACCCCAGCACTAGAGAGGAATATAAGAAGGTGAGGAGACAGGTTTTGCACTCAGTCTCGTTCTGAGGATACAAGGAGGCAGGATCGCCATTTCGGTTTGAGATAGAGGTAAGAGTTAGTGGCTGGCTGTTTTGCTTTTCTGATCTTCAGGCACGCTTTATTTATTAAAACACGAATAATATACCACTATATCTGTCTGTCTTCAGAGATAAGGTAGTTCAAAGGCAAGGACCAAGGGTGGACATAGTCTATATTGTTCTTAGCAAACGTTTTTATAATTAAAAAATCCAATCTTAGCTTTAAATGAGGATTTGCCATTCCGCTTACTTCTCCTTGTGGGTCCCAAGCTAATCCTGGATGATGTCTGCTCCTAGAGCAACTTGCCCTATCCTAGGAAAGGACTTGGATTTTAATGATGGTGGATTGTCAAGAATGCTTGGAAGCTTTTAGGAATTTATGTCAGTATTGTTTCTGTTTCCAGAAACGTATTTATTGACCAGACTATCAGCCTGCACAATTTTTAAGGTTTATTATCTATAATCAAAAAAAAAGATGAGAATTACACAGAATCAACCCAAGCCTTTTCTCCCTTCCAAAACCCCTCTGAGAAATTTGCATACCGCATTTCTTGCATGATTTCCCCTCCCCCAAAGTCGGACGCACATAAACAGAGGGTGTTGAAAGGCTGGGCGGGCTGTTCATGAGCAAATTACCAGCAGCTGTCTGAAGCCTTGTTCATAGTTTCCTTCTTTGAGGTTTCTGTTACAGCTGACAGACAAGGCTAGCCAACGAAGGGGGTGGTTATGAATACACATGTGTATGCGCGCGGGCACACACACACACACACACACACACACACACACACACTCCTGAAACACAGAGCAAGAAAGATGTTAGGGAAACTGCTTATTCAGTTTCAGAGCATCATCTTATGATAAGGCAGGAAGCTGAGAAATGGAAATTTGGGATCACTGGCCTAGGCCTCGAGAGCACTTTGTAGAACAAAATTAATTCATAACTGTTATTATAGAGTCGAGGAGTTATTTGTGGTATGAAAACATCAATTTTTAAAAGGCCATGATTTATTGAATTTTTAAAACACACCAGGCGATGAATTAAATATTCGATATAGACAAACTTGTTTTGTTCTTGCAGGGACCCATCAGTTATTTCTTGTCATTATCCTTATTTTATAAAATATACAGACTCTGTAAATAGCCTAACCAAAACTACAGGGCTGGACTATAGAGCCACTCGTCCTAGCAGCCATGCGACATTGGCTGTGCTGCCCTGCCCTTCCAGGTAAGTGGGACCCTCTGTAGTCCCTCAGGAGAGGAGGGGGAGACTTTCCCTTCTACTAGTGAAAATGAACTTTTCCCAACCATTTCTTAGTTAAAAAAAAAATTAAGTTGCGTGTGATGGCACACACCTTTAATCCCAGCATTCAGGAGGCAGAGGCAGGCAGATTCCTGAGTTCCAGGCCAGCCTGGCCTACAGATTGAATTCCAGGATTGCCAGGGCTACACACAGAGAAACCCTGTCTCAAAAATCAAAAAAGCAACAGTAAGAGCAACAACAACAACAAAAATTAGCTAACTATTGTGCCAGTTTCTGGGATGAAATGTGCTGTTTTGATAATTGTGGATCAAAACAAGCTGACAATTTTTTAATAAAAGCTATAAATTTTCAATATTAAATTTGTGATAATTTTTTAAATTATATTTATCCTTGGTGCCTACTCTTGTGTTATCTTCTTTTTTCTGTTATGCCAATTCCAGGAGATCTGCAGTCACTGCATGCATGTGATTCACATACAATCATATGTACAGGAAAAACATACAAATAATAAATAATTTTTAATAAAAAAAATACTAAGATCCCAGAATACCCATTGAGCCAATGCCAAAGGCAGTGACCCAAAGACCTTTCCCCAGGCCTCACCTTTTAGGAGTCCCACCACTTCTACATAGTGCCACTCTGAGGGTCTAGCCTCCAACACATAGGCCTTGAGAGATTTTAAGATCAAGAAGACTTCTTTTTTCTCTCTAGAATTCTGTTAGGTCTCCTTACATTTCCTTGTCTGGGTCGTGGAGCACAACGTGGACACCATGCACCCACAAAGCATTTGAGTGAGAGAGGAATTATTTTTCTAATTTTCCTTCCTGGTTCCCATGAAAAATTCCTGTTGGGACGCTTATTTGCATTTATTTATTTATCATTTTGCTTTTGCTTTTTGAGACAGGGCCTCACTCAGGAGCTCTGGCTTGCTTGGAGCTTGTCACATAGACCAGCCAGTTATCAAATCATGAGGATCCTCTTGGGCAATTAAAGGAGTGTGCCACCACTGCCTGGGCCAGGCCGTCTTCTTTCTAAAGGTCTGCTTCAGTCAAGGGCTTTCCTCCTCGTCTTTGTGTGTTGTATTGTAACTCTGCGTGTAGTCGGACCTGCGGTGTGACTTACGGAATCCGTGTGTGGCTTTCCACACCATCTTTCAATCCCACACCCAGTGTACAGCCCAAACCCTGCTGTTGGTTGGCCTCGCATTGTCTCGAAGGCACTTAGGTAACTAAATTGTCCTTGAACTGTATCAGCTTGTGAGAGTAACTCGAAGTCCCATCAATATCAGCTACCTCCGGACCACCTCTTCTTTGAGGAAGATACAAGTCCCTTTAAAAGGCCCCTCTCTTTTTAATCCCCGAGGTTGTTTTTCATTTTCTGAAACTGCTCCTGGCCGTGAGCTCTGGGCACAGCTGCCCCGCCACCTGCTGTGCGGTCTTCTGAGCGCACACCCTCCACCCAGGCTCTGCTTCAGCTACTGCCGGGCTGGGCTGGGCTGGGCCGTTCTTTCCACCCCTGCAGAGCCAACCATTTCTCTCCATGATATTGGGTGCATCCGTTCAGGTCACAGTTCTCCCCATTGGGTCCTCTCAGGAGCCCATAAAACATGTAGCAGCCTTGAACTTATCAGCTCCAGTAGAGGAGATTTCCCCATGAGAGAGTTTATATGTACTTATCTCTCTGTCTATGCATTTTTCACGTCCACAGATCCAACTGGCTTTATCAGAATGGGTAGGGCTAAAACTGAGTGCACGGTACACACAGACTTTTATCTTGCCATTATTTCTTTGCTGAAATTGCTTATTGATTTTGTGTGTATGGGTGATTTGCCTGTGTGTGTCTGTGCCTTGGGTGCCTGGTGCCATGGAGGCCAAAAGAGGGTGCCAGATATGCTGGTACTGGAATTACAGACCATTGTGAGCCGCCATGTGGGTGCTGGGGCTCAACCTGGTGTAGCCAGAACAGCCATCTCTCCCGCCCCCTTGGGAGACAGTCTAGATCCGACGATAACCTAGTGTACTTGCTGTGTACTGTACAGTGAATGCTTCCTTTCATTCTTGTGCCATCCTAATCCCTTTCCGTCCACACTGACCCCACTCCCTGAAGAGCTGAAAGGGTAATCTTATAAATTAATTTATAATTATCTCCACTTGACAAAAGCCACACCCACATTTTTTCAAAAAAAAATGCTCTTTTTTGCTCGGTTGGTCTGCCCCCACGTCTAATGTGGGAAAATGGACCCATTAGGTCTTTAGAAACTTCTTTGTACAGTGGAGAGGCCCACACTCAAGATTCTTGAATGCTGTTTATTTAAATGGAAGACCACATGAGGCTCTTCCTTACATATTTTGGAAGTCTCCATGGGTCTAACAATCACATCTTAGATTTGATTTTTGCCTTGAAGACACTTCTTTTGAGGGGCAGGAGGAGTGGTATCCCTCTGGGTATCTCTGGCTGTCCTGAAACCCACTCTGTAGACCAGGCTGGCTTTGATCTCACAGAGATTCGCCTGCCTCCGCCTCCTGAGTGCTGGGACTAAAGGCATACACCACCACTGCTTGGCTGAAGCTACTTCTCATTTTGAGATTTCACTGACTGGGAAGATGAGAAGCAGTTGGGTTTTTGTTTGTTTGTTTGTTTTTACCTAACAAGCCTGGCTCTTCACACACCTCTAAACTTTGTTTTAAAGCATTGAATGGTCCATGCCGGCCATGGCGCCTCCTGCTTATATATGGGGAGTTTGAAGCTGTAAAGGGAGACCTGTCTCCAAAAACAAAACAAAAAGCTGAATTGCTCTTTTTAAAATACTGGCCTTTTTTGTACACATTTTATCATAATATGACTGTTAAAAGCCTGTTAGCGAGTGGTTAGAGAAGCCTGGTAAGCATTTTTGAAACTCCATCTGAATATCCTCATTACATTTTCTGTTCTCTCTCTCTCTCTCTCTCTCTCTCTCTCTCTCTCTCTCTCTCTCTCTTCTTGTTTTTTGTTTGTTTTTTGATTTTTGAGACAGGGTTTCTCTGTAGCTTTGGAGCCTGTCCTGGAACTCACTCTGTAGACCAGGTTGGCCTAAATCTCACAGAGATCCACCTGCCTCTGCCGCCTGAGTGCTGGGATTAAAGGTGTGGGCCACCAATGCCCGGTTCTTTTCTGTTTCCTACATTGATTTATATACTCTTTCTGCAAATACGTAGTACAAGTTTTCCCCACCCAGTTCTATGTAATAGTTTCTTCAGTGCCCTCGGGGCTCTCTCTCAGGCTCTGCAGGGTCCTTCCCCCAGAGGCCTGCTGATGCCTGCTGTGTCTGTCTATTACACTCCCTGCCCACTTACAACACCTCACTTCTAGATATTAAGTTTAATTCCAATTATTTACTATTGTTTAGCAAAATACTCTCAAATTTATAAGCTTAACAGTAGGTGTTTTCTTATATCATGGTTAGTGGTGGTCAATAGTTCTAGTAAGGTCAGAGGATAGGTGTACCCCCATCATGGCCACATGGGCGATTGTTTGGTTTTGTCCAGTTGATGGTGGCATTGCAATGGGGGCTGCTGGTTCCTAGGCTCCACTAAGCCTCTGTTCTGTTTATAGTCCCCAGCCTCACCATGTTGTTTATCTACATAGCAGTTTGATTTCTTATCTGGGAGACTTCTTATTGACCTCGCGCTGACAGTTAGATGTCTTAACAGAATGCTATTAGTCAAGCAAGTTCCTCAAGCTAATGTAAGTTAAAGAGTGAAAAATTATAGCCTACCTCTCAATGGGAAAAGTATCTAGGAAACTGTGTCCTCCTTGGTCTTGGACAATTTACTCTGTCCCAAAAGGATATTTATCTTAACGCAGAGTTAGAGAGATGGGCAGGGCACTGCAAGGGACCAGGAAGATACCTGTTAACTAAGTCTGTGGAATGAACCACAGCGATCAGTGACGTGATGGCTGCTTAGGTATACTGTCCTCCCATCTAAGCATGCATCCATGGCAACCAGTGATGTGATGGCTGCTTAGGTGTACTGTCCTCCCATCTAAGCATGCATCCATGGCAACCAGTGATGTGATGGATGCTTAGGTGTATTGTCCTCCCAGCTAAGCGTGAATCCACGGTGATCAGTGACATCATGGATGCTTAGGTGTACTGTTCTCCCATTTAAGCATGCAGAGGATGCTAGGTGTCAAAATCTGGGCAGTGTCACACCTAATGGGCAGGCATGACATTCTAGAACTAAACTTACTTGTGTCCGATCTCAACTATCAACGTTGTTACTAGGTAATATACTCTATCTCCCCAGGTTTCACATAAATATTTATAAAATGGAGCTAACTAGAGAGTACTTATAAAGTTAGCGCATCTACAAGAGAAGCTAGTTTAGAAGAAAGCCTGATACAGTATGTTAGACGTAGCTATTTTATCATTACATTTAAGTCACACAGCCATTCACATCAAGATCATTAGTTCCCTTCATGCAAAGTCAAGATGGAGGGAAGAGAGTCAGTACCAAAATGAAGGGAAGGGAAGGTACCACTGGGTGCTGGGAAATGATCGGAAAGGTTTAAAGTCAGTTCAACCAGCTAAGCTACGCACCCAGGAAAGAACAGCGTACCTGGCTGAATCAATCAGCATCACCAATACAGTTTACCTCTGCTCTCATACAGAAAACGTGGAGCAGGTTTATAATAAGGACCATGTACAATACTGACCAAATTTGATCTGTCTCAAAGTGGGAGTGACATAGAGTTATCAGAACATGCCAGGCTCTGCGGTAGCAAAGTCCCCAAATCTCAGTAATTTAGATATTAATTTTTTTTAAAAATGTATTGAAAAAAATTTAGATCTATTTATTTAGTTATTTTATGTGCATGAGTGTTTTGCCTGCACATATATCTGTGCAGCACATGAGACCAGAGAAGGGGGTTGGATGCCCTGGAACTAGAGTTACTGACTGTTGTGAGTTGCCATGTGGGTGTTAGGAATTGAACTTGGGTCCTCTGCAAGAGGAACAACTCCTCTTAACCCTGGAGTCAACTCCAGCCCCCCGGGAACTTAACTTTTGTGATGTATTTTTACTTTATTTCAATGTAGGTCAGCAGAGAGGCCCCCATCATTGCAGTCCCTCAGAGGCCTGGGCTGGTGGAAACCTTGGCTCAGCACAATTGCTCTTCCAATATTAATATGGCGGTGGAAAACAGCTAAGGCTAATTATATTCTGATTCTTAGCATCTACACTCGACTTAGAAATGATGAGTGCCCCTCATATTTTAAAGGCCAAAGCGAGTGATGTCTCCTTTACTAAATTCCACAGTTAATTTTAAATGGGGGTGAGGAATGGTAAAAGCTAGCCTGTATCTCTTGGGGGGAAAACTGACAAAAATTGTGGGACCACTACATATAGTGGCCAGCAGGATATATTCGAGTCACACAGATACCTACCCTCCACTCCTGCACTCTTTGCATCGACTGTGGGATTTTTCCACTAGTGACTTTGGACTTAACCATCTGACTTATTTTGTGGAATATGGCAGAAGGAACGGAGTGCCAGTTCTGAGCAGAAATATAAGGGACATCATGAGTGTCAATCAACTCTCTCTGCCTCACATTGCCAGAGACAAATGTTCCTCAGGCAGATGCTGTTTCTTCCATATGGGTCCCAGAACAAGTGATCTGTGGAGCAGACAGCCCATAGTCAACCCAACCACCCTTCAACCGCAGGTCCCTGAGTGTGAAGTCTGCAGACACCAGAGCCCTGAGGTCTGTGCTAAGCCACACTGTTGCAGCAGGAACATGATTGACACACAGTGACTCACCTCAGAGGAATGTTCTGTAGACTGGATAATGCTTCCCAAGTAAGCTTAATTGACTGATTGATCAATCAATTAATTAATTAATAAGACTTATTAATTAGCACTAAAATAAATGTAAAGGAAAATGAGATGCCATTAGATTATAAGTAGTAACAGAGACCCAAACTTACTTATATCTATCACATTATTTCTCTGTTATATAAACTAATGATAAATTTTACTGCTATTGAACTACATGTACGATGATAAAGTTGGGGTCATTTTACCCCAACAGTATTATGATTTAGTTATCTCAAAAAATAATTTGTCTTAGTCTGTTCCTGTTGTTATAACAAAACACCTTAGACTTCATCATTTATAAATAATACAACTGTGTTTTTCACAGTTTGGGAAACTGGTTAAGATTCATTGTGTGCTGAGGACCTGGCTCTCTGCTCTCAAGAGGGTCCCTTCTGACGGAACACAGGCTATATCCTGACATGGTGAGAGAGACAGAGAAAAAGAGACCAGGGCACTTTCTTTAACCTCTTTTTATAAGAACACCAATCCAGTTCTTGAGAATATAACACTCGTGCCTTAACTATTCCCTGAAGACCTTACTTCTTAGGTCCACTCTTTATGTTCCAATATAAGTGGGATCCATATGTTCAAAATACAGCATAATTAGAGAATGACAGAATAGAGGCAGAAAAAAGTTCACTAAAGTATTATTTGACACTCATATTAAAAATGGCATGCCTATTCGACAAAATAATATTATTAAGTAGGTTACTGATTTTCATCTATTAAAGCATATATTAAAATATAGCATAATCATTGGAGTATAAATATGAACAGTTCCTGAAAACATGAACAAATGTCTAACAAGTGGAAAGGGGAGATTGACGATGTAGATCTAAGCTGTAATTACAGCTATATAAATATGCACCAACCAAACACGACTAAAAGTAACATGGAGAAACATAAGCATTTCTGCTGGATTTGTGCTATTTAGACAAGTGCTTTCCTTTTGAAATTTAAGAAAAAATGAAAGTGTTTAGACGCCAAATAAGTCTCTTTCCTCACGAAAACATTTATGTGTGTAAGTGAGCTCATACTTGCATTGAAAGTCCATTTTTCAAAGACCGGGAAGAGATTCATAAGCTTCAAATATCGACTATCACTAGGTGTTAAGAGTTATTTTATTTTCTACATAGTTTTCTGTAACTTCTGAATGGTCGGCGATAAACACGTTATACATTTTTGTGGTAGCTGAAAAGAAGCCCTTTCTAAAGCACACAAGCCTATTTGTTGAGCCCGGCTTCCTGGAGGCCACTGTTCACCTAGCTAGCATGTCTCTCTGCTGAAGCAGTGTACGTCTGGCTGTAGACAGAATCTCTCTCCACAACTCAACAGCCCATAATTTGATTTCAGACACAACTAAATATAGCATCAACTTTGTTAGGAGGGATGGAAACCTGAGCTCCCTGCCCCTCCCGCAAGGCAACAGATTCTTTTCAAGACAGGTGGCTTGTGGGTCTTGCCTAGTGTCAAACTGGACCTTAATTTTGTCTCCTCCTTGTAACATTTTAAATGAACAGAAGGGGAGAAAAGATTCTAATCTCAAGAGCAATGTGGTTTTCGTTGCAAACTGAGCTCTGGGATGGGAAGATTCTGGACTAGTACATTTTCAAACAATTCCTCTGAAACCCAGTGTATGTTACGAGGTCCTTCCCTTCCAGGCTTCCTATTGGTGATGAGAACTAATCCAAGACCCTGGAGGTGTTGGCAATTTCCTGCCACAGTACTGGCTCTTGGCAGTTCCACCAGCACTCACTTGTGCCAGCTCTCTCCCCTGAGTCTAATTGCAGGACTTCCTGAAAGAATCGATTCCTTCTAGAAAAGCCTTGCCCATCTATCTTTGGAATTTTGGAGAGCATAGACAGGCTAGCGGCCTTATCAGAGCCTGAGCAAAGTCGAGCCTTCTTATTCTCAAGAGTGGCATTCACAAACTAAATCGACATCGCCAAATACAGGTGTTATAAAGCTTTTTGAAATTAAAAGGCCAGCGGTAAAGCTAATGATAACAGTGATCGTGTGACTTAATAAAAAGGTTTATTTCAGAGTTAAAAGGGAGCTCCAGGAGGCTAGCCGTCTAATTACAGTATGTCTGTCTGTTTAAACATTGGTACTTACGTAGATGCACAGGGTCTGGGCAGTCCCCTCCTTGGAAGCGAAGGCTTTCCGTGTGATCTCAGAACAGCCACGGTAGAGTCCACATCCTGGGGACCCCTCTGAAGTTTCTGAAGGCGTTTGGAGCATTCTGGGATGTTCAGGAGCCCTCTGCATCCTGGGAACTTCTGGTAGAGCCCGGTTGCTGTGGGAACTAAGAAGCAAGGAGACAGAATAGTGCAAAACCGGGGGTTTATTGAGATGGGGGCAGCTAAAAAGGCTGCACGGTTTGGTTCGGAGGGTTGCTTCCTGGACAAGTTTCTGCCCGTAGATGGCTGGTGAAGCTAAAACATATCTCATCTCTTACATCTCAAATCACCTGTGCCTTTTGCCGCTCTAGTAGGCACAACTGAATTTCCTTCTTAGACTCCATCTCTGGCTCGGAGGTTACCTGTGGGTGGTGACGCAGCGCAGGGGAAGACCACCTTCTCCAAGGTGCTCCCTTGCAGTTGGCTGGTTTTGTCCAAAGCCTCTCACTGGGATGAGAAAGGGAACAGAGGGTAGGACGAGGGTCATCGAAGGCTACTTCTGAGGCCATCATTCCTCCGAGTCTGCAAGAGAGGCGGTGGAGGCCGGAGGGTGTGTGCCTCGGCGTGTCACCTGGGCGGGTCCTAGGTTGCAGGGAGCCCCGCCTCCGCTCACTCGCGGTTGACAGCTCAGCTGGTGCGGATCAGCTCGTGCCAGCCAGTCGCGTCTCAGCCTGGGAGCGAGTGTGCCCGCGGCCTGGGCTCGGCCGCAGCAGTAGCGTTCAGCCACCTCCCGAGAACAGTCCCAGCCTTGTGCGGGGCGCACCGTTAGCTGAGGGCGCGGCCGCGGCCGATCTGCTCTCTCTCTCTCTCTCCAAAAAGCAGAGAGCAGATCTCTGTCCTCCGCCGGCGCCGGCGCCAAGAGGAGCTAGGGAGGAGGAAGAGACTCAGGCTTTTTGCGCTGGAGACTCCTGGGCAAGGCTTGGTATCTTCCCAGGCTGTGGCCACCCCCGGGTGAGCGGCACCCCGAGAGCAAGGAGAGCGCCTGGAACATGGAGCAGACCTGGGCCAGGTAGGGAGCGGCTTCTCCATCGCCGCCTGTGGACTTGGGGTCCCTGACCTGTTCCCTCCCCCTGCCGCCCCTCACCATTAGAGGCCTCTGAAAGCTCCCTTTTCTGTCCGATTGCGAAAGCTCCCTTTTCTGTCCGATCGCCTCCCTGGTTCCCAGGCCACCTCTCCCAGCCTCCAGCACGCGCTCTGCTCTCTGGCATGTCCCTAAATCGGTGACTCTCCTTTCCACCTACTCCTGACGTCAAAACCGCCCCGGGGTTGCCTGGAAGTTTTTCTGCAGCCCTGAGTCCGCTTATCTTTTCCTGAATTGGAAGGGTTTTTCTCTAGAGACTGGAGAGACTCCAGTAGGCTTCCCCCAGGACACCTTTAGTTTCCGGTACTTTTAACGTGTTGGGTTCGTTCTCTGCCACGTTTTCTACCTCCATCCACCTCACCCTTCCCTAAGCCACATGCCAGCAACCCAAGGAGGCCAGTATGCCTCATCTCTAGAGCCTCCGGGCTGAGCTCACTGTGGGCGAGGGAAGGAAAGGGGTCTGGGCATCCTCCACTGCCCAGGCCGAGGCCAGGGCGGGTCTGGGGTAGGTCAGTTTGCCGGGATGGTGGTGGAATACTGTTTTCTCCACATCCCATTATTCTCTAAATATTCTTCAAAATGAAGCTCCTACAAGTGATTGATAAGGATTAGAGACCCTGTTAGGTTTTTGTTTGTTTGTTGGTGAGAGTCTCTGGGTGTGTGAAGACTGTATCCCATATAGATTTTTTGTTTGTTTTTGTTTTTCGAGACAGGATTTTTCTGTGTAACAGTCCTAGCTGTCCTGGGACTAGCTCTTGTAGACCAGGTTGGCCTCGAACTCTCAGAGATTCATCTGCCTCTGCCTCCAGAGTGCTGGGATTAAAGGTGTGCACTACCACCACCTGGACCCAGAGAGGTTTTTTTTTATCACCAGACTTTAGCTTTGGGGATATTGGCATGGGGCCACAAGACTGTTCTGACTCCTGAGACAGTGAAAACTACAACACAGAAAATGAATTGGGGTTCAACAGTAATCATACAAAAAATGGGGTTTTCCAGTTGATTGTTAATTTCAACAGAGTGAAGAGTGTATGGTGAATTTTGAAGAAAGGACGAATTGCACACAGGGTGCATTGGTGGAGGAAGTGAACTTTCTCCGTGTGGAAGGTCAATTATCCTTTATTGTCTCTTCTCCTAGAAAACTGTGCTCTGTTTGGGGCTTCATGGGATTTTAAAAAGAAGTGCAGACAACAGACAGGGTGGGGCTCAAAGCCACGCTTTGAGGGTTAGCCAAGAGACCTGGGACTCTTAAGTCTGGAGAGAGGGAGGGTAGGCCAGCACTATTCAAAGATCTGACGAGCAGTTGGTGGTAGGGGATTAGATGAGTTTAGAATCTCCTAAAAGGAGGAACAACTGATAGATGGAGCAAGTTTCAAAAAGGCAAGGTATGGTTCCATGGCAGGAAACACCCTTGAGACATTGGGCTACCCAATCCGGGAAGATTACTGACCCTGGCTGTACTCAGGCAAAGATCAGGAGTACCTGATGGGGAGGAGAGTGAGTGTATCAGGGACTGTTGTCTTCTGTCAGTGTTTCTCACATCTTAAAAACATAGTCACTGTGGAGCTAGGGAGACAACTCAATCAAAAAAGGAAGTACTAGTCTTGCAAGGATGAGGACCTGAGAATTTTCTCCAGGACCTACATTAAAAAAAAAAAGAAGAAGAAGAAGAAGAAAGGCAGCTACGTATGTCCTTTGGAACAACATATAGACCAGTAAAAGACCTGCTCTCAGTGTGTGTGTGTGTGTGTGTGTGTGTGTGTGTGTGTGCAGCACCTGAAGAATGACACCCCAGACTGTCTTCTGACATACACATATATGTGCATTCACACACACAATTATGCACACACACACAAAGTAATTGTGTCAAGGTCTCACAAGTCACAAACTGAACGTATGAATATGATGGGCAACAGATCAAGAACCATGCCTGCACTTATGAAATCTGTCTTACTTATGCCTCCTAGGTTATGGTTGCCCCAACTTTAGCACCATAGCTTAGTTTTATCTAGGTTTTTTGTTTGTTTGTTCATTTGTTTGTTTTGTTTTGGTTTGGTTTTGATTTTCTGCGACATAGTTTCTCTGTGTAGCCGTGACTGCCCTGAAACTTGCTCTGCAGAGCCGGTTGGCCTTGAACTCACAGAGATCTGCCTGCCTCTGCCTCTGCTTGGATTAAAGGCTCGCGGTACCACCACACAGGGTAGTTTTACCTAGTTTTAAATTTCATGTAAATTAAGTAAAGCATGAACTTTCATGCAGCTTTTTTTCCACTTATTCTTATGCCTTTGGGCTTCTTTAACACTCCTGTGTACAGTTGTAATTGATCCTTCTTCTAAGATTCTATTGTGTATTAACATATTTGTTTATTTGGGGACTATCAAGTTTGGGGCTAGCAAGATGGTGATGTCATAAACATTTTGTACGTGCCATTTGCGAATGTGTGTGCATATTTTTACTATGTAAACAAGTAGAAGTAGGATCATTGGGCAGCAGGAGCTGCATGTTCAGCTTTAGGAACACTACCAAATTGTTTTATAAGAGGTTTCAAAAGCGGTTTATAAAAACAAGGTATCCAAAGGGGACACGGTGAAAAACACTTCACCTCACTAGTCATCAAGACATCAGAAAATGCTGATTGCCGCCAAGGTGGATAGCCACACTATTAATAAGCCCAAACCCACAATATGAAATGCATTTACAATGCAACCAAACACACTCGCAAAGCTCCATGTGACAATACCTAACGCTACCATGGTTTTATACTCAGATATTTCCTATGTTATTTCTTTAGAAAAAAAATCAATGCTGATTGTGACTCATTTTATTTTATCAACTAATGGGTCACAGTTGTAAAGAAAAAAAAATCCTGGAATTACAGATGATGGCTGGTGATTCAGATCTTTAACTCACAAGTCAGATCAGTTTATAAACATCTTAGAAAAAAGAACCCCAAACAGCCTAGATGCTAAGCATAAAACAGTGGATGAAACTGCCTCTGCCTTTGAAGGCTTCCTATTCACATAGTCTGTAATTTTAGTTGTTTGTTTATTTATTTATTAAGGGTCTCACTATGTAATCCAGTCTGGCCTTGAACTCATGATACCCCTATCCTACCTCCTCCCCCATTATCTGTAATTTTAATAAACTGAAATGAAGACAGAGCTATACATTGCCTACTGTTACAGTTTCAGCTCTCAACGTGACACAAACCTTGAGTCACCCGGGAAGAAGAACCCTCAACTCAGAAGTTAACTTCATCAGACTGGTCTGTGATCATATCCGTGAGGCATTTTTAAATTGTTAGTTGATGTAGGAAGGCCCAATTCACTGTGGGCAGCACCATCCCTAGGCCGATGGACCCGGGCTTCATAGGAAAGCCAACGGAGCAAGTCAGCGGAAACAAACCAAGAAGTGAGGCTTCTCCATTTTTGTTTTGCTTCAAGATCCTGCCCTGAGCTCCTGTGTTGGCTTCTCTCAACAGTTGACTCTAACCTGTAAAGTAAAATAAGCCTGTTCTTCCCAAGTTGCTTTTGGCCATGATGTTTATCACAACAAAGAACCTAGAGCAGCCGCTGTGGGAATACATTGGAAAAGCACAACCTGAAGGATGCTGGAAAGGAAAGTTGGCCGCAATTGCTGACATTTATTGAGTTTTCCATGGGGGTTGATTCTTTGAACCTGTGATTTAGCCTAATCCTCAAAGCGGATGTGGTAATAAAGCTGTCATGTACATTTTTCAAGACAAAGAAATCAAACTTAAGAGATAATGATTCATTCATCTGGTGTAGCACAAACAACTCATGAAGAAATGAGAACTCAGACGCTCGAACTCCCTAATCCGAAATTTTTTGTTAGTTTGTTTTGTTTGAGTTGTGCCTTGTAGGTGACTTGGTATCTGAGTTGGTTTTGAAGTGGAGTACTTATGTTGGTTTCTTTTACACTTATGGGTAGGCTTAAGACTGTGATTCTATCCCCAGATTTCATTCCAGGAAGTTCTGGAAAGTGCCCTTCCCCAGAGGTTCTTCACACAATCCCTGTGCTCTTTTGAAATGGCTTCATGAAGCCTAGGCTGGCCTTTAATTTCTCCTCCTCTTAGTTTCCATCTCCCAAGCGCTGGGATTACAGGCAGTTGCCCCTCATGCCCAGCTTCCTCATGCTCTTATCTTGCTCAGTCTACCCACAAAGGACCAGGGTGTTGGGTATTTAAGTTCTCAGTTAACCCCGCTCTGACAGCTGCAAGTCGCCTGCCTCTCTGCAGCCCTGTGTGAGCATTCTTCCTTCCTGAGGCTTCTGACTGGACTTTTGCCACTTTGCTAAATCACCTGTGGAGAGTGTGGCTGGTATTCCAACAGCAAATTTCCATGAATATAGTGAATATACTGACCCTTCAAAATGCTTGTTTGCCTCCAGTCACACTGATGAACCTCACAGTTAAGAGCTGTTGAAGGAATAGTTCACGGAGATTACGGAGAATTTGATTGGGAGGTTAAGCTTCCTCTTGCGGTGAACGTAATGGTGCAGACTGTTGTTCTGAATATTTAGTGTCTTCTTACCTGGACTGGAAACTCACTATGACTTCTGCTTTAGAAACTGTGGGTTTTCCAGGGTCACATTTGGATTAGTTTTCTGTTACCAAAAACAGTGGCTTATGACACCTAAAGTGTAGAATGTTGGAGGTCAAAAGTCTGAAAACCGGTCTTTGAAACTAAACTCAAGGTGCTGTTGAGTCTGTGTTCCTTCTGGAGCTCAAGGGGAGCACCCATTCCTTGCCCTTTCCAGCATTTGGAGACCCTCAGCATTCCTAGCACAGAGCACTAATCCAGCAAGGACATCACTCCATCACATCCCCTGTCATTCCAACATCCCTGTGTCCTTAGAGTGACCCCTGTGACTACTTTGGTACCAGACAAACAGCCCAAGTTCATCTCTTTTCATAGTCATATCTTTGAAGTGCCTATGGCCATATAAAGTGGCATGTTCACAAACTCCGGTGATAAGGAATGTGGACCTCCTGGGGTGTCATTGCTCAGTCTGCCACTCTGCTTAGTACTGGAAAAGTCATTACAAATTCTCTTCCCTTTTTGGGTGGAAATGTTCTTGTTTGTGGCATATGGGGATGCTGAGTAAGTCGGGCAAGTCATATGTGACTCTTATACACGTTGCCTTAACAAACAACTAAAAGAAAGACAGCCTGTCCCTATTTAAGAGCAGCCTTAAAGATGGAAGGCTAGAAGCCAGGCAGTGGAGGCTCATACCTTTAATCCTAGCACTCAGGAGACAGAGGCAGTTGAACCCCTGTGAGTTCGAGGTCAGCCTGGTCTATGAGGTGAGTTCCAGGACAGCCAGGGCTGTTACACAGAGAAACCCTGTCTTACAACAAGAAGAAAAGACGGAAGGTTAAGAAAGAACAACATATTAGTCTCTTGTTTCTTTTACCCTGTAATTAGATCCAATAAAACACAAGCATTACTTGTATCTGCCTTCCAAGGCTGTGAAAATCTGGAGAAGGAGAGTAACAGCCAAGAAAATCAATGGTCCGGTTTCGGGATTTGATTTTATGTCTTTGCCATATAGTTAGAGTGAAGCTTGAAGTAAGGCCAGATTCGCATCAATCGTAGTGTGCGGTACCGATCCGGTCACCCTTGCAGCCCTTGTCCTACCCTTCGCTAACTCTCAGCCTGGTAGAATTCATGTGAAACACCAGAGAGTCCTGTTGACAAAGGAATAGTTAGAGCCAGAGATGGCATTTTGCCCCATTTTACAGATGTGGCTGCTGAAGGAGGGTATGTGAGTCTCTACTGTTCAAAATTAGCATGCATGGCAGTTAGACGATGCCAGTGTACTGCTTGTCTGGTGTTCTGCATGAAGCATTTTTGTATCAGGAAAATGCTTGCTTTCCCAACTCTGTTACTGAGATATCTTTAGACAGTGGATCTTGTTGAATATTCATCAGTGCTAGCAATTAATTTTCTGTGTTTTGAGAAGGAAAATCTCTGCCTTGGCAACGGCATTACACTTGGCTGTGGCTTCGGGACTTTGTCTCAGTCACTGATTTTACTCTTTATTCCACAAACCAGATCAGTGTAGGGTACTCACCCCGTTTCTTTCAGCTACTAAGGCTGGGTACAGTAGGCAGGGAAGGTTGCTTTTGCTCTGGAAGGGGGAGCTGGCTGCGTTTCATCACAGGATGAGACCTCTCATGCTGGTCTCTCTCTTTGCTATGACTCCGCTCACCATTCAGAGGATGTCTTAAGACACGGCCCACAAATCCGGCCACCTTATAAATAACACTCCTAGCTGGGCTCAGGACATCTCACATGTCGTCTCAGGCAAATATTCAAATAACATTTAAAGTTAGAATAAAAGTCCCAAATAAAAAAGATGTCATGATGACCCAAGGTGACCCTACCCACTCCTATTTTAAACCTTTCAGATGTACGGGGCCCTGTGTTCCCGCTGTCTCGCAGCACCTTCCTGGTTCTCTGGTCAGCAAGACAAATAGGGTGTGATGTTTTTTCTGAGCCCTCATAACCAATCATTTTTGTTCATAGACTATTTATGATGAATTTTACAATAATAACTGCAACTTGTATCTTCATAACACCGTAATAGTCCACGGAACTTTCTGCTAACTTGTCTCATCGCCCTCCCATCTTGGGCTTGCTACCCTCTGTGCTGTATTCGTCATGTGGAATAATATGTCATGTGGGATTATAGTATACTGCTTAAACATTTCCCATTCCCAGGCTTGCAGTTGTCCACCTTCAACTATTATAAATACCCAGCAACTGCCTGGATGCTGAAAACATCTTCTTTCATGTGATTTTTTTTTCTTTTTCTGACAATTGATGTTCAGAAGTGGAACAGCAAGATTAAACATTTCCGGGTTTTGAAAATACACTGGATGTTCCTGTGGGTTGTATGTGTATATATCAGAAGGATATACTGCCATTTAAATGTCTTTTCAAGATCCAAATTCCCATGTGGGAGGGGGCGGGAAGGGAGAGAAAGAGGATAAACTAGGATACATCAACACAAACTGTCTTATCTCTAGATACATCGATAGCAACATTCCTAATGTTTACCCTTCTTTGGGGGAAAATGCTTTGTCGTGGTTATTAATCTCTAGCATTATTGTGTGCTAAGACAGTAATAGACATAACTTATTGATATAAGGCAATAAAAGTAGATTTGGGTGGCAGCAAAATTCTGTATAGTATGTGTTACGATGCCTACTGCAAGGAAAAAGAAAACATTACATTTGCTTCTGGACCTACTGTACCACCTTTTATATACTGCTTCTGGACTAAGTCAATGTATGCTTTGTAGCTGAAGGAAATGTACATTGTGTGCACTAAGTTACAATGTGTAAAATTTCAACCATTAGCTTCAAGAGTCTTCTGTGCTTTCCTTGAGTATTTGCAGGTTATTAGCCTCCCAGCAATAACATTGCCAGTAGCCCTAGGGATCTGGTTATATAGCGATTGCCGCTTCGTTCACCCTGTTCTAAAATTATTGTGTGTGGGCCTTAATATACCGGCTGTTCCTACCCACACACCTAGCCTTGCCTTTGCCTGGGTAACAGTTTATCCTGCTGTGGTTAGCTTTGTCACTGCCTCCTTTGGCAATTATTTTTAGAAGCAAGTTCTTGGTGTTTCCTATAGCACTTCTGCCTGTTCTGTGACACTTCTGTGGGGTTATTTTGTATTTTCCATGGAATTTGATTGGACAATGGACTAAGTCTTCAGTAGATCTTTAACTAGGAATTCTCCAGATAACATTCTCCAGAAGGCTTGAGGCATCTGCTGGGTATTTCTGTTTTATAAATGGGCACAGCAGGTTAGCAAAACCTGGCACCATTGTGTGTTCGTTGGATGCCATGGTTTAAGAAGTGTGTGCTGTTTGTGCTACGAGATAGATTTCTTTAGTGCTGGGTGCCCAACAGTGAATGACGAGGACACTCGAGCATGACCCCCAGGCATGCGCGTGCCTCCAAGTCCTCCCAACCCAGTTCTGAACTTGAATTTGCTTGAGTACCCTGCAAACACTGACCTCCCTCATGGGTCATCCTTAACCCATACTGTCTCTCCTTAAGAATCCCCAAAACAAAACAAACAAAAACAAACAAAAGAACAAGAAAGAAAGAGCGAAGGAAGGAAAATCTCAACCATGTATGACAGCCCCTCATTTTCCTGTCTCTCTGATTACTGAGTTTACCTCATTTTTTACTTAAGCTCCTGTTTTCCCATATCACCCAGGCTATCTGCTCTTTATTCTCCTCTTTGTGACGCCTACACTCAGAACTAATTGTAAAAACCATTTTCTCAGTACTATTTTGGATTCTCTACCTTAACAGGCCACAAGACTTGGTAAATTTTGGAATCCCTATGGAAGTCCATAGGCTTTATTTAAGCTCTTTATCAAGCCATATGGAGATAGCGGAGTCTAGATTTATTCTTTGTAATTTCAGATTAATCTAAAATTTTCTTTTAACATCCTCCTCTCCCTCTCTCACTTGCTTCCTCCATTTTTCCCACCTTTCTGGACTCTTTCTGTGAAACAACATCTCTTATAACATTTTTTTTTAAATCTTATTTTCTGTACATAGTGTTTTGCCCACATGTGTGTCTGTGCACCATATGTGTGCCTGGTGTCTGTGGAGGCCAGAGAGGGCATCAGATCCCCTGGAACTGGGGTTACAGACAGTCATGAGGGTGTTGGGAATTGAATCTGAGTCTTCTGAAAGAACAGTAAGCATCCCTGATTGCTGAGCCACCTCTTTTCAACCTTTTATTTTAATATGTATTTAATATGAAAATACAAGCAAGGGTGGGAGAGTTGGCTCAGAGGGTAGAGGAAGGTGTAAGCTACTCAGTCTCATGACCTAAGCTCTACTTTTGAACTCCTTGGTGGAAGGAGGGCGCCAACTCCTGCAGGTTGTCTGCTGGTCTCTACATGTGTTCCATTGTTTACACACACACAGTGTGGGTGTACATATGTACGTACACACTCACGCATGCACAAAGATGCGTGTACATATACAAATGTAAAATTAAAAGCAACCAAGGTGGAGACTGGTGTAGGAGGTCCTTCTGTGTTTGTGTTGCTTTCGTTGGTTGAATAAAGAAACTGCCTTGGCCTTTTGATAGGGTCAAGCACTTAGGTAAGCAGATTAGACAGAACTGAATGCTGGGAGAAAGGAGGCAAGCAAGGAGAGCCTCCATGAGGTCTCCAGAGTCAGACATGCTGAATCTTTCCCAGTAAGCCACGACCTCGTGGTGACATACAGATTATTAGAAATGGGTTGAATCAAGATGTGAGAGTTAGCCAATAAGAGGCTAGAGCTTATGGTCCAAGCAGTATTTTTTTTTTTTTTTTGATTTTCGAGACAGGGTTTCTCCGTAGCTTTTTTGGTTCCTGTCCTGGAACTAGCTCTTCTAGACCAGGCTGGCCTCGAACTCACAGAGATCCGCCTGCCTCTGCCTCCCGAGTGCTGGGATTAAAGGCGTGAGCCACCACCGCCCGGCCCCCCAAGCAGTAATTTAATTAATACAAGTTCCATGTGGTTATTTCAGGTGTAAGCTAGCTGGGTGGGAAGAACGAAAAGTCCCGCTTCTCATACAACAATCAATGTGGTTTCTCATTTATAAAATTCACAAAAACAAAACTGAAGAGCAATTGAAAGTAAAAGCATAAAAATCTTTTTTAAGGGGTCTATATGTAGTGACATTTTAGAAATGACTTTTGCTTTTAATTTTTAAAAAAAAGTCTATAAGTAGCTTGTAGCTCTCTAAAAACCACAAAAACAGAGAAATTAAATAATGAAAGATTGTATGGATCACAAATAAGAAGAAAGGGAACAAATCCCGAATCTCTTGACACTCAGTATAGCACTGTAGGCATATTGAGCCAATTGCCTCAGCATAGCCCAGGCCCTGGGAATATTAGTCACTGATGACAAAGGAGGACCACAGAATGCTCTGGAAAGACCCGAAGTAGAAGCCAAAAGACAGGTTCTGGAAGTGCAGAGCCACCTGCATCGTCCTGGTGATCCGGCCAAAGCCAAAGCCGGCGGGTTTTCATGCATCTTCCCAAAGATGCACAGATGTCTCCCCTGTCTCCTTGCAGATCCCAGGGAGCCAGAGGTAATTACTAGAGAGCTGGATATCTGATGGCCTTATAAGGCAAGGTGAGGAAAATAATCACCAGAAAGGCCTTTGCCTTCTACAGTCCTAAATCATTTCCCTGAGCTGTAACAGGTGGCGGCATGGAAAAAAAAAAAAAGCTTCCTTAAGGGAGAAAGGCTTAGTGAGATAGACAGATGTGTGCGTGTGTGTGTGTGTGTGTGTGTGTGAGAGAGAGAGAGAGAGAGAGAGAGAGAGAGAGAGATTGTGTGTGAGAGAGAAAGACAGAAAGACAGACAGAGAGGCAGAGAGAGACATTTGTTGCAGACATGCAGTCGCGCTAGCTGTAAATGGTGCTTGCAGTTCATTGAAGTTGCTGGTGAGCACTCCAGAGACTGCCTGTTAGAGATGCATCTGGTCATGGGCACTTTCATGGACAGACTGTATGAGGTGAAGGCTGTAACTGCAGCCTGTGCTGGGGAGAAGTGGATGCTTCCGAGTCAGTGCAAGTCAGTCCACGCTTAACATGTTGGGGCACTCTCCATAACGTCCTGCGTGTTCTGAGGGGCTTTGCCAGTTCAGCATCCTCACTTGCAGAGGTTATAATGATGGGTCTGGGGATGAGAAAAATGATGACCTCACTGTGTTTATTTCATAACAGTCCTGTGCTCTGCCTCTGTGACTTCTACCCTATCTGCACTTGAATGTCCCTTCTTGTGATCCCGTCCACACCATGGGGTAGGATTATTTGGCAACATTTGAAGCATAGACTTTCTTCTCTCTTGGCAAGTGGAAAGGGGACCTGAGATGTGGTCTCAGAAGATGTTCACAAATGATCTTTCCACTTTGATTAAGTCTGTTTCCATCATGTCTTATGCCCTTTAACACAAGGACTATAGGGGACAGGACCCAGTGCTGTCTGTCATCTAGGGGCTTGGGGAAGATACTCTGGAGAAAATTGGTTAGAGACACTTTTCAGGATAGGACTTGTTTAAATCATTCTCAGCACTTCTCCTTCAGGACTTCCCGTAGCATAGCATCTGTTAGACCAGCACTCCGGCATGCAAGTGGGAGCTGTCTTCCATGGAGAAATTGTTATCCCAAGAAACAAATTTATTTATTGTTTGTTTGTTTGTTTGTTTTTGTTTTGTTTTTCAAGACAGGGTTTCTCCGTAGCTTTTTGGTTCCTGTCCTGGAACTAGCTCTTGTAGTCCAGGCTGGCCTCGAACTCACAGAGATCCGCCTGCCTCTGCCTCCCGAGTGCTGGGATTAAAGGCGTGCGCCACCACCGCCCGGCTTAACAAATTTATTTTGAGTCTCCGTTGCATCTTCTTGACACAGCAGGGAGCTCACCTTGCCTTTCTCTTGGTTTTTCAGGATTCATATCACTGGACTTAAGGCAGGCACAAAAGAAGCATTTATTCATGGATATAAATAGGGTGGTCTGTATGGACAGGAAAAAAGTCTGAAATGGTTAAAGAGATGGTTTAATGGTCTAGAGCACTTGCTTTTCTTTTTTAAAAATATTTATTTATTTATTATGTATACAATATTCTGTCTGTGTGTATGCCTGAAGGCCAGAAGAGGGCACCAGACCTCATTACAGATGGTTGTGAGCCACCATGTGGTTGCTGGGAATTGAACTCAGGACCTTTGGAAGAGCAGGCAATGCTCTTAACCTCTGAGCCATCTCTCCAGCCCCAGCACTTGCTTTTCTTGCAAACAACACAAGTTCAGATTCCGTTACCTATATTGTCTCACAACCTATTGTAGGGGTTTCTAGCCTGCCCAGCTCCCACAGTCATTAAATCTCAAAGAATATCACACAGAAGTCTACATTAGTTATAAACTGATTGGCCCATTAGCTCAGGCTTCTTATTAACTCTTATAACTTATATTAGCCCATTATTCTTGTCTATGTTAGCCACGTGGCTCAGTACCTTTCTCAGCGATGCAGTCACATCTTGCTTCTTCTGCGGCTGGGTCGCACTGCAGAAGGAACGTCCTTCTTCCCAGAATTCTCCTGTTCTCATTGTCTCACCTCTATTTCCTATCTGGTTGTCCTGCCTATACTTCATGCCTGGCTACTGGCCAAACAGCTTTTATTTAAAATAAAATTGACAGAATACAGACCATTGTCCCACACCAACAACCACTTTTAGATCCAGGGGATCTGATGCCCTCTTCTGGCCTCTTTGGATACCTACACTCATGTGCACAAACCCACGCACAGATACACATTATGGAAAATGAAATAAATCCATGTTTATGTTACATATTTTTTATAGGTCTGGAGTGATACCAATTCATTTTTCAAGTTCATGTTTCAGTGTGATGTTATACAGAGCATCTCACTTTCCAGGCCTCTTCCTCACCTGTAGAACCAGAGGAAGGCCATCTATTTTACAGGACATTATTGAATAGTGCCTGCAAAGCATAAGACATTCATTCCATAAACTGGGAGGCAGCGTGGATGATGGGTGTGATGGTTCGCCATAGTAATTATCATAGTCATTAAGCAGCATTTCACTGTAAGAAAATGTATTGCTTTGGAAAGCTATGCAAGGGCAGTTAAAAAAAAATTTTACCTGTAGATGTCTGTATTGTCAAGGTGGGCCTATTTATGAAGTCCTGTCATTTATAAATTATCAGGGCCCAAACATCACATGTGTTAAAAAAAAATAAACCAGGCTAAAATTCTTTTTTTTTACTTCTAGCCATTTTGTATTTGACAGATTTAATGTAGATATAAAAATATGAAAAATTGACCTTTAGGAAATTCCTTCTACTTGATCCAAACAGAATCTAGCAAGTCATATCAAAGGAGTCTCTGTTTTTAGATTTATTTATTTTATTTTATGTTTATAAATGCTTTGTCTGCATGAATGGTGCCCACAGTGGTTAGATCGGGTTTCAGACATCCTGGAAATGGAGTTATAGATAGTTGTGAGCTACCATGTGGATTCTGGGAACTGAACCTGGGTCCTCTGGAAGAGCAACGACTGCTTTTAACTGTGGAGCCATCTCCCCTGCCCCTCAAAGGAGGCTTAAACCTTCTCATGAACAGTAGGGCAGAATGTATGAGGTCTAAATACTGTGGAGGCCTCGGTAAGCAGCAAACATCAGCAAATTTCCTGTCACAGTCCGTCAAAAAACCCACCCTGAGCTTAACGCTGAACTATTTCGTCTTTAATGTAAATCATTTAGACCATTAATTAGGACGAACAGTGGAAGTCGAAACACATTTTCCAAGCCAGGTATAGTGGTACACACCTTTAAACCCAGCACTTGGAAGGGAGAGGCAGGAGGATCTCCGTGAGTTTGAGACTAGCCTGGTTTATAGAATGAGTTCCAGGACAGCCAGAGCCACAAAGAGAGATCCTGTTTCAAAGTAAACCAACCTGTCCAACAAAACGAAACAAAATTCTAACCAACAAAAACCCCACATTTTCCATTTTTAAAGAATCTTTTGGTAAAATAGGAAAGAACACTTACTGGCTGTGGTGGTTTGAGTAAGAATGGCCCCTTAGGCTCATAGATTTGTTTTCTTGGTCACCAGTGAGTGGCAGTATTAGGAAATGTGACCTTATCAGAGTAGGCATGGCCTTGTTGGAGGAAGTAAGTCACTGGGGGTGGGCATTGAGATTTTCAAATGCTCCAGCCAGTCTCAGTACCTCTCTCTTCCTGATGCCCAGGGATCTGGATGGAAAACCCTCAGTTACGTCTCCAGCACCATGTCTGCCTGCAGGCCACCATGCTTCAAGCCATGATAATAATGGGCTAAACCTCTGAACTGTAAGCCAGCCCCAATTAAATGTTTTCCTTTATAAGTGTTGTCATGGCTATAGTGTCTCCACAGCAATAGAACAGTGACTTGCATGTTTTTTTAATTCCCCCCACCCCCCCAGCCTCCAACTTTTCTCTAAGCCATGTTTCCTAGTTTATATTTATAGGCATTTTTACAGTAGTGCAAATATTATGCTGATCCTTTCTTTTTTTTTTTTTTTTTTTGGTTTTTCGAGTCAGGGTTTCTCTGTGGCTTTGGAGCCTGTCCTGGAACTAGCTCTTGTAGACCAGGCTGGTCTCGAACTCACAGAGATCCGCCTGCCTCTGCCTCCCGAGTGCTGGGATTAAAGGCGTGCGCCACCATTGCCTGGCTCATGCTGATCCTTTCTTACTGACAGTATTACTAAATGATTTTTCAAAGTTTACATTGGATATTTGACACTATAAAAAAAAATACTTGAGATGTATCAACTTCCTAGCAAGAAAGGTTTAGTATGACTTACAGTTTCAGGAATGTTTTATAACTTTGACTGTGTTCTTTCTCCGGACAGCTATAAAGATTACAGATCTTTCTGAGTTGTTTTTTGGTCCCCAGTTCACATTGTAAACCTTGGTAAAAGCAGCCAGCGGTACCCACACCACAGCAAGAAGGCTGCACTGCCTTGACATTTACACACCAAGTGAATGAAACTTTTAAACTCAGCTTCCTAGAGTCTCTGGGCATTGATGAAATGCAGGCATGTTGGTTGATAGAACATAATGAGGATGCACTCTAACCTCAAGAGTTTTTATTTCTGCCTGGAGCCTCCCCAGCCTGTTCCTTACGGATTGCATTCCTAATGGCATTCTGATCTGAGCTCTCATGAGAATTGCTCCAAGGCGTCTGAGCATCATCATCAGACATTACAACATCAACACCCCACGACATCAACACCCCACTCCCTGTACCAGTTTTCTGTGTTAGCCACTTTGCATTGTTGTAACAACGTATCTGACCTAAACAGCCTTTTAAAAAAGAAATAATTTCAATCTGTGGTTATTTGGGGCTTTAGGCCTGTGGTGACGGCAAGAGAATGTGATGGTAAAAATTTGCTCACTGTATGGTGTTTATGAAGCAAAGAGAGAAGGGGGGCTGAGGTCTTATGGTGCCCATCAATGGCACATGGGACAAGTACTCTCTTCCACCAGGCCCCACCTCCCAAAAGTGCCATATGCTGGTGACCAAGGTACAGTGACCTTTCTCAGGCCTTGGGGGTCCAAACCATAACAGTGCTCAAAGAGGTCAGTGAAGATCCTGTGTGAGGACAGACACCAAGAGCGTTCTGTCTGAGAGTGTGTGAGAAGGAAAGGTAACACATGGACGGGGATGAATCCGAGAGAGCCATTTATGACCAGATGAGCCCACCGTTCATCTTCCTGTCTTTAGACCTTCCTCACGTTGCTTTGCGTGTACTTCTAGCCGTTCTTTAAGATCTAGATTCAGCCAAAGTTCTCTGCTTTCTATGAGGTTCCGAGACCTCCACCTCTTTGAAGACTATATTACGGCCCCACCTATGTTCCATAATTCCTTCACATCCATTGTTCTCACAATTACCTCTTTGAACCATGTGTCTTCCTCTCTGAATCTATTATGGGATGACAAGATCCATCATTTCTTTTTTATTTCCAGTGCCTTGCATGCAAAAAAACTTCTCCATAAATGTTTATAAAGTTGGAAACTCTAAATGCAGGACTGAGGAGGTGACTCCATTGGTGAAACACTTGCCATGCAACCACGAGGACCTTAGGTCAATCTCCAGGGCTCATGTAAAAGCCAGGTGTGGAGGCATGGCATGTACCTGTAAATCCAGCTGGACAGGCAAAGGCAGGAGGATTCCTGGGACTTCCTAGCCAGACAGTATAGCTAAACAAACCAGCGAGCTCCAGTTTCACTGAGAGGCCCTGCCCCCAGCTCCTTCCCTCAAAAAAAGATGGGAGGAAATAGAGGAAAATATCTGATGTTGAACTCTGACCTCCACATGTGTACACACACGTGTGCACAAGCCATTCATACCTGAACATATACACCAACACACATAGATTTCTATAGAAAGATTGCATAGTAATAGCAATCAAGTTCTGGGTTGCTGCTCTGCATTCTGCTCAAACATATTACTCTTCTGCTTCTGAAATTTGTTTATAGAAATGAACTGGAAATACAGAAAACCTAGCCTTGTTTCTTCAGCTGGGAGATGCTAAGCAAGGTGGTGGGGCCTAGGACGATACTCAAAACTGCCTCCAAGCCTATGGTCTGGGAAAGGAGCATGAGAATAATCACATTTGGGAGGGCTTTCCACTCATATAAGAAGAAAATGCAACCCTAGATTAATTATTCTAATTCATAAAACTGAAGAAGAAAACAATGGAGCTAGACTCACATAGCCATTCAAAGTAGTTTTGGAGACAATCTTGGTCCTAAGATATAATTATCTCATATATTAAGGGACAAATTATTGAAGCTGATGGGTAACTGAAACTGACTCCTTTCACTCTGAAAACTCAGTTGGTGGAATTTGAAGACGATGGTACCAAGAGCGCAGTTTGCAAAATAGAGTCTCTCTGCCCTGTGGGAAATACCGCAGCAGCTTCCACCGTGGTGTCGAAGCCTTGGCCTTGCTCCCCAGCATCATGAGAAACCAGACTACTGGGTCAATGCAGTGTTGGATCTTCAAAGAAGCTATGTTCAAGCAAAGCATACTCTAGTGTCCTGGATGTTGCTTAGGGTAAATGAAACTACCATTCCCAGAAATAACCGGGAAGAGCCATCAGTTAGCCCGACAGCATCAGAGTGACAGGGAGCGGCAGATGGTTTTCAGAGAGTAGCAATTACATCACCTCGGAAAACTAGAGGAAAAGCCAGCGTGTAAGATACGAAGTATCAATGTGTGGCTTGAATTTAGTATCGTGCCGGTTACGTATCAGCTGACGCAGAGAGCATGGGCGGATGGTATGCAGAACTCAAGCATGGCCGGGCGATGGTGGCGCACGCCTTTAATCCCAGCACTTGGGAGGCAGAGGCAGGCGGATCTCTGTGAGTTCGAGACCAGCCTGGTCTACAGAGCTAGTTCCAGGACAGGCTCCAAAGCCACAGAGAAACCCTGTCTCGAAAAACCAAAAAATAAAAAATAAAAAAAAAAAAATAAAAAAAAAGAACTCAAGCATGCAGGCATCTTGTGAGTAAGCTGTGCTTGGAGACTCTTGGTTCTTCCAATCCAACAGAAGGTTCTCTTGACAAGAGCGCCAGGACACACACAATGTACGTGGAATCGTTTTGTTTCCAAAAGAATAATAATGTTAGAGAGAAAGAGAAGGCGAGGGCTAGTCCTCATTTATACAGCAAACTTCTTTTCGAAGTTTTGAAATTTCTTTTGAAAAGGTAAAGCATCGTGAGGAAATGAGTATATACAGACTCTGTGTGGGAGAGCTGTTAGTGCCCTGGTGAACAGCGTACTGGTATTCGGGGTCACTTGCGGACTCGTGTTTTATTTTGTTTTTTAAATCTAAATACAGTTCAATTTGAGAAACTAGGACAAGGGATACAGATATTTTTTTCAGTCTTGGCTAAAGCAGAAGAATATACCAGAGTAACATTTGGCATCCTTGCGTGCGTGCGTGTATCCGTCCGTCCGTGTGTGTGTGTGTGTGTGTGTGTGTGTGTGTGTGTACAGGTTTGGAGTCTGTCTACTCTCCCTCAATTCCCCTTGCACTTGGGTTTATCGGATGTCGTAAATGGCAGCCCTCTAACACTCAGGGTTTCCCTACGGGTCCCTTCCTTCCCTGGGGACGCATCAAGTTCCTTCCCAACCTTTTCGAGCAGTGGAGAGTTCCTTTTGCCTGGCATTAAGAGAGCGAACTTGAGCTGTTAACAGAGCTAAAGTGATTTTTAAAAACTCTCCTGAGAGATTACGAGTGTGCCTTTTAGCTCAGCCCTGTCTAATCTGACCTCTCTATCCATCCAGTTATCGATCCACAAGGCAGGCAGCAAGCTGAGCACGCATGTGTGAGTGGGGGAAGGCGAGGCACCCAGGAGGGTTGATACCTTGCTTTGTTACAACCCACCCTGCTCTGTAATCTGGACTCTGTTGAGCAAGGAAGATTGAGCAAGATCATGTCTGGAGAGAACCCCAGATCCCTGAAAAGCCCTCAGATGAGTTTTGTTGTTACATTTTGTCTCCGTCAGTGTCCGGTCACTGGGATAAAATGTTTGCCAGAAATGATTTGAAGGAGGAAAGGTTTAGTTGGGTTTATCGATCTGAGGTTTTATCCGTGGTCACTTACTCTATCAGGGACCTCTGGTGAAACAGAACATCACAGAATGAGGGCGTGAGAGGGGAAGGCTGCCTCCCTCTTGGTGTTCAGGAAGCAGGAAAGAGTGAAGGAGGGATGGGAACAAGATATATGCACAGTGACCTACTTCCTTAACCAAAGTCTCACCCCCTACAGTCTCTGTCACCTCTGGCCACCACCCCCTGGAGTCCTTGCGGAGTGGGGGGAGGCATTCCAGATCTACACCCTGACAATTGAATCTATAATTAATATAAGGACATAGAAACACATATTCTGCTTGGGTGAAAATTTGAGGAAAAAATAGCTCAAAGAGGTAAACATGCTACACAAGCAAGCTAGCGACTTGCCACACAAAATAATGGATTGTGTATTGAAGCCGAGCGATTTCTCATGTGTCTTAAAGCAGAAGCGAAACCCTGGTAGCTCTTTGTCTGTACCAGGGCAGCAGCTTCAGGAACCTGTGATAGACCAGGGAGCAGGGGCAGGGATGTGGCAAGCTGGAAATGACTTGTTGGTCTTATTTAAAGCGGGGTGGGGGGGGTAAGGGTGGGGGGATGGGGACTTATCCCCTGCATGAAGAGGCAGGAACTTCTGTTTTTCCAGGAAATGTGGAAGTGGGTCACCCGGGTGTGGAAAGAATAAAGCAGTGTCGGATGAGTAGCTTTGGCCTGAGGGTTGACTGTTTCTGAAGGCAGATGGGCAGCCACCTTTCTGGGCTGAGCACGCATGCTCAGAGAGCAGCACGGATAACTATAAATTTCCCCTTACACACATTCAAGCCGTGGTTCTCCTGAATAGTTGTGACATCTTCTTTGAGCATCACTCGGACAGGAGGGAACCTAAAAGTGGTGCTTGCATCCATTTCTTCCACGGTGTGGCTCACTCACAGGGAGATTTTTTTAAAATAAGGATGAAAGAAAGGCAGAGGGCTGGGGATCCGGAAGCTGGTGATCTACTTTTGGTTAGTAAAGAATTGTGTGCGTTCCAAATGTGCCGTGTTCAACCCTTTCATTTCCATCTGGTTAACGGAGTGAAGATTTATGTGACTCCATCCCTGAGGCAAACATCAATTTCCAAACAAATGCCGGATTCCCCCCTCTGTCTCCCCGGGACAGTTGTCTGGCTTTTAAAAGGAGAGGCCCTGTAGCACATTGTCTGCTGAGTTCATTTTGGCCACCACTGTCTGGGGATACCCCAAAGCTTACAGGATAAATAAGTTCAATATCAAAGCATCTCTCTGCAGAGTAAGGGCAGCCATCTCTATCCCCGCCGTACTCATGTGCCCACCCAGCCTGTCAGAGCAGTAGCCAGCGTCCATTTAAAACCATTAGCCACTCATCTTTCTGATTCATAAAAACCGCAGCAGCTTAACGCCTTTCAGTGTCTGTGCCCCCCCTCCCCCGACACCATGCAACCCTCTCACCTCCCTCCCCCACCCACCCCCACCCTCCACCCCCCTCAGCCTCTGCTCAGCACACTGCCCTCCTTGCTGTTTGTCCTGCATTCTAGTTGCTCCCCTGGAGGACTTTGCCTCTGATGCTATCAGCTTAGAGGAGTCTTCTCACAGACCCCCCAGAGCTACCCACTGCTCCACAGAGCAATCTTGTCCACCAAAAGCTGCAGTCTCCTGCCTCTGCTTACCTCTAGCCCTTCTCTATACCCTCTTTCCCTGTGCCCTCACTATCAGGTCCATAGAAACCCTAGTATCCCTAAAGCGCCCCTTTCTTTCTCCTTTACCAAAGGAGCCAAGTTTTTACCACTGTCAGGAGGGACAAATGGCTGTCTGGGGGCCTGTTAGCACACCAGTGAAAATGCTGGCTCCAGGCTCTCTCAGCATCCTAAGTACTTGGGACTATTTCAGCCCTTCCCACACCACCTCCTACCCTAAATACTTCTCCAGCTCATCAGCTCCCCCAGTTCCTCATTCCCTTAGATAGAACCCTACTATTTTGGCTAGGTGCTCTCTTGGTCCTCTACTTTCTTAGTCTTCCTCCCTCTCTCCCCTCCTCCCCTCTCTGCTGGCCATGTTTAGCCTATCATTTTTTTTCTCTCCCTGTTCTAGACTCTTCCAGATGCTTCTGGCTGTACTCTCCCTCATGTCTACAATAAAAACACACCCCCAACCATACCTCAGAGTGGTCATAGCCTCAGTTTACAGCTCAGCCTTTATAGAACTTGTCCCCAAGTCCTTCTATTCATTTTACTTGCTTTCTCTCGCTGTGAGTCCCATGACTACAGAGATATTGCTGCCTGTCTTACTCACTGCTACATTTGTGAAGCTTCAAACAGTACCTAGGCTCTGCTCATGCTAGATATGAGCTCTGTTCCAGGCTACATCCTGGTCCTCTGGATCATTATCATCATTACCATTATTATTACTGGTTATTATTATCATTATTATTATTACTGGTACAACAATGTTTAAAACCTTGCTGCGAGGGCTGTGCATGTGGTCCATTGGCCTAGCATGAGTAAGGCCCAGGTTCCTCTCAGAGGGAAAAGGGGGCTGACACACAAACACGCTCAGCAGGCAGGAGGCCCTAGGCCCAGCGCTCCATCTCCAGTCCTGCCTAAAGTCCCTCAAATCAAAAACTCAAACAAAACACAGCACCTAACACCATGTAGGTGTTGGGCAACTTATTGATTGATCTCTGTGATCTTTGCCCTCTCTGTGTAAAGGATGTTAGTGTGTGTCTGTTCTTTGCAGATAAAGTCCTGGCTCCTGGATCATTCATCTCCTCCCTTATGAACACTTCCATGAATAGACTTTGCTTTTCAAAAATTTTTGTGTCGATCTTTTTTCTGTATTTGAGGTAGAATCCTACATAGCCCAGGTTTGCCTTGAACTTACTTTGCAGTTTCAGAGAGCCTTGTTCTTCTGACCCTCCAACTGCCGCCCTCTGAGGGCTATGATTACAGGTAGGAGCCACCACACTCTGCTCATGGGTGCTGGGAGCAAATCCATGGTTTGATACATGCTATAAAACTCAGCTGTGTTCCCAGCCCCCACTGTGTCAAGTCTACTTTCTGAACATTAAAGTTTTTTACTTCCTTCACTGTTAAAACCTTCACATCTTACTTGAGCAACAGACGCCCCCAAATGCCCTTGGTTAGTGTTCATCTCAATGACACATCTAAGAGTCATCTCAGATCAGATTGGCCTGTGGCCTTGATGCTGGGAATTGTCCTGGTTGTTGATGATGTGGAAGGGTTCAGCCCACTGTGGGCGGTTCCACCCCTAGTCTGACTGAACACAAACCAGAGCAGGAGGAGCCAGCCAGCAAACAGCCTTCCTTTATGATTTCTGCTCCAAGTTCCTGGCTTGAGTTCCTTCTAGAATTCCCCTGGAGTTGAACTGTTCCTGGGAGTATAAGCTGAAATGAACCTTTTTCTCCCTAAAATGTTTTGGTCACTACCACAGAAGTCAAGGGGCAAATTAGAACACTGGTTTGTTTGTTGTTGTTTTTTTTTTTATTTCTCTCATTCCACATAGCCTCACTCAGAGCCCAGAACAGTTTATCTAAAACTAAGTATTCTTATTGTTTATTCTCTAAGAAGGTTCAGCTCTGTCTAGTTGCAGATTGGCTACACGTATTCCTCTACCACATCAGTGATGTCCTTGACTTTTGATACTCGCTGTTGCCTCCTGATAGAATATTATTTTGCTCCCACTCTTCATCTGGCTCCTGTCCTCCTTACTAGCTCTGAAGGTCCCTTTCACCAAGCCCTTACACCCGTTAAGTTCTCTATGCCTTTGTTGACTACAATAGCAGTTAGTACATGTAAGAGTTTATTGGACCCCAGTGAAGAATGGATGGCAACAAGATGCCTTGGACCTCAAGAATAGGAGCCTTGTGATGTGTAACTCATTCATTAATGTCTATTTTTTTCAACAGACATTATTTTGGAGAAGATGATGGGGAGATGGTACCCAGAACAAACAGTGCAGCAGGTAAGGATGACATGGGCCGGTGCCCTTTAACGTTGCTGTTTCCTGCCGTTCTCCCAAATCGATTCCCAATGGGAGTTTCCTCAAATTTTTATAGATTTCCAAATTTGCACACACCAGTGTAGCGTATAATCCCCTACCTGGGATTCCCCAGTGGGGAATTTTACACTGTATGTAATCGTATGTGCTAGGAGGCAACACACTACAGTCATTCATCACACAAATACTTCTGTGAATTCTTCGTACTTTTAATAGGGCTAGGATTGCAAGATTAAAGTCTCTTGCAAGTGAGTACCATAAATTTTGCCATCAAAATGAAATTTCTACCCTGATGCCTCATTAAAATGGGTGTAGTAATGATGTCACTCTCAGAGGTAAGATTAAAAGATCAGAATTCTTGTCTCGAAATAAACACTTCCTAAATCTTCTTTACTATTCTTATTGATGTCATCATAATTATAGCACACACACTACTGCACATGTGGCAGCTAGGGATGTTTTCATTGTAAAATCAAAGTACAGACAACTCTCTCTCTCTATCCCCTTCAAGACAGGGTTTCTTTATGTAGCCCTGGTCATCCTGAGACTTGCTCTGTAGACCAGACGAGCCTTGAACTCAGAGATTTGCCTGCTCTGCCTCCTTAGTGCTGGGACTGAAGGCATGTGCTACCACACTGACTCTTTTTAATTTAAACAAATATACAAAGTGATGTGTTTTATACTAGCATTTTTATGTATACTTTGTTTTTGCTTCATCTCCTCCCTTGTTCTCCTGTCCCCTCCTGTTGTCCCCTCTTCTTCTAGAGGCCCCAATTCCAGCTTCATTGCCACATACAACTTCAACTTCCCACTTACCCGCCTTCCTCACAGTCTCTTTTCCAGTTCTAGAACCCGTACTCACACTCATAAACACATAAAAATTAACCTATAGGGTCTTCATATATGAGAAAGTATGCTATGCTTATGTTTGGAGTCTGGTTGAGATAGATTTCTTTTGGGAAACATTTCTCTCAAAGGCTTGCTCCCAACCGGAGGATTTCCTTCACTTGCTAAGTATTTTGCCTTTTCTTCATAACTGGTTTATGTGCTCCATGTAGAAGTCAGGCCTTAATTTGAATAAATTAAAGACCTCAGCATTCCCTAAGCTTGGGATCCAAGTGGCTGAGGAGATTGCTCAAGTCAGTATAAAGCTCTGGCTGGTGTACACTTGGGATCCCAGCACAAAAGAGGTGAGACACTTGGCATCCAAAGGGCTGAGGCGACTGCTCAGTTAGTAAAGCCTTTGGTGGTGTGCACTTGGGATCCCAGCACCACGGAGGTTGAGACAGTAAGATCCTGGCCTGCTTGAAACTTCTAGAACACACACTGATATTTGACTGTATGTATTCAGTTTAGAAGTTCCCAGGGTATCATACTTAACATTTTGGGTGTCTAGGCCCTGCATTTTGAACTGAAAATCCAAGAATTGGGACAAATATTGAAAGGCAATGTCCCAAATGCCTACTGACAGGCATTGGATGGAAGATTCCCATCTGCTATTTTCTGTCTTCAGTGTGAGATTTCTGTGCAAGTGCCATTATCCTCATGTGCACAGAGGCAGTGAAATTTAGAAAAATGAACATATCTGCTTAAAACTGCACAGCTTGCAAGCAGTCCGGACCCAACTCCAGCCGTAAAGGCTCAGCTCACCCCCTCAACCCCATGCAGTACGGCTTTGTTTGTATCATCTATGCCCCCACTCAGTAGCCTATGTAACGTCATCTAAACAGGAAAACAACCATTCTCTCCACAATTCCGATTTTAAAATTCACGTTTGCTCAGAAACATTTTTGTCCACCAACAGAACAGGGTCAATGGCATCAATGTATGACATTGTTAATTTATGATCTCAGAGCGCTGTCAAAGGAACAGGACAACTGTTGGGTGGACACCTCAGCCAAGACAAAACGAAACGACAACAAAACTCTCTTGGCAACTAATTTCCCCACCAATAAAACTGGCTTTCCTTTTCTTGTACTTGAAACCCCTAGACAACCAGGCATCGGGGACCATTGAGCACAGGGCTAGCTGAACACATAGGCCATAGTGTGTTGATTTTACAGAACACTAGAGTGTTCAGTTTGAAAACAAATTTCCTTTCCAATTGTCCTTCTTGAAAATGAGTGATGTTATGGAAAGAAACACGAAAACCCCATGCCAGCCCCGGAGTCCCTTCGTCCAGCATCGTCTGTTCTTTCAACTCCTTTCTTGCCAGCATCTTTATGATACTCTTCTTCTTTCTCTTGTTCCCTCCCCAGCCTCTTCCCCCTTGTAGGAGACTTTTTTTTGTCTCCGAATACTGCAATATTCTTTTCCATTTTCCTCTATCTTAAAAGCCCTTCCTCCCATCAGAGCCACTTCCTAGTGGTTATCTACAGCCGTTGCTCCTTACTCTCCCAGTTTCCTTGCAGAGACAGGATATGCCCCTGAGATTGGGGTGAGGTGTTTTCAGGACAAAGTGAACCAAAGAAAAAGACAGAAGATCACCGTGGTACGCTTGATCTCTCTCTCTCTCTCTCTCTCTCTCTCTCTCTCTCTCTCTCTCTGCCAGAATAGTAGATATTTCCATTTCTCTTTCATAATTTGCTGGTTCACCTTAACTTCAAAGTTCCTTTTCCATTGAACACAGATGAATCTAAATCTCTTCTGAGGCCCCGAAAAACATCTAGGAAGGTGATGGGAGCACACCAGGACTTGGTCTCGTGTCCTTATGTTCTCTGTCAACTTTCTGTCACTATGACCTGATACTTGAGGAGGTCAACTGGAAAGGAGATTCCCTTTGGCTCCTGGGTTCAGGGGGTCCCTGTCTGTGGTTGGTTGGCTCTGTTTCCCTGGGTTCAGGGGTCCCAATCTGTAGTTGGTTGGCTCTGTTTCCCTGGGTTCAGGGGTCCCAGTCTGAGTTGGTTGGCTCTGTTTCCCGGGGTTCAGGGGTCCCGGTCTGTGGTTGGTTGGCTCTGTTTCCCACTTGGTCTATGGTGAGGCAGCTCTTCACAGCAGGAGCCCATGGCAGAGGAAGCATACCCACATCATGGCAACTGAGCAGAAAAGAGAGAGGGAAAGGGCCAGGGTCCCCATAACCTCTTTAAGGCTTTGTCCCCAATGACCTATCTCTATTGGCTCCAGCTTCCACCTCCCTTTAGTGCTATTGGCTGGCCAGCGAGCCTTTAGCATATGAGCCCTCGTGGGATATTTACGAGTCAAACCATGACACAGTTCTCTGGCAAGTGTACAAATGTGGCAGTGGGAGACAGAGAGAGGGAGAGAGGGGAAGAAAAGGAGCACAGGGTGACAGTTTGTCTCTTACTCCTTAAGGCTACTTTGTCCTGGGTCTAGCTGACTTTTCCGAAATCGTGGCTACCCATGGCCCGTATGCCTCTACTTGCTCTTACATGGTCATTGGAATTCTTTGTGGGTCTTGTTAATGCAAAAAGAATAACTTGGGAATAAAGGCACATTGCTTACTTCTATTGGCCAGGAAGAGATTAGTTTTCTACATTTTTTTTAACCTCAGATCATCGTCCCTGCTGTGCCCCCATCTGTGGTCCGCATGTGTCATTTTTGATTGGGGCACTGATTCCTTATTTGTTCACACATTGCCACTCCAGACTCTACTCTGAAGGCCCGGCTTTGCACCGTGATGAGTGTCAAGCTGCTAAGAGTCAAGAGTAGAAAAGCGGTGTTGCAAGGCCTCATCACCTGACACACACGACGTCATTTTTATGTTTTGTTGGCCAGCACAAGTCACTTGGCCAACTAGGAGGGGGAGGATGGCCATCGTGTCAAAAAGAGGCCTGAACACACGAGCTATGCCTCAATATTCACCAGAGACCATGAATAATAAATTCCGTAAGAGTTATTGTGTGTGAATCCTATCTGTGTGACCTGTGTGGAATGTGCCAGTTAGAACAGCTCTCTGCCTTTCTTTTATACACTCTTTTTCTTACTGTTCTGTTTTGTGGCCAGCTTTTCTCAGCGACACTAAGGATCGGGGCCCTCCGGTTCAGTCACAGACCTGGAGAAGTAGCGAGAAGATGCCCTATGGACAGGCACACTCCTTGAGAGCATTTGAGAAGCCCCCACTGGTGCAGACCCAGGCTCTTCGAGACTTCGAGAAGGTGAGACGCGTGTGTGGATCATTCTAATCCCAATTAGAAACACAAATATGGAATCAGGATTTTATAAAAATATGATCTACAGACCGGATTATGAGCTTGGTTGTCATGATGGTGACCCTTTCAAGAGTGTGTGTGCCCTCAGCATATGCTGTTAGCTGCTTGCTAGAGCCAGTGGTTGATGGAAGACCAATTACTTGTACTGATGTATTCTGTTTTACTGGTCATCTTTCTCCTTCTCTTCTCAGATAAACTCAGGAAGGTTAAATGATACCTAGAGAAGCAGTACTTGGAACGCTGTGAGCCCAGAACTCCCAGTCCAGGGAGCTAGCATTATTTTCTCTATTGCCAGCTTGGACAATGCCTAAAAGCTAGATACTGTCTGTTCTATGAGGAAACACAACCAAAGCCATTTGCTTTTCAGCAAGAATCAGCTTCAGACTCCTAGAACAACAGTCTTAGATTTGGCCAAGAGAAACAACTAATGCTACAGTGCAGAGCAGCTCCCTGCAAGCCAGCTTGATCCTAGCATGCCTGCACAACAGAGCCTGCATGTATACCATGCAAGAGGCACTCAGACTGTTTTACACCCATGTTCTAAAAGAAGAAACAGATCTTTGGTGCCCCCTGGGGGATACCCAAGGAGCGGGCCTCACTTGAGCATTGGTACCTAGGTCTTTAGACAAATGGGTTTCTTTTGAGTTGACAAGGGATGGCTTTAGATATAACACAATGAAATTACATTTTCAAAAGCAGCTGTGTTACCATAGGTTTTCTCTGTCCTAGGACAGCTTTCGCATCCTTCCAGATACTTCTGCAGGCAATAATGGTGATGGGCGTAGGGGTGGCAACACCTTCACACCCTCCTTCCCCCCACCTTTTGGATTGGCCGAATGGTTCTGCAGAGCATCCCAGCGGTGTGTGGGTGCTCGGAAAGGCGGAGTGTGCTGTGCACTCTCCTTTCGTTGTGAGGTGATGGCAAGCTTAGAAATAGAGGATGTCACACCCAATGATGGGGTGAATGGCTGGATGTTGCACGGCTGAGCTGGGGACCAGTGGGGTCAGATGAGTTCCAGATGTAACTTCTGAGTCCTTTGCTTTTATAGTTCAGGCCTTATATGATGAACTAGTCCTTATGTCTCAATGCTGAGAATCACTGTCCGGTATGAGGCCAACCAGAGGCATTTTAAACCCTCATCCTCTGTGTGTTAAGAGAGAAAGAGCAAACTAAATTGCTAGTTCACCAAGTACTAGTATGTGTGTTCGTCCTTAAATACTCACGTCCATTTTGGACATCCAAGGCACCTCCATGGGAGGACTTGAAAACTCGGAGGAATTAGCTGTTGGTTAGGACGACACTACTGAGGGTTAAGGACATATTACAATACCCTACCTTAAAAATGGGAAAACTATCAGGACGTGTTCAGTAATTTTTAAACATGAATTCCATAGCCTTAGGATAAAGGCTGGGTTGGTGCCCCTGTGAGAGCTCCATTGAAGATTTTGTAGCAGACAGGGCTTCATGTCTCTTGGCCTTGACAAAAATGTCAAAGGAACACGGGCTTAAGACGAACAGGCAGGATCCATGCTGATTTAAACAATAAGCATTTGATACCGTCCCTGCCCTTAGTTTCAGTGTTAGGAAGTCCAGACATTGCATCACTAACAACATGACTAGCAACTAACCATAACGTCTCCAGTGATGAGGAGCACGTACTTTGAGATCCAGAGATTCTGCATCTCATCTTAGTAGAGGACCAAGGAAGAGCCTTCTCTCAGACGGCACCTGCTATGGGTGCAGTACGCTGCCTGAGATGCCCAAAGGTGAGCTCAGATTTTCTAGTCAGGGGAGTAAAAATCCATATGAAGGGGACATGTGGGGAAAGGAAGAAGTGTGTTCATAGATTGAGCCCACGAGAGGTAAGGAAGGAGGGCCTGAAGAGAAAGGAAGGGGCATCAAAGGGACTGATAGCACGTCACCAGTACTGTGGTTCCTTTGGAAATGTTTGCTGATGTAGGAATTCTCAAGAGTAATCTGTGGCCTTGCTTTGATTTCAAAGTGTTCTGTATGAAAAGTTATTTCAGTCTTAGGGTCACTATTGCTGTGATGAAACAACACGACCAAGTTGGGGAGAAGGGGGGTTATTTGGCTTAGACTTCCACATCATTGTTCATCGCCAAAGGAAGTAATGACAGGAACTCAAAAAGGGCGGGAACCTGGAGGTGGGAGCTGACGCAGAGGCCATGGAGGGGTGCTGCTTACCGTCTTGCTCCTCATGGCTTGCTCTGCCCGCTTTCTTATGGATGCCAGGACTATGAGCCCAGGGTTGTTCCCACCCATAATGGGCTGAACCCTTTCCATTAATCTCTAATTAAGAAAATGCCCGACAGCCCCACCTTCTGGACTCATTTTCCCAAATGAGATTCCCTCCTCTCAGGTGACTAAAGCTTGTGTCAAGGGGACATAAAACTAGCCAGCACAATATATGACAGCCATAGTACTTTTTGAATGAGTGAATTTATTATGTACTTGACAAGCCAAAGTAAGAGAAAAAGAGCAAGTGAGACAGATGGATAGATAGATAGATAGATAGATAGATAGATAGATAGATAGATAGATGATAGCAAAACATGATCTAATTGGGTATTCAAAGCACCCAGCAGAAGTCAACTGGGGAAGTCTCTTCAAGGTGGTCCCCAGAGTTCCCAGTACTGATCCTAGCAGAGCACAGAGGGGGAGGCTTCCTAGTAAAAGAACAAGTAGCAACAGAGATAGCAGCCTGAACTCAGGTGGTCAAATCTCCAGAAGAAACTCTGGAGGGGCTGAGGCAATCAACTGGGGTTTCTGATTGAGTTTTCTCTCCGCGGTTGAATTTCCCACATAGGAATTTAACATGGGGATACATTTTTAGTTTCTCTTTCCCACTGTAGGGAGTTTTACAACCAGGGATAAGCAGTTGTAGCCTCTGTTGGAGATGGTTTACCTTCTAGCTGCTCAATCTCAAGGGCGTAGTGTTTTTACTCTTGGTCTGTCTCAGAGTTAGGGAGGCCCAGCTAATCCTAGACAAGGGGCCTTGGAGGACACTTGGCATGAATGTTCTTGTGTCTGAAGTGGGTGAGCGAGCAACCTCACCTCCTGTGTCAACTTCTCAGCGAGCTCAAACTGCACATGACAATGTACCCACACACTTGTGCCTGACACAAAGTAAGATCCAGCAGACCAAACATGTAAACACTGGTGTGCCACGGAGCCAGAATGCCAGGGAAGGTGACAATCGAGGTTAATGTAGAAAATCATGACAAAAGGATGAACGGAGATTTTCTTCTCTGTTTGCTCATTCTCTATACTCAGTCAACAGCAGCCTGGATTAAACTGGGGTGCAGAATGGCTGCCTAGAGGACCCATAAAGGAACTTCTCCTCACCTTCTGTGTGAAAATTCAATTTAACTTACAGGCGTGTTTGTCAGGCCGGCACCTCCCATGATGGAGGAGCGTATTGCCCAGCGTATGGGCCTCATTTGTGTTTTGGAATAAGTGACTTTGTTATCAAACCTTGTTATCTTTTTCTGCATTGTTATAAATGGGGTTCCCCAGCCCCAAGGCCTTTATAATGGAGGACGCTCTATCCCTTGCAGATGTGTACACTTGAGCAGTATACTAAGTGTTCTGAAATATTGTCTGATTATGTCCTTATGGGACATTTAAATAAGTATCATCCTCTCCATTTTTCAAATTACAGAGGCAGGGATCACAGAAATTATAGCCTGATCATGGTCCTACACCTTGTATGCCATGACAGTCAATTGGATACATTACATCAGAAATAATAATTTTTACATGCGAATGACCATAATTGTAAATTGAGAGAAAATTCCTTCCTATCAAGAAATCCCTTCTTCATGCTCCTGGCTCCCACCCTAGCCCTGGGGTCTCTGGGCTGCAGAAGGCTAGCAGAGAACAGAGGTAACACTGGCTAGTGTCTGTGAATCATTTTCCGTGTGTCCGTACTGACATAAGGCTACATCATCTCCTTTAATGCTCCCAACAACCCTGTGAGAGGAGCGCTATCCCAGCCTACAGATGAAGAACTAAGCTGGGGCGGTGGTGGCGCACGCCGTTAATCCTAGCACTTGGGAGGTAGAGGCAGGCAGATCTCTGTGTGTTCAAGGCCAGCCTGGTCTATAGAGCGAATTCCAGGACAGCCAGAGCTACACAGAGAAACCCTGTCTCGAGAACAACCAGATATAAATAAATAAAAATAAATAAGTAAATAAGAACAAACGAGGAACTAAATAACAGGGTAAGGAGCGGGGGGGGGGGTCTAATGTCTCATAATGGGAGCCTGAAAACACTTGTTCTTTTTTAAAAAGTACTTTTAAATTTAATTTAATGTGTTTGGGTATTTTGGCTGTAGATGTTTGTCTTTCTACTGTGTGTGTGCCTGCAGAGGCTAGAAGAAGGTGTCAGATACCTTGAAACTGGAATCACAGATAGTTTTGGGCTGCTATATGAGTGCTGGAAATTGAATCTGGGTCCTCAGGAAGGGCAACAAGTGCTCTTAACCTCTGAGTCATCTTTCCACCCCCACTTGTTTTATGATTTATTTTTAAGTATGCATACATGTGCATGTTTTTATGTGTGTGTGCGTGTGTGCACATGCATGCTCGTGCAAGTGAGTTTGGTGCCCAAAGAGGCCAGAGGCTTTGCATCTCTCTGGAGCTGGAGGCACGGGTGGTGGTGACCCATACAGTGTGGGTGCTGGAACGGAACTCAAATACACAAAAGCAGTCTGTTCTCAACTGCTGAGCCTTCTTTCCAGGCCCTCACTAGTCCTTTGCGGTGACCTAAAACAGGAAGTATTTTCTAGATTGGGCGCTCAGTTAGTAAAAGAAAGGTAGGTGCTAATGAAGGGTCCTATTTGGGAATGAAATCACGAGTTCCTTATTAAAGCTGATACAGATCAGAATTCTACCAGACTTTTTCAACTGTGCGGGAAACTCCTCATATGGTGATATCATCTCTCGCATTCACTGCATTCATTCCAAACCGTTGGCGATGAGCAGCTGTCTCATTCCGCCTTGACTTTGTTTCTCTTGTTCTCTCTGCCTCCTCCACCTGGTTAAAGCCCATTTATCCTTCACGTTTTGTCAAGGGCATCATGCTTTTTCTTTTTACTTGTTAGGATATTTTCTCTAACCCTAAAGCACATTCTGATTCAGAGTCTGTGTCTGCCCTTCCCAGTGTATAGAATCCAGCTTAATGTAGTCTGCAACAGGTGCTTGGTAAAATGCTCAGCAGCAAATGGGTTGGAGACTGTTGAAGATCAGTCATTTCAGTAGATCTGTGGCTCTCTGCCGTGGCTCGGTATTCATCACGAGTGACCGATTCTTAAGGCGGGTATCAAGGCACTGATACACTGATGCATTGATGCAGGTATCAAGGCACTGATGCACTGATGCATTGATGCATTGATGTGGGTATCAAGGCACTGATGCACTGATGCATTGATGCGGGTATCAAGGCACTGATGCACTGATGCATTGATGCGTTGATGTGGATATCAAGGCACTGATGCACTGATGCGGGTATCAAGGCATTGATGCACTGATGCATTGATGCGGGTATCAAAGCACTGATGCATTGATGCGAGTATCAAGGCACTGAGGCATTGATGATGCGGGTATCAAAACACTGATGCACTGATGCATTGATGTGAATATCAAGGCACTGATGCACTGATGCAGGTATCAAGGTATTGATGCACTGATGCACTGATGCATTGATGCGGGTATCAAGGCATTGATGCACTGATGCATTGATGTGGATATGAAGGCACTGATGCACTGATGCATTGATGTGGGTATCAAGGCACTGATGCACTGATGCATTGATGTGGTTATCAAGGCATTGATGCACTGACGCATGATGCATTGATGCGGGTATCAAGGCACTGATGCATTGATACGGGTATCAAGGCATTGATGCACTGATGCATTGATGCGGGTATCAAGGCATTGATGCACTGATGCACTGATGCATTGATGCGGGTATCAAGGCATTGATGCACTGATGCATTGATGTGGGTATCAAGGCACTGATGCACTGATGCATTGATGTGGGTATCAAGGCATTGATGCACTGATGCATTGATGCGGGTATCAAGGCACTGATGCATTGATACGGGTATCAAGGCACTGATGCACTGATGCATTGATGCATTGTTGTGGGTATCAAGGCACTGATGCACTGATGCATTGATGCGGGTATCTAGGCACTAACTGACGGAACGGGATAGAAAACTGTAGTCCAGAGATGACAAAATTAGAGAGATGGAGGAAGCAAAAGAAAGACTTTTTAAAAAAATGCTTTTTGATGGGACTAATTAAGAGAATTATGTCCTTAGCACATAATAGTGAATGATGTTCATTGAGTACTTTTTATATACTCGAGATTTTTTCTAAGTCTGTAATGTGCTATTTCAACTAGTTTCAGCTTATTTTTCAAACTTAGGAGATAGATATTACATTCATTATACCAGTGAAGGGACCAAAGTTCAAATAACCTCCCCCAAATTATACAGTTCTAAAGTGAGAGCACCGCAATGATGCCACTGGCTCCAAGGTGGGGAGATGAGAGGACCATTCACAGAGGTCTATTGGCCGGTGTGCACAGGGTGGCTTTCTACGCAGACTCGGGATGGCCCAAACTCTAAATGAGAGACCTAAAGAAGGGTGGGTGTCTTTGGCTATAAGATCAAGAGGAGGTCTTCGCTACCTTCCCCGGCTCCCCATTTCCCAACAATGTCGTCTTTAACATGAACATGCCCGCAAACCAGCAGCAGCAGTCTCCAGCTGTAGACTGCAGCCAGCTTCCCTTGGCAGCTGTGGCTCTAACCACAGTGAGTCAGCCTCTTGAGAGCCTACCCATCCCAGCAAACTTTTCCACTTGGGTCACAAAAATCTATAAAATAAAAAAGAGAGAGAAAGAAAAACTAAGCTAAAATGGTTAAAATGGTGATTTTTTTTAACCTTTTCTACCTTTAAGGAACTAAGTTATTACAGTTGGGCATCCTTTGCTAATTCAGGTGAATCTGGGTCTGCTAGGGTCTGTGGTTTCTGAAATCCTGTTTTCCTATAATCACAGCCTTGGAAAATCAATGCTACTAGCAAACTCCATTTTATTTTTTGAAGAGGGCTTTACCCTTTCATTGCCATAGCATCTCAAGCATACCGGTTTTGTTTCCACAGACATCTTCAGACATTCGGAACTTTATTAGATAGTGGTGTAGGAGGTCCTTCTGTCTACATGTTGCTTTCATTGGTTAATTAATAAAGAAACTGCCTTGGCCTTTTGATAGGGCAGCACTTAGGTAGGTAGAGTAGACAGAACTGAATGCTGGGAAGAAGGGCAGTGTGGCAGACGCCATGGTTCTCCTGCCTGAGACAGAAGCTGGTTAGACTCATGCCAGTAAGCCACAGTCACGTGATGAAACACATTAATAGAGATGGGTTAAACTAATATGTAAGAGTTAGCCAATAAGAAGTTAAAGCTAATGGGCCAGGCAGTGATTTAATTAATACAATTTCTGTGTGATTATTTCTGTGTGATTATTTCTGATTAAGCTAGCTGGGCGGCCGGGACCAAAAGGGCCCACTCCCCTTATAACAGGATAGGAAGGGAAAATCTAAACTTTCAATATTTATAAATACAATGGGTCTTTTCTTTTAAAATATGATACAATCATTTCATAGCCCTTTAGCATAATTTCACTTCTAAGCTATGTACAAAATTACTCGACTGTTTTCTTGAGAACTACAAAGCAAACACAATGGTCTTGAGCACAGGTTAAAAGACACTGTAATCATTGCTATAGTGGAAGCCAAGAGTCTTAAAAAATGCATAGCTCAGGCTCGTAGATGCAGAAGAGCATGGTGCAGGGAAGATTCCTAGAGAAAACTACATTTGATTGGGGCCTGAAAGAGTGTCTAAAAGGTGAAAACAATAAAAATTTGACTTTCTCTTGGAATAAGAAGCTGTCTACAGATGTAGAAAACCCTGGTATAAGAGTGTTCGTATTCCCATGGCAAAATGTCAAAGAAACTGTTGGTTTGTTTCGTTGGTTGGTTGGTTGGTTGGTTTTGGTCTGTTTGAGACATGGGTTCCTTGTGTAGCCTCAGCTGTCTTAGAATTAGCTCTATAGGCCAGGCTGGCCTCAAACTCATAGAAATCCATCTGCCTTTGTCTCCCAAGACCTGGGATTACAGGCATGTGCCACCACTACCCAGCTGTGACACTACCACCCGGCAGCAAAAAATAATAATAATAATAATAATAATAATAATAATAATAATAATAATAATAATACTTACAAGGAGAATATTGAAACAAAATAAGTAATTTGATGAAGTAAAGTATTTTCATTAGTTGCAGTTACAAAGCTTCCTCACTTTGATCTGTCCCTTTAGAAAGTCTCTTAAGTATATGGTTTCCTAAATTTATTTAGGTTTAGTGGCACTTCCGATTGGTTGAGCTTCAGCTCTGACCTGAGTAATCACAAAATTGGCAAAAGCTGCTCAAGTTCCTGCTACATTGAAAACCAGGTTGCATTTGCTTGGAGTCTTAGCTGGCCTTGGGCCTGGATTCCTGGGGGCTGCCCTCCTCTCTGTTTTAATTCTCTTCAACAGGAGGAAGGCAGATTAGGGACTGATATGGAATGTGAAGGGACCTCTGAGGAATTTTCCATGCAGGAGAAAAGGCATGAGTCAGGCTGCCGATGAGGGGAAGAGTATAGTTAGTCAGGACCCTTAGAGCCTGAAAGCAGGCATGTGGAGAAGAGTTGACCCTGGAGAGGAAAACAGGAGATGTGATGTGACCTGCAGGTTGTCTAAAGGCTTTAAATTTTGCCAGGCCTCAGCTGGTAAGTGCTTGGAAGGGTTTGCCAGGGAGATGCTGAAATCGGGTTTACCTCTTTGGCCTCTGCGTGGAGTCTGAGCTGGAGGCCAAGAGACATGGGAGAGACTCAGCGATCTAGATAAAGTCGGGATGAGAGACCAATGGAAGAGTGAGATTTCAGAGACATAATTGACAAGATTTGTAACAAAACCTAATACTTTGTGCACTAAATTTTAAAAAAGTGTCACCAAAATTGGAAGTTATTAATTAGTGTAGAAAAAGTGAAGGATAAGAATGACTGTCACTGTTATTCTTCTCATGGCTATGGCAATTACCTGACAGAAACAGCTTAAGGAAGGAGAGGCAAGCGCTGGTTCATGGTTTAGGGCATTTGGTCCATCATGGTGAGAAGCCAAGGCTGTTGAAGGCTCTCCCATCCTTGGCAGGTGGAGCATGCGGCTGCTTGCTCACTTCTCAGTGGATTGGAAGAACCACTTCAGGCCAGAAGAAGAACCTGCCTGTAACTCTCAGGCTCCTCCCCTTTTATCTCGTATCTTCCTGTTAGTCCTAAAGTTTCCTTGGCACACTCTCCAAAGTCAGTGCCACCCAGCAGGAGACCAAGTGTTCAAGTCCAGGAGCCGGTGAGGGACATTCATACTCAAGCCCTAACAGTGCCCCATCACCCTCTCATCTCCTATTCTGTCCCAGACTATTGTCACACTGCCAGTCACTCGCACAATATTTTGAACTTTCTCTCTAATGTATGAGTGAGTTACTTGTTCCAAATCCATCTTCTCTGTTAGAAGCTGAGCTACATAATGGCACAAAATATCTTCTCCTTTCATACTAGACAGGGAGATTAGCAGAGTGCCTGATACAGAGTAGCCATGCCACTGAGCAAGATTTGATGTGTGCGTGTGTGTGCGGGTGCGTGTGTGTGTGTGCGCGCGCGCAGGTATACATACATGCTGAAGGCAGAGGAGGATGTTGGGTATCTATCTTTCCATCTTACTTTTGAGACGGGCTCTTACCGAACCTGAAGCTTGATGTTTTAGCTAGGCTGACTGGCCAATGTGCCTCCAGTACCTGCCTTCCTCCCCCAATATTGGGGTTAACACACATGCACAGCCATTTGCCTGGCTTTTATATGGGTTCTGTGGGTTTAGACTCAGACCCTCTTGCTTTCACAGCAAGTGCTCTCACCCACTGAACCACCTTCCCAGCCCCAAGGTTACTGAAAATCTTGAGACATAAGCAAGCCCACTGCTTGGCAGCTTCTCTTTTATTGCAGAAGCACACCAAACGATCTTTCTGAGCTAAGCCCACCATGGACACACCCCAAGCTCTGGTACTGTTGACTGAGTTAAACTGGTGAGGATCCAGTTTGGAGCCAAAGAGTCCTTGGGTACTGCCAGATTCTTGCAGCCCACCTGTCGCTTCTGCCATGTGGCTCGCTTAACTGTCTCTGGCAGTGTTATTTCTGGATGGACCGTCTATTTCTGGTGGCCAGGGAAGTTGTTTGCTTTGTTTTTGTTTTTATATAGTCCCCAGTGTGCTAGCGTGAGGGGAATGATGACACCTTGTTATTCCAGGACTGTGGGTGGCATGGGTGTGTGTGACCACAGTGGGGGGTGGCATAAGGGACATCGTCTGAACCCTCGTCCTCTATGCAAGTGAGGAAGCTGCCCAAGCTGGACTTATCCATCAGTGCTCCTGTCATCAGACTGGTTATTTCCAGAAAAGGCTGCCCAGTGGGAGCATCAGTGTTTCTGAGTTGTAGGTCAGAAAATGGAATGATTTTAATAATTTGATAATTAAATGGTAATAATTTGGTATTTAAATGATTCTGGAATTTCAGGAATGATATTGAGATTTCATTTTCTTATCTGTTCTTTCTTTCTTTTTTATTACTTTTTCATTTTTTTACACACCAACCACAGTTTCCCCTCCCTCCTTTCGTCCCTGCCCCCCACCCCAGCATTTACTCCTCCTTCATCTCCATTCAGAGAGGGGAGGGCCTTTCAAGGGAGTCAAGGAAGCATGTCATATCAAGTTGAGGCAGGACCAAGCTCCTTTCCCTGCATCAAGGTTGGGTGAGGAACCCAGTGTGGGGATTGGGCTCCCAAAAGACAGCTCAAGCACCAGGGACAGGTCCTGATTCCTCTATGAATCAGACCAAGCTACACAACTGTCACACACTGGGACTAGGCTGGTTGCATGCAGGCTCTCTAGCTCTTGGTATTGAGTTTGTGAGCTCCTACAAGTTCAGGTCAGCTGTCTCTGTGGGTTCCCCATCATGACCTTGACCACCCCCCTCCCTGGCTCACACATTCCTTCCTCTGTCTCTTCAACAGAACTCTCTGAGCTGGCCCACTGCTTGGCTGTGGACCTCTGCATCTGCTTCCATTAGTTACTGGATGAATGCTCTCTGCTGACAATTAGGACAGTCACCAGTCTGATTATAGAAGACCAGATCAGACTCCCTCTCCATTACTGCTAGGAGACTTAGTTGTGGTCATCCTTGTGGGTTCCTGGGAATTTCCCCAGCACCAGGTTTCTCCCTACCCCTAATATGTGCCCACATCAAGATATCTCTTTCTTTATTCTCCCTATCTGTCCTTCCCCCAACACGCTCAACATGATCCCTCATATTCCCATGCCTGCATTCACCTCACCCCCCAGTTTACCCTGGAGATCTCTTCTCAGGGAAATCCACGTGTTCCTCTTAGGGTCCTCTTTGTTAACTAGCTTCTCTGGGGCTGTGGAATGTAGCCTGGCTATCCTTTGCTTTACATCTAATGTCCACTCGTAAGTGAGTACACACCATGTTTGTTTTTCTGAGGCTGGGTTACCTCACTCAGGATGTTTTTTTTTTCTAGTTCCATCCATTTGCCTGCAAATGTCATGACGTTTTTTTAAAATTTATTTATTTATTATGTATACAGTGTTCTGTCTGCATGTCTGCCTGCAGGCCAGAAGAGGGAACCAGATTTCATTATGGATGGTTTTATGTGGTTGCTGGGAATTGAACTCAGGACCTCTAGAAAAGCAGGCAGTGCTCTTAACCACTGACCCATATCTTCAGTCTGACGTCATTGTTTTTTACATCTGAGTAATACTCCATTGTGTAAATGTACATTTTCTTTATCCATTCTTTAGTTGAGGGGCATCTAAGTTGTTTCCAGGTTCTGGCTATTACAACTAACACTGCTATGATCATAGTTGACCAAAGGTCCAGCCCTGGAAAAAGCCAGGTCCTTGTAGCATTTGTAGCTGGTGTCTGGAAAGCCTAACAGAAACTCCACATTGAAAGGGTTTGAGGAATGCAAGAGCAAGTTGTAAGGTTTTGATTGACATTTTCCTTGTAAGACTGGTCCCGTGCAAGTGTCACACATGTTCACGGAGATGGCCTAATGGGTATGTTTTCACTGAGTCAAAATGCGGAGTCGGTTGTGTTTTGGACTGTTTTATCTGAGAATTATGATAAAACTTTACATGATAAAATTTAATAATCAGGACTAATAGATATTAAAGGCCATTTAAGACACTTAGGTGGACTTTCTGTTAGGATCTGTATTTTATCTTGGATTGAACACTTAATATTAACTCATTTTGATTTTATGTATGTATACCATGTACATGCTGTGCCCTCACATGCCAGCACAGGATGCTGAATCCCTTGGAGTTGGAGTTACAGATGGCTGTGAGCCACCATGTGGGTCCTGGGAACCAATCTCCAGGTCCTATACAAGAGCAGTCAGCGCTCTTAACCACCGAGCCATCTCTCTAACCCTAATACACTTAACATTTAGACACTGCCTGTTCTAAGCCTTAGTAAGTTGAGTTGAACCATCACTGATAAATAAATTTATTTGCAATAAATAATTTTTTTCTGAAACACAAAGAATTGGGCAAATTTCTCTCCCAGCTTTGCTTCTTTTTTTCTCTTTGGAAAGGCAGCTTTATTAAAGCACAATTTAAGAACCTTGCAAAATTTACCTTGAACAGTGTACAATTCTGATTGTGTACTTGTTATTGTTACCTCATTCCAGAACATTCCTACACTCCAGAAAGAAGCCCCGTGCTCATTACAGCCTCTCTGTTTTCCCTCTGTCCTTTCCCATGCAAACCTCTAGTGTGCTTTCCCCATAGACTTGTTCATTGTGAACATTTCCCCCAGCGGAGCTGTACAGCGTGAGCCTGCCTTTCCTATCAGCTCAGGGCTTATGCGAGTCGTAGCACACATCAGCTCTTCATTCTCATGGCTGAACAGTGTTCTGTTATATGGACGTCCTAAGTGTCTTTTTTTTTTTTTTTTTTTTTGGTTTTCGAGACAGGGTTTCTCTGTGGCTTTTGGAGCCTGTCCTGGAACTAGCTCTGTAGACCAGGCTGGTCTCGAACTCACAGAGATCCGCCTGCCTCTGCCTCCCAAGTGCTGGGATTAAAGGCGTGCGCCACCATCAACCGGCTTCGTCCTAAGTGTCTTATGCATTTGTCAATTCCAGGACATTTTGAGCTTTCCTGCTTTGGACTATCATGAACAGTGCTGTCATGGGTGATGTATCTATGCTTCTGTGAGGCCGTCTGTCTGCTTTTAGTTCTCTGGATATGAAACAAGGAGATGATTTCTGGATCACCTGGCAACTCCGTACAGTCTTCTGAGAGCTGACTTTGGTGTATTCCTCTTGATAATAGAGAAAAGCATTTTTGTTTTGTTTTGTTGTTTTATTCCAGCCAGGTACCACAGGGGCACAAGGGCCATTACCTACAGTTAAAGATGTAGTTTGGAAAGGCACTGGAGCCTGAGGCAGAAGAGGAAGTGCCTTACTAGCCACAGGCTCATCCAGGTCATAGGTGTCTTGACTGAGGTCCTGATAACTGTGCGCTGTGGAGCCCAGCTGCAGGAAGTGTGGCCTGCAAATCATAGCACTTATTTTTGTATCTCAGAGACAGTGTGAAAGGATGGGATGAAATAATATTCGTGAAAGTATACATTTTTTTACTATTTACATTGTAAATCCTGTGCGAGGTGATTGTTGTCATGGAGAGTATATAATTGTATCCAAGGAGTTACAGGAATTAAGCATTCAAACACAGGACCAAGTTGGCCAGAGATCTCAGAAGTTCCCTCTTGCTGATCTGTGAAGACTTTCAGCAACGCCCCTGACAAATGATTAATTGCTCCAGCAAAGCCCCTTTTCAGACAGGAAATTGACTCTTTCTGATAACACAGATGCTCACTAAAATTGATTTATGGCCATAAGTTCACTATCCCTCTCCTAGAGAGCTAATGTATGTTTGCACAGTTGGTAGCTGCCCCCTTGTAGTTCTTAGTTTTGTTCTTTTTAGGACAGTTTTACTTGCCATTATGAGCTATTTTACAAGCAACAAGAATGTATAAATGACAATTGTTCAAATATCCAAATTTATCTGTTTGTCTCAGGCAGACAAATAGAAGTCACCGCTACAAATGTGGCTATGGTCCTCTCGACAGGCCCCTGAGACCTGTGCATCATCCACATACACACAACTTTCCCATTCTCAACTTCCCCCAAATCACACAGTTAGAGAAGAGCTCCGAGCTCCTTTTGAACCTAGGTGTCCTTGACTCAAAGGGGATTGCTTCCCTGCCACCCCAGTTCCATACTGTTCCGTCGGGGTGGATCCACATGTGATCATATAGTATCCTGTTATACATGGGTCATTAGCTATCAGAGGTCTATTAGGTGCTTTTCTGCTTGTCAAAACCAAACAGCTGACAAAAAGTCAGGGAAGGAGGGAAAGGTTTGGCTCACAGTCTGTGAGGAGATACAGCCAGGAGAGCAGCTCTGGCTGTGAAGGCAGCAGGAGGTGGCTGGTTACATCCCGCCCACAGGCAGGAAACAGAGGGATGAATGCTGTGCCCAGCTCTTTCCTACTTTGTTATTTTTCTGCAGTCTGAGGCTCCACCATGCTGTTAGTATTTCCCACACTCAGGGTAGGCCTTCCCTCTTTAGTCCCAAACAACATAAAATATGAAATATCACTGACATCCAGTTAGTTGAGCTTAAATTATAGAATTTATATTACAGATGAAAAAAGGTTGAGTCTATCCAGACGATTAATCAATTCTAATGAAGAGGAACTATGTTTTTAGGATAAAAATTGCCTAAGAGAGTAATGTGTTTTCAAGCAATTCCATTATGGGAGCTATCTGGGGGGTCTGAATATGATTAAGTGAATGTCAAGCTGAGTTTTTTAAAGACTGACTTGACAGTTGGTTATGTTAATGGAGCATGACATACGACAGCTGGGTGGTAATTCTCTTCCTACTGCTGGCACTGATGGAGTCGTTATTACAGTCTCATTTCAAGACTGGACTAATATATTATGGAAGACATAGAAGGAAGAAACTCAAGAAAGAGCAGAGGAGAAACATTTATCTCCAGAAGGAAAATGTTTGGAAAGGAGAGTAAAGAATCGGAAGTGCACTGTTGGGGACAGGAAGATCTAAGTGGAAGGGCTTGGAGCCCGCAGTTGATGCCTTAAGCCATGTGGATCTTCTGCAGACGCACAGGCCTGGAGGACCCCGTGTACTAAGTCTGTGTGTCAGTATACAGACCAGCGTGAAGGATTCTGCTTGCAAAACTTCAAAACAAAAGCAGTAAACAAAAAACAAAAAGAAAGAAAAGGAAGGAAGGAAAGAAGGAAGAAGGAAGGAAGGAAGGAAGGAAAGAGGAAGGGAGGAAGGAAGGAAGGAAGGAAGGAAGGAAGGAAGGAAGGAAGGAAGG
>JABTXL010006431.1:621783-676347 GCA_025134845.1 Neodon shergylaensis
AGGAAGGAAGGAAGGAAGGAAGGAAGGAAGGAAGGAAGGAAGGAAGGAAGGAAGGAAAAGGCAAGGAAAGAAAAAAGCCTTGTGGATGTGCGGTTCCTGGCCTTCCCTACCCACCATCTTTTGCCTCATCTTTTGTCCATACAGAGAGCCAGGCCCTGCCTCAAGGAGGAAACTCTTGGGTTCTCACCTGATGTCAAGATCTCCTCAACAGGGTTCTCCCCAAAGGGTATGGGTCCCTAGGCTCGAGTCTACTTAGCCTGCTGTACTCTTTAGTTCAGCTTCCCCAAGCCATGCAGACCTGATTCATCCTTTAAGAAAAAAAAATTGCCACTTCTCTGTGGAACCTTCGTGGATAACCTCCCCTGACGAATTCATTTCATTTTTCCTGTCTGTGGAGTTCACAGTATCGCTGGGTTGTAATTTTCATATATTATTGCGCCTCAATTCGGAGCTCCGGTAGACAGTCCAGATTCTGCATTGATGGCGTTAGTTTGCTGGACTGCTCTCTATATCAAACAAATCGCTTCTAAGGAGAAATGCCTTCGGGAATGCAGATCGAATTTTGTTATAATCAAACCATCGAGAACAGATGGTTGTTACTAGTTATTCTTTTACTCAGCGCTCACTTACTGAGCACCTTCTGCATACAAAGCATCATTTTTGGTCCTGGTGATAAAACAGAGCCATCGAGCTTTTCCATGGAAAGCACATGCTGACAGGGAGAAACACAATGGATGGATAGATGCAGAGTCGAAGAGATTATAGGGCAATGGACTCTTAAAACACGGGGCGATAAGGAGCACTGGACAAGGTGTGAGGTGGGCTGTGGTTTTAAATGAGGTGCTATGTAAAAAGAAGCTTCAACAGTTGGCTAGGGATGGAACACACCAGGCTGCAGGTCCATCTCAGAGGCCCCGAGGAACGAGGCTCATTACTGTTTTTGAGGAAACACTAGAGTAGCCAATGTGTCTGGAACAGCCTGTGCAGGCAGGGAGCACAGCAAAGGAAAGGAAAGCACAGAGTAGCGAGAGGCAATGACCAGCCAGGGGTCTGGGCTTGAAGGGCCAATGATCCATCATCCCCATCTACTTGGAGTTAGATGGGGCAGTTTCCTGGAGAGAAGCGACACGGAGTATTTCAGCAGGGTCACACAGGCACTGTGCTCAGGGTAGGAGATTGACCAACAAAGGTAGAAGCAGGGACACCAGGATGGGCGCTATCAAGTAACATGGGAGAGAAGTCATGGGATCTGGGACACTGTGGTAGAGATGCTGAGGTACCTGGCATCTACGATGCATATTTCCAATGTGTATGTATTATAACTAGGATTTGCAGACACATGAGAGGTGTATGTGATAGGAAACGAGTCAGGAGTCACTCAGAGGCTTTGGCCTTACCAGCTGCCAATCTTGAGCTGCAATACATTGGAATGGGCTCCAATGAGGAAAGAGCATTTTCTAGGATGATCAGGAATTAAGTTTTGACATCACAAGCGTGAGATATTAATGTTCAACTGGAGATTTCTACCAGTGAGGTGAATATGAACCTCATGGGAGAGGTTCTCCTGGGCATATAAACTTAGGAAGGTAAGTGAACAGAATAACATTGTCTTACAGGTACCATTTTAAGAGAGTGTGATATCTTTGGAACTAGTAAAACTAACCCTTACAAAGTTTCAAATTCAACAGGGGACACAGAGGCAGATTATTTTCTTGGCCACAAGATTTATTTAATGTTGGAGAAAGTGTACTTGGGCCTGAAGGTAATGGGGTAATGGGGTAATGGGGTTTTACACAGTCCAGAAGAGCAATAGAGTCTATTTTTAAGGCTTTGGGGGAAGGCGAGGGAGGGACAGTGTCTTACACTGTGGAGAAGTAAAGAAGGAGTCTACTTAGAGGAGTCAGGGAGGCATGGATGAAGGGCACATTTAGCTAAGGTGTAATCATTATAAGGCCAGCTGGAAGGGGGCAGTGTGTCCTAGCCCTTTGTGCTTGAAGTAGGAAAGTTCTTGGTGCCTGTCATCTTCCGGAAATCTACTTCAGGAGGACAATCTAAGCAAGCTAACCCATTTATAACAAAGTAGATTAGTAAACACAAGTCACAAAACTCAGTACTTTATCTATTCATTAACTCTGCTGATTATTTAGGGAGTGCTTTATAAATACTAAGCTGAGAGAAGGTATGCACAACCGATTCCTGGCCAGCCCCCAAGCCACTCTACTCTGACTGAAATAATTGTAAGTGGCCTGGAGCAGTGCTGTGGGCTGACCATTGCTGCAGAAGTGGCTTTTGGTTGTTACAGAGGCTGAAGAGCAGACACATGACTCAGTGGCCCTTTTTACCTGGATGGCCATAGATGGCTAGGGAGGTTAGAGTTTACATGAGAAGTCAAATAACTCTAAATAGTCTCAATAATCCACCCAGATGATAAAAGCAACATCAAAAGACACCATATGAATGCTTCACATTGTGAGAATGTGCCTTACTGGGAGGTCGAAGGGGAAAGACAGCCAGGAGAGGGAAGGTACGATATTTTATGGATTTCCAACCAAGAATTAAAAGATGAAAAGAAGGGGATGTCTTAAAGAAATGTGATGACATTTTCTCTTTTGCCTGAGGGATGGATGAGATGCCCATGAAGGGCTCTGAAGGCATTTCCTTGGCTGTACTCTGAAGGGTAGACGGCTAAGACAGATTCTAGCAGACATGGTTGGACTCACGCAGAAGTGCTGTCATGAAGTCTGTGTGAGGAAGGGAGAATTAAGTTGAGCTCTCCAGCAAAACATTGGGTGTGTGGAGCTAGGTCTTGTGCAAGAAGACCTAAGACAGCAGATCACATGGGACATAAAACACATAGCCCTGGAAGTAGATTAAACTCTCTAGGAAAGAGAGCGTAGAGAGAAAGAAACCCAGACAGGGAAGGACTTACCATCATAAAAGAGATGGCATGAAGGGACTGACCCAAAACAAAACAAACAAAATAAATCAACCAAGCTCCACAGGAAAGGGGCGGGAGAGGAGGAAAGAGAAAAGGAAGTAGGCCCAGTGTGCAGGGAAACCTTAGCTGCGTGGGGATAACATGAATCCTTACCCACTCCTATTTCCTTAAGTAAACCCTTTTATGAAATTATTGTGTGTGGTTAAAAAAAAAACTCTTCCAGAAAGACAGCCAAAGCCTAACTATACACTAGCTATACTCTGCCAATCTGACCCCCCTTGAGCAAAAGGGAAGTAATCATACTCATTACCTTGAGGTGTTTGGACCCTGTCCCCAGCCACCTCATTCTCTAGATGAGGAGGATTCTGTGTACAGAGGAGTACGTCTTCAGCTCACACAGATGGTTAGTAACAGAACTAGTATCAGGAAGTCTGTTGCTGTATGTGAGACATAGACTCATTGTGTTGATCAGGCTGGCCTCAAACCTACGCAGCAGTAATCCTCCTGCCTCAGCCTCCTGAGAGGCTGGGGTTACAGGAACATAGCACAGTGGTCAGAAAAGTGGGATTTGAGTTTCGACCTTCGTTCTCATCCTCACCAACTCTCAGTAACCTCCACTTCTTCTGAAAGTTAAGGATTTAGCGAGCATGTAGAATTTTTATGTGCAGATTTTTTAAACAAGTAGATTTTTTTAATGTGAAATATTTTTGGTTTAAAATGTAAGAGAGGATTTACAAGCTTATCTTTTTAGAAAAATAGACTGTTCCATTGCACGGTTCTAATTCTGCAACCCTGAAGCCACCCAATTCACTCAAACTTTTTCTGTCTTTCATGGCAAAGTGCAAGTGTGGTTGCTGGCAGAGCTTTCTCTGTTAGCCTCCCGGCATGAACTATTCCTTCTTTGTTCTAGGTTCCCTTAGAGTCAAAGGTTTTCGAACTACAGGTTAAGATTTATCTATCTACTGTTCAGTAAGTCAATTTAATAGGTCACTCCCAGAAAGAGAAATAGAAAATATCAGAGTATAACTCATAATTGGATAATTGTGAGTGTGTGTGCGTGCGTGTGTGTTGCAGTGTAAAATAGAAAAAGTTTAAAAGACACAGATTTGAAAGATTACAGCATAGCTCACACCTCACCATGTGACCAACTGTGTGACCACTCTGTATTTTGGGGGCTATTCCTATCTTCACCTTTGCTGATTTTGTTGTTGTTGTTTGGTTTTTGAGACAGGGTTTCATTGTGTATCCTTGGCTGTCAGGAAACTCGCTTTGTAAAGTAGGCTGGCCTCGAACTCACAGAGATCCTCCTGGAGTGCTGGGATTAAAAGTGTGCACACCACAGTCCAGCTATGTATGCAACCTCTGGATACTGGGAAAAGGTGGGCTGGAATCATTCTGAAGGTCCAGAACATTGATGGCGCACACCTTTAATCCCAGCACTCGGGAGGCAGAGGCAGGCGGATCTCTGTGAGTCTGAGGCCAGTTTGGTCTACAAGAGCCAGTTCCAGGACACCTAGGGCTGTTACACAGAAAAATCCTGTATCAAAAAAAAAAAAAAAAGGAATGGGAAAAGATGAAAAGTAGGTAGGTTGGGAAAGAAGTGGATGCTTGCATGAAATATAAAAATTTTAGATTTTCTTTATCTCAGACATTAATAGTAATTTTTTTTCCAACCTGGTATTACCAAATCAAGAACCTTTTTTGGGATCAGAGCTTTGAGGATGTCTCCCAATCACCTTCAAAGCCCCATGGGGTGTGTTCTAAATAATACTTCCTGCTAATGTTGCAGCTGTCGCTCAAGGATCGTAATTTGCTTTATGAGCAGGATCTGCCTGGCTCCCTTAGGCAGGTGCGGGAGTTAAGAACCAGTGAGCGGCTGAATCTCTGGTCTCCTGGATGCTGGCTGCTCCCCCCCACCCCCTCAGAACTCCTACACTTATTCCCCAAAGGGCCTCCCTTGCTCCACTGAAAAACAGTTTGCAAAGGTCCCTCTCAGTCAAGATTCACTCCTGTTTTCCTCAACGTGTGAGGTGAGATCAGGGAGCAGGCAGCCTGAGAATAAAGGCTATGAACCAATAGCCCAGGGACTGAAAATGGGCCGGGAGAACAGCTGGAAGACACAGCTGGGGCTGGGCATTGTGTCACTAAGGGAAGTGGACTCTGATCCGTAGTGCCTCAAGGTTTATACCTGGTAGAAAGAGGTTATTTGGCTCTGGTCCCTATTCTGTGGGCCAGTTTGTGGATATGCGCTCTCTCCATAGCAACCTTGTTTCTTGTTTCTGTCTGCCTCCCTTCCCCGACCCCCTCCTAGTTTCCTCTTGCCTTTGCAACCCCAGTGCCACATTAACCACCCCCAAAATGGGAAGGGGGTCAGCCCTTCTCTTTCCAAACAGCTACTAAATGACCACACTTGGACCTGGAGGCCCGGGGGGAGGGAGGGAAACAGGGTGACAGTCCTGTCCTGGCGTCAGGTTACCGCCACTTGTGTCTGAGTTCACACAGCATGTTCCTCCGTCAGGGATTCCGCAAATATCTCCCCGAGGTAAAAAAAGAAAGCGCGTTGCGCTCTAGCTCCCAGAGCAGAAAGACCAGTCCCAGGTCCTGGAGCGCACCACCAGGGGCTATGTCGCCTTAGCCTCCGAGGTCCCACAGCTTCCCCAGCGTCTCAGTCCGCCAGCTCCATGCTGCGGCAAGGCTGTAGCGTGTTCCTGGGGTGAGGGGGGCGATTGGGCATGCTCCTCCCCATGGGTCGCCCACCATGTCTAATGGATATCGCACTCTGTCCCAGCACCTCAATGACCTGAAGAAGGAGAACTTCAGCCTCAAGCTGCGCATCTACTTCCTGGAGGAGCGCATGCAACAGAAGTATGAGGCCAGCCGGGAGGATGTCTACAAGCGGGTGAGTGACGGTGGGGCAGGGGAGTGCGCGCCTGGGACTGCTGGTCTGAAAGGCGAGAGGAGAGAGCTCAGCAGCCCGAGGGACCGGGCTCTACCTCTGGGTGCTTTCTCGTGACCTGGGATAAGCTCACTCCCCTCTCTAGGGCGGCTTCTCTCCTTCGTCCTCAGCAGCGGGAAGGGGCTGTGGTACAGCCAGAGGCTCTAATTCCTGTTCCACACAGCCCGACTGAAATGTAGATTCTGTGTTCACCCCCGACACTCCGGTTTAAGGGCTGGAAGGGGAAGCAAAGCAATTTGCATTTTAAAGTGTGTGTGGGAGGGTGTAACTCAGGTCACACGTTCAGGCCTTTTCCAGCTCTGGGTCTTAGGAGAAAATACGGTGGTATGAAGAAACCACGAAGGATAATTCTTTTCTTGAGAAAGTGGTGTTTTCCTTTGAAGGTGTTCAGGCGGACACACGTTTGCAACGGAACATGAGACATTTTAATCCTAGGAATTGTTTGTGCTAGAATGAAAAAGAGGATACCCACGGACAGTGGAGTGAGGTGGGGTGGGGGAGAGAAGCCTCCTAGGCACGCCGGGCTGCCTTGATTGATGGGAAGGAGCTGGCAGCGCTTGAGGGTGAGATGAGACAGCGCATTTGTAAAAGGACTTCAAGTCCCGCTAGTAACAAGGATTAAATTTCCTGGCTGGTCACTGCATTGATTTCCTCAGGTCTCTTGGGGTCTGGGCAAGAGGATCTGAAGAGTACAGGTGCCTGCTGCTGGTTGCCTCGAATTTGACCAGAGTTCCCTTTTAAATGTCCAGCTGTCTCCTTCAGAGCAAACTACACAAGCATTGCCTTGACCCCAGGAGGCTGGGGAGCCTTAGAAGCCACTAGATAGCCTTTGAATCTGAAAAACAACTGGTGTCTGTGAGTCCTCCATGATTGTCTGGTCAGTTCAGTTCACGCGGACTGCTAAGTCTAAGAAGGAGTGCCCGTGATACCCGTGGGATTTCAGGGTTTGGTAGAGTCAATTAGTACGAACTGTTGACTCTGGAAGATTTAATCTGTTCCCTCTTTTCTGAATGTTATGTTTTAATCCTCCTCTCCCTGAGACTTCCTCCGGGCTCATCGTCATCTTTTGCGTGGCTGCATAGTGAATGTCTCTCCTGGGAAGTTGCCTGGAGGTCTAGGGGACTTGATAACTTGGTAACGCCAGATGGGGGAGGACGCAGGGCAGTGTGGGCCTCTGGGTAGGAATAGAAGGAAGTGTTTCCATGAACCGTCCCCCAAAGTATGGCAGAAGAGGGGCAACTTGGAGATCACTGGAGGGAAAGGGTTTTTTTTTCTTTTGCCCTCAGTCAGGTGACTGCTGCTTGACTCAGTTGGCCTCACTGCACTTTATTGGCTAAAGGAGAAATACCTGAGGAAATGCTTCGTGCTGGATGAGACAGGGCACCACCTCTCTCCTAGAAAAGTGATTCACGAGACTATGGCAGCTGCCTCGGGGTAGGGGAGGGAGTCACACACAAAGTCACAGGTAGGGGTGACAATCCTTTTACTGGACAATCTTGCCACCGGATCGCATGCAGGTAACTCTGCTTGGTCTTACATGAACACAGTGGCCAGGCAGCCATTGTCTCATACGCTTCCAGGGATGTGTTTCCTTCCCCCATCTCACCCAGTTACTGTCATGTTACTATTCCCTTTGGTTTCAGCTACTGGAAACCACAAAAGCAGTGGTTCCCAACTTTCCTAATGCCTCAAGCCTTTAATACAGTTCCTCTCACTGTGCTGACCCCCCCCACCACCACCACCACACAGTTATTTCATTGCTACTTTGTAACTGTAATTTTGCTACTGGTATGAGTGGCAATGTAAATGTCTGATGTGCAGGGTAACTGATATGTGACCTCCAGAGGGGTCATGACTCACGGGTTGAAAAATTCTGCGCTCAGGCTGGGTTAAGGGCTGCGAAGACAGCTCAGCTGGTAGGGTGCTTGCCTAGCATGCGGGAGGCCCCGGGTTTGATCCCCAGCACTGCACGACCTGACCATCGTGATGCATAATGAGAATCTTAGCATTCTGGAGGTGGAGGCAAAGTATAAAGTTCTAGATGATACTGGGTTATGGAAGCCAACCTGGCTTATATGAGACCCTGCTTTGTTGTTTTGTTTTGTTTTGTTTTTTGTTTTTCGAGACAGGGTTTCTCTGTGGTTTTTGGAGTCTGTCCTGGAACTAGCTCTTGTAGACCAGGCTGGTCTCGAACTCACAGAGATTCGCCTGCCTCTGCCTCCCGAGTGCTGGGATTAAAGGCGTGCGCCACCACCGCCCGGCCCTGCTTTGTTGTTTTGTTTTTAACTTGGGTTAAATGTTCTTTTTATCTAGAATGTAGAACACATTGAGATGAGATAACACTGTGTATCCCTGATTGGCCTCTAACCTGTGATTGTCTTGCTTCAAGTGCTGGGAATATAGGAATACATCATGGTGCCCAGCTTGCCAGTTTTTTTAAATTTTTATTTATTTTTATTTCATGCGCATTGGTGTTTTACTTTCATGTACATCTGTGTGAGGGTGCCAGATCCCACACTGGAGTTACAGACAGTTGTGAGCTGCCATGTGGTTGCTGGGAACTGGACATGAGTCCTGTGGAAGAGTACTCAATGCTTTTAATCACTGAGTCAGTTCCCTAGCTTGCCATTTTTAATGATTAATATATCATAGGCGAAAAAAAAAAGATCTATCCCAGTACATAGTGATGAGGGGTTAAGAGAAACCAGAAAAGTTTGCTTTGATAGAAGAACCAGGGGTTCAGGAAACACCACAGCAAGCACCCCAGGCAACCACCAGACAAACTGCTTAACTTCTCCAGACCTGGTCCAGCCTCCACAGCACTGACTCTTGGAATATTGCTGCAGGCACTGAAACTCATTTGTTGCATGAATAAATAACAGCCATGAAGATGAAAAAAAATTTCCATCAACTCCTTTGTAAACTTAATGTCACATTCATATGAGAGGGTAATCATTATACACTTGCTAGTAGTTACTGTGATGTTTAAAAAATGAAATAGAGGTTCAACTAGACTCTGGCCATAAGGATACAGCTTGTGTCCATGTTTGCTATTGCATCCTGATTCCTTTAGGTTGGGAAGATTAGTTAGTTATGGTGAGACAGCAGGGGTCACATGCCTAGCGCCACCCAGAAAGTCAAGTGGTTCTGATGCCAGCTGTTACTATACTTAGCTTGGTTTCTCTCTCATGTTGGACAAACATTTCTTTAAAAATAAAAATATGAAACCATCCCCAGTTAAGTTAGAACCTCTGCAAAAATGTGAGTGTTGTATAAGTAATTCTTTAAAGAAAGCCAGTGCTTATGAACATGCTACTGCAAGTCTATGTGGATAGACCATCTTTTTGTTTCGTGTTGTTTTAGATTTTGGTACTTAAGAGGAAAAAATTACTGTCTTAGTGTGAGATGATCAAGCATTCCACCATGACACCTTCCAGGAAACTGGGAGAACAGGACTGGGAAGAGGGTCTGTGTTTCTCTTTCCAAGTGTCAAGTCTTCCTTAGGTAGTTGAGTGATTTAAAGAGAAAGATAGAGATAGAAACAAGGAGAGAGAGAGAGAGAGAGAGAGAGAGAGAGAGAGAGAAATAGAGAAGGGATTGAAATGGATGAATTCTTTATTGTAAAATAAGTTACATGGTTTTTTTTTTCTGTAAGAGAAACTGGAAAAGCTCGAGTTATGCCAAAACCTAAAATCATCAACTTAAAAGCAAATTTAAAAAGTGCACTAGAGTTCTTATTTTTAGGCCTTTTGGAGAGCTGAGAAAGTAAAATTAAAAATCATGCCAGCAATAGGTTTATGAGAGTACTGAGTTACACATAAAAATGGATTCTTTGAAACTAGTTGAATGTTAAAACTGCCTTGAAACTTCAGTTTTTGCAGATAGTAAAATAATTTAATTATGTTTGTAATTAAAATTAAAAGTATATATGCATATATAATTGAAAATTTAAAGTATATATATAAATACTTTTTTGTGATTTAGAGCTCGATTTGTCTTTGATTCCACTTTATTATGAAATTTATTTATCCCCCTCACTGTGGAGCATGGCCTTGATGGCTCTTTTTTTTTTTTAATTAACTTTTTAACATCCTGGACCACAGTTTTCCCTATCTCCTCTCCTCCCAGTGTCTCTTTTTGTCCCCCCCCACCTCCAAATCCACTCCTCCATTTCTCTTCAGAAAAAGGCAGGCCTCCCATGGATATCAACCTATCAACCAGTCATGGTATATCAAGTTGAAGTGAGACTAGGCACTTCCTCTCCTATAAAGGCTGGACAATGCAACCCTATAGGAGGAAAGGGTCCCAAAAGCAGGCAACAGAGTCAGAGAGAGCCCCTGCTTCCAGTTAGGAGTCCCACAAGAAGACCAAGCAACACCAAGTAACATACGTGCAGAGAGCGTAGGTCAGTCTCGCTGTCCCATTCAAGCCTTCTGCTTGGCGGTTCAGTCTCTTTGAGCCCCTACGAGCCCAGGTTAATTGATTCTGAGATTATTCCAGTCTTGATTCATCTGCACAAATAAACGCAAACATATTCTTCCTCAGTGATTAGGGACTACTGCCCCCTCGTGGTAGCAAACAGTAATTGTAGGTTCAGTTCTTTAGGGGAAGGAATGGGTTATCATTTTGACTATGTAACTCAAGCTAAGGAGTAACCACTGCCAGGCCTATAGCTCCAGACCTGTGGATCGAAGGAAAGAGATAGTTAACACTGCAGGTGGTCCAGAGCTAGGCATGGCCCACACTCCTTGCAGGACAGGCTTCAGAATACTGCCAGATGGCAGCTGGTCTGTAAGTCATTTCTGGGTGGAATCTTGGCCAACCTGCTCATTTTTCTTACCTAACCCTGCATCTTCTCTCATTAGCTAGAACTGTGCCCAGTCCTGGAATGTGTGAGAGCCACTGCTGTGTGATCAACATGTGGTCTCCAGACAGCACCCTGAAAACTACCAGCCAGTCTCTAGCCCCCTGAGGATTATTCTCTTGCCCAGACTTCTGTGCTTTTCAAAAGCCTAAGGGCTGCATCCTAACAATGGAATTTAAAGTGTGACGAGGCTGGGTCCCCTAGCAAAAACGAAGAGAAATGGAATGTTGTCATCCTGGACTGGATGGGTCAGTGCGTGACTAACGATCCCAGAGAACATGTGCTTCGTAAGCGTTGGTTTTCTTTGAAGAATTGCTTGTAGAACATTCACACTTTTGCAAAGAATGTAACTTAACTTTAACTAGGTATGGTTACTTTTATTTTTATATTTTAAAATATTAATTCATTATTTTAGTTATACCTACATGGCGGGGTATACACCCATGAGTGCTGGTGCCATGCAGGACCCCTGGAGCTAGAGTTACAAGTGGCTGTCAATCACTCAACCAGGGTGCTGAGAAGCAAATTCAGGTCCTCCAGAAGACCAGCATGCGTTCTGAACAATTGAGCCACCTCTCCAGCTATACTTTGATTTGTCAAGAGAAGTTCTTCCAAAATGAAATTAGCAATAATATTGGAGGATGAAAGTGAATTTGGCCTTTAGATAGAAGAAGTAGGAGAGGACTGTGAGCCATACCTTTATGAGCCGTTAACTGCTTAGTTTGAGACCAAAAACTCTTTAGTTATCTCACTTTTAAAGTTTTTAAATGTCATTTTAGTATGTGTGTGTATATGTGTGTGTGCGCGCGTGTGTGTGTGTGTGTGTGTGTGTGTGTGTGTGTGTGTATAGCTTGCAGGAGTCAATTCTCTCCTTCCATGTAGCAAAAGGAGTGGCAGGCTGCTTCCAGCCGCCCAGCTCCCGGCTAGCTTTACCTGAAATAATTACATGGAAACTGTATTCATTTAAACACTGCCTAGCCCATTAGTTTTAGCCCCTTATTGGCTAACTCTTACATATTAGATTAACCCATCTCCATTAATGTGTATTGCCGCTTGACTATGGCTTACCAGCATGAGTCTAACCAGTGTCCATCTCGGAAAGGAGAGTCATGGCGTCTGTCACACTGCCTTCTTTCTCCCAGCCTTTTGTTTTGTCTATTCTGCCTATCTAAGCTGCTGTATTATCAAAAGCCAAGGCACTTTCTTTATTTAACCAATGAAAGTAACACATAGATAGATGACCCTCATACACCACTTCCATCATGTGGGATCCAAAAATTGAACTCCGGTTCAATGACAGTAACAAGCACCTTTGCTGGCTGAGCCATCTTTGAGATTAGATGATCCTGATTCTGGCCAATCTTTAAGGCTTGGATGTGCATACTTTCGTAGCTATGGTGAGTGACCTCCTGATTTTAGTACTCACTGAATTGCCCTCCTCCTGCTGTTAGGATATTACTAAGCTGTGGATGTGGCACTCCTGACGCTGAACCTTGGTTCCCTCTCTCACTGCTGACTTAACCTGAGCAAATATAGATCATGTGCCACATAACAATGTTACGGCCAGTGAAGGATCACATGTATGATGGGGGCCCATGAGCTTCTAATAAAGCTAAACAATTCCTATTGCCTACAAAGTCATAGTCTCTGTAACACTTTAGAAAGGTAATTTATCTTCATGTTTGTGGTGGTGCTAATGTGAGCGGAACCTAGGGCACAGTCAGGTCCATGAAAGCATAGCACATGCGCTGGGCACCACATGGGATGCTTTATAATAACAGAAGATCATACTTATACGTTTTTATTTATTATAATTTTATTATTATAATTTTATTATAATGTTTACTGCACTATAATAGTTATTATTATTATTATTATTATTATTTTGTTTTGTTTGAGACAGGGCTTTTCAGTGTAGCCCTGGCTGTCCTGGAACTCAACTATATAGACCAGGCTGGCCTCAAACTTACAGAGATACACCTCCATCTGCCTCCCAAGTGCCTGGCTACTATAGATTTTACCATTGGATTAAAGTAATCTCTCTTTACTTATCAAAATAAAAAGGTTAATTTAAGAGTAGCCTCAGGCAGGTCCTGCAGGAGTGATGTCAGAAGTCATCTGTCATAGGAGATGACAAATGGCTCCATTAGTGCCCTGAGGATCTTCCATAGGGACAGGATGGACAGGGCTGAGGGTGGGGGAGGGGAGGAGGCAGGGGTAGAGGAGGATGGGCAAGACACAGTGATGTAGATGATACTGACCCTGATAGGCCTGAATTAATGTATGCTTCTGTCTTAGTTTTCTTTTTAAAATAGAAGAGTTTAAAAAGAAAAAAATTAAATAGAAAAAAGCTATCAGAATAAGGATATAAAAATATTTTTGTACAGTATATGTACAGTATATTTTCTGCTGTATAGTGTGTTTATATTTTAACTTGTTATTACAAAAGAGCCAAAATAAAACAAATTAGAAGTTTACAAAGTAAAGAAGTTACAACAAGCTAAGGCTAATTATTAATGAAAAAACTAAAGACAAAGTTGATGTAGCCCAATGATGCAGTGTTCATAAAGTCCATAGTTGAGAAGCACGCCAGGCCTTCCCAGTCACTCGCCTGTTTCCCCCTGACCACAAGCAGCTTCCCAGTCCCTCAGGCTCCGTTCACAAGCCAGGTCCTCTACAGATCTGCTGTCTTCTATCCATTGTACAGATTATCCTGTGTCTTCTTAGGTGTTTAGATACGCCACTACTGTGGCTCTTCAGTTGCTGGTGGTATTCAGTACTGCAGCGCATTGGACTGTAGACCAGGCATGTAGCAGCCTTCTCCATCTGTTCCATGCTGTTCATGTAGTTGTGAAACCACTTAATGACACCTTAAGCAATGCACGGCTGTACTGTCATTTCTCTGAGTGGACGTAGATGTAGTAATGGCATCTGTCCTGTAGATTTGGGGCAAGGCTGAAAGAGCCAGTGAGCTGAACTCGGCATCGTGCCTGTCCTGAGGTATGATGTCAGTGACAAACTGAGAGATGATAAAATTATCTAGAGATGTTGACTTACTAAAGCCATTTGCTCCCGATCATTTCTTGTTTTAAATCACTTTCTATTCCTGTGGTAGTAGATTTGTCCATATTTGGCCTGTTTGACTGGATTCCTTACCTTAGTTTTCCTGTCTATGAATAACAGACTCTACTCCACGCATTGTTATTGGGCAAACTTACCCCAATTCCCCACTTACAAACATTTCTTTGAAGCGATTAAATAAGAAAGGCTGTGTTTGTTTAAGATTCGACCCAGCTCCATGCACTTGGTGAGGCCTTTCCTGGTGTGTTTTATTATTCTCATTACTACAGGAGACCTGCGCACACCTCTGCAGTAGGCATTATTATTATTGTTGTTGTTGTTGTTATTTATTGTCGATGCCTTTCTCCTCTAGCAGCTAGCAGAGTAAACTGTGTATGGTAATCACGAGATGTTTGATTCATCCAGGAATGTATGTGTGCAAACAGACTAAGGGACACTGGCATTTGAGCTAGAAATGTAAACTAGCCATTCTTCCAGCCCATGGCTACTTTGCTATTGCTGTGAAAATCTAGACACTCACAGCTAGTAGGAAGAATGACTCTGGAATAAGTTTAGACAGAAGTGTAAATCATGTAGCTATTGTTAAGGGGATGAGTGAAAGTGGATTTGAGTTAGATTAAACTCCAGAATTGAGTTTGGGATTTGCTTCCCAATGATCAGAAGACATATTCTGATAAGGTTCATGTTTATAGCTCCAGTGTTGGGAGTAGAGGTGTTGGCAGGCGATGGTAGTGGCGGTAGTGGGGATGCAGAGGTGTGTGGGGAGAACACAACAGCAACTGATGGAGTTAGGCAGATCTTCAGAGCTCATTGGCCAGCCAGTTTAGCCAAATTAGTGAGTTTCGGGTTCACTGAGAGACTTTATCTGAAAAAAAAATAAATTCAGTGTCGGGGTCCGGCCCCAGTATAAATTATTTTTTGAACCAGAGTGGAGGTGTGGGAATAAAGACACAGCCGACATGACTATCGGGAGGGAGTGTTTAGGGGTCCTTTATGAAGTCCTGAGTTTACATCCTAAAAATCACCTGCATTTATTTTCCAAACAGCTTTTATACCAAAACATAAACTGAGGGGGAAGTTTATTAGCATTCTGTTTCCTAGGTAGCGAGGGGTGGGGGGAATGACTGTGGTCACGTCTGCACCTTTTTATGCCCATTTTGTCACGTCTTTCTATCTATGACTTCTCTGTATGCCTGCTCTGTCACGTAGACTGAATTAACACCTCTATCCCAGGCAACCTCCCAAATAACAAAGAAGGAACAGAATGACATTAGCATATCCTGACCCTTTGTTTAGGATGGTGTCAGTTTGTCTCAAAAGGCTAGGTGACCACCTTCAGTGTGGCAGGTGCAAATTGTGCCCTAAAATTTTGGCTGCCATACAATGTAAAAATATGGGCCTGTATAATACGGCCCCTCTAGTTCAACAGCAATAGAGGGAGTCACTCAACATTATCTCTGGCCTCTACGCACACACTCACATACACACACACATACACACACACACACACACAGAGGTATCATAGTAAAGTATATATAACAGAACCCAGCTTTTCAACTGACTTTAAGCGTGCAGTTTTGTGTGCTCACACTGGCTTGTGAGCATCATTCCCATCTATCTCCAGAGCTGCGTCCCCAACTGAAACTGTCTATGTCAAATGCCAGCTTCCCATTGCCTGGTCCTCCACCAATCTTCATCCTGCTTCGACCTTAATTTTATCTCTGCTGTCTCGTAAACGTGAAATAATACCTTTGCCCTTTTGTGGTCCTTCTGTGTCCTTTTGCACACGGCTGGTCCTGGAGTCCCATCCACTTTTCTAAGGGTGAGGTGGCCACTTGACATATTTGCATTTATTAATTAGATTTTCCAACTGGGAAACCTCTTCAAGGCCCCGATTCCCTAAGCCCAGCCCTTCTCTCTACCTCGGATCCCAGAGCTTCAGTGCTAGCCGGAATGTGTTCCCCAGCTTGGGAGGTCCCACTGCACCAGGCAGCAGCACCTTGCCAGGGGAATTTAGAATCTGGTTACTGGACACTGTTGCCATCTGTTTTGTTTATGTGTACGTGATGTGTGCATAGATATGCATGCCACAGCACATTTGGGGTCTGGGGACAGTTTTGTGGAGTTGGTCACTTCACATGATGCCCTCCAGGTCTGTCGGTATTATAGCTTGGGTTGGAATCCCCTTGTGTTTTAGGCGAAATACCAGTTCTTTACATGTTTTCTGCCATCCATGTCTACTGCTCCCACCATCTGGCTATTGCGAATGAGGCCCCTGTGAACACAAACTGGCAAATGTCTGCATGAGCTGGGCTTCCTTACCCAGGCAAGAATTACTGGAGATGGTGATTCTATGTGTGATTTCTAGAGGAATTCGTGTTATCTTCATACAGCTGAACCATTTTACAGTATGCATGGATTCCGACTTTTTCAAGCTCTTTTTTTAGGACCCTTGTTATCTCCCCCCCCCCGTGTGTGTGTGTGTGTGTGTGTGTGTACACGCATGCACATTTGCATGCAAGATGTGAAGTTCTAAAAAATTCTAACTAAGCACACAAATATTGGTTGTAAATACTTAATAAATATTTGTATTTAACAAACGTCCCTAACTCCTTCTGCAAAGGAGGACCAGTAGATAAGCCTGCCTTCAAGAGTCTCGGAAAGGTGAGGACTGGCAGTCAACGCATAGAGGGCACATAGAACACACATGGCAAACAGCCACTCTGGGTTTCCAGGGTGGGAGCTATTTCTTTATAAAATTATAAATAAATATATATTCTTATTTAACAATAAATAAATTTGTTTAATAATAAAAATACAAAAATATTTATAAATAGATTGGCTATTTATAATAGCCTGTAATCCCAATGCTGAGAAGGCAGAGACAGAAAGATCCTGGGGCTTGCTGGACAGCCATTCTAGACCAATTAGTGAGCTCCGTCTTTAGGATGAGACCTTGTCTCAAAAAATGAGATTAAGGATTGAAGAAGGTAGTGTCAACCTCTGGCCTTACACACACACACACACACACACACACACACACACACATATGAAATAAATAGTTTAACTACTATACCCTTTTGTTTCTTTCCTATAACATGTTTTTCTTATTAAAAATTTTAATTGTATGTATTCATTGTTATACACATCTTAAAGTATATGTAACTAAATCATTTGTCTAAAGTTAGTAATAATTAAATAAGTCATTAAGGAAAAAAACAAGAGGGGCCTGGGAGAGATTGTTCAGTAAGTAAAGTAGTTGTCATCCAGGTTTAAAGCCCTGACTTCAGCCCCCAGTAACCTTGTTAAAACAACGACTGGGTGTGGTGGCCCAGCCCATTAATCCCAGCACTGGATAACTAGATCTCTGAGTTCGAGGACTGCCGGGTCTTCAGAGCAAGCTTCAGGACAGCTAGGACTACACAGAGAAACCCTATCTTGACAAAACAAAACAACAATAACAACAACAACAAAAAAAAAACCAAGCAACCAAACAAACAAAAACAAGCCAGTGAACATTACAGCTGTGTCTATAATCTCAGCACCAGGGAGGTAGAGACTAGAGGGTTTGCTAGCTAGACAACCCTAGCTAAGTTTGTGAGGTTCAGTGAGATATTCTGTCTCAAAGAAATAAGGTAGAGGGGGCATAAAAACATCTTCTGGCTTCCACAAGCATTCACACATACATATATATTTGTGTACACACATGTGAATGTACATACACATATGTTTATCCACATACACATGAGCATGTGCACAGCATTCATTGTATACATACAAAAAGTAGGAAACTATTGTGAACTCTGTTAAATTTATGAAGAAAACCATTAACTGACTTTGGCAATGGCAGCCAGAGGTCAGTTTAGATGAGAAGGTAGATGCGCCCTAGCACCTGCCTTCAGGTATACGACAGTGCTAACCATTTCCATTTACTTAATACCTAGTCTATGTTTACCTCTGGGGGAAGGAAATAGGACGTTAGGAAATTCAGGCTCACAGGAGCTGGCCCAGGCTCTGCAGCTAGGAGAAGGTAGATTACGGATGCAGGTGTTGGGGCTGGAAAGATGGCTCAGTAGCTGAGAACAAAAGACCCTGGTTTGATTCTCAGCATCTGCATGGTGGCTCACAACCACCTGTAACTCATGAAGGGATAGAGAAAGGCATCCCGGACTGGAGGATGGACTAGCAATGGACAAAGCTAGAGTCACGGAAGAGCACCATGTGCTTGGCACACTTCCCGTCATTCTGTGTGGCTGGAATGAGAGGCATGGAGGGCTGGCGGTGACGTGAAGGTGACACTGGAAAGGCCGACAGAGGACAAATCCTGCGGACCTTTGTATCTGTCTCCTCTTCAGTAGGTCTTTGTACGGCTTCTATGAGGCTCCTGCTACTAAGCTGGAAGTTGGGCCTTTGACGATCAGGAAAACATCAGAGATAGAATGGTAGTAGAGAAATAGACCGAGGGTAAGGAAATCAAGGCATTGCTACCCACAGATGAATAAGCAGCTGGAGGGAAGATCTCTAACAGATTCTTTGAGGAGATGACCCCTGAGCTTCCAAAAGGTTTAAGCATTGTTAGCCAATTGTGGGGTGCAAGGAAGAGGGTTTGTCACAAGCAAAAGCCTAAAGACAGATGAATGGCCTGGTGTGGGGACAGAATCGCAAGTCATTTTGTGTTGCCGGGTTTAGGCACTAGGCTCAGCATGAGACAGAAGCATATGTGGGGTTCAGTCTTCGTGCCGCTGCACAGGAGCCAGTGATGGGTCGTAAACTACAGGGGACATGGCAGATCCCTCGGGTAGGTGGGACAGTCTGGTTCAGTGAGATGAGACAGAAAATCGGGAGGACAGACCGAGCAAACGAAGCCGAGGGGTTGAGTGAGGGAAGGGCAGGGGGTACGAAGAGGGGGACCTTGGGCTTCGGATTGTTTAGGAGATAAAATACCTGAAGGACTTTGTGATTGACCAGGAGGAGAGAAAGCGTAGGAATTAAGATTCCTAGTTAGGGGAAGTCACTGCTTCTGTGCGTTTGCACACTGTTTTGTGTGTGTTTTTAACTCCCTGCACTGAACCAGGACTTCACCTGGAGGTCTCTGAGGCTGGGCACCTAGCAGGAGTTCGCCCTCTCTCACCCCCTCACCTCCTGATGGCTTTGGAGAGGAGGTGCCTGCAGGGAAAGCTTCAACCAATGCCAGGGAAGCTAGTGTTGTTACCAAGTAGTGGGAATTATAATTAGCACAGTTACCAGAAGCCTGGGTTTTGTGAGCCTGCACTGCTAGAAGCAATTTTCCTACTGAATGAATGCCCTTGCTTGTAAAACGACAGGAGTAGAGCTGGCTGCTTTAAATGTGGTTTAGGGAGATTGAATTTTGCTCAGGTGCAAGCTTTGTTACAGGCAGGAAATGAGTTTTGCTGCTTAGCATCTTGTCCAGGCAGGAGGAAGAGGGCAAACGCTCTGCTTTGGTGTATTTGAATTGCTAAAAAGATGGGAGAGAAAGAAATTAGAGAACCTCTGTTTAGACCTAGAAGGGATCCAGAAAAGCTTTTCGCTTTGCCAGAGAACTTTGTTAGAAGAATGGTAGCAGTAGCGAGAGTTGCTGTGTTCCAGGCTTTAAAATTTTCCCTAATGAACAAACCCTTCATATCAAGGATAAAGAGACCAAGGTCCAGAATGGTAATTTGCCTAATGTAACCTGGCAAATGGCTAACTGGGGTGCCTATTAGTGTTCCAAAGCACATGCTGGCCTCGGGAACACTCCGCACCTGTGACACCTCTCAGCTCTTCTTGTCCTGTCCCCTTCCCAACCCTAAACCTCTCCAGCTCTTGGGTTTGCCATCCCCCAGCTTCTGATTCCCATTTCAGCCAGGCGCTCTCTTGGCTCTTCTCTCCGAGCTTGGCCCTCCCTCCCCTTTGCTCTCTCTTATCTTCTCTTTTTCTTTCCATCTCTTTCTCCTCTCATGGCCTGGTCCAGTCCACTGGCCATGTTTGGTCTTCTTTCTCTCCCTGCCCAGAACCCTTCCAGATGCCTGTGGCTCTACTCTCCATCACACCTACAATAAAACCCTTCTCTTCAGCCACGCTTTGGAGCGGTCATGTCCTCACTCTACACAACATGATCAAGCTGAGACTGAAACCCAAGAGGCACCAACTCCTGGCCAGGATCCTTCTGTCTGTGTTTGTGAAAAGTTGGTTTTCCTTCCTCTTTGTCTGTAATGGACTGACACAGAACACACACAACAGGCGCTAGACTCATTCACAGATGGCTGATGCTATACTGTGATAACAAGAGAAATACTCAATTTCTCCACCTGTATCTGGCCACTACCGTCCACCCAGAGCTTTTATCCATGGCTTTAATAAAGCTCTGTGGGCATTTTCTTTTGCATTGGCTAGCATCATCTAAAATAAGTATCTGAAGTTCAACAGCTTGGAGAAACGAGGCTGTATCATACGGGGGACAGCACAGGACAGATGGAGGCAGGTGAGAACTGCATACGAGCCCACCCTGTCACGTTAGATAGCAGCTAATCCAATCAAACACTGGAAGGCAGACATGGTACATACCGTTCTGAGGAAAGCTAAGCGATAGTCGGGTGGCCTTTTGCCAAGCAACTTTAGAAGTGACTGTGGGCCTCACTGGGCAGCTTCCATGCCTGATATTTGGAAACCTGGCTTCAGAGGATTGGGAGGGAATGAAAGGCACAAGCTAATTCATGATGCCAGCTTCCCTCAGCCTTCTGGAAGTTCTACAGTCAGGTCTTAATGCACGCAGGATCTTAAACAGCCTGAGAAAGGCTTGGAGAGAGAAATCTTAAATGATGAGGAAGCTGCTGGCCTCAGTGCCATGACCTCTGGCACAAATAGAGTCTGGGTCAGATAGAGGACCTTGAAGTCACGTCGCCATCCCTTGGAAGGTCTCAGGTCTTCCGCAAAGCCACTGGAGCTGCCTTTCTTAGACATGTTCCAGCAGACATCCCTGTCTTACATTCTCCAATCAAACTGGGACCTCCGCTCAGCATCGATGCAAACTTGGTCGTGTCCACTCTTGATGCCACAGGGGTATCATATCATCGCTCTGCTCCAAAGCCAATAATGGATGGGTTCAGAGCTGGACCCAGAGTCTTCCTGGCACTGAGATCAATGAATGTAGCAGACCTCTGAGGCTCAAAGAAGTGAGAAGCAGTATCCAGCCTAAACCTATTCTTTCTTTCTAATCCTCTCAGAGCTGGGTCGTGCAGAAACCCAGGCTGCTGCTTACCTCCTAGCGTCTCAGAGGACTGTAGTAACCCGTCCCTGCATCTTCTGCAAAGGTAGAGGTACGAGTGGAGGGGTTCCTTCATCCTGCATGAATTGATGCTGTTTCACGGTGGTGTTATCAATTAGCCATGGGATTCTTCCTCGGGCTTTGGGATATGACCCTAAACTTCTTTCTAATTTCTCTCTCTTCTTCCTACCAACTAAAGGAGCCAGAGTCTTTAATTAGTACCCAAGGACCTTGGTATAAAATGGGAGAAAGTAAACGGCCAGGCAGAAAATGACCCGCCGTAGCTTAGTAGTGTCTGCCCTATTCCCTTCTCAAAATCCTAAATACTCTTTGATTTAATCCCGGGGTGGAAGTAGGGGATTTGGTGGATGCTATGTGCCAGGCTCCAGTTTATACATTTTATCCAATACTTAATCTCAACCTCCTAACAGCCTGTGAAGGAGATGTCTTTCCTGTTTTTCACAGGACCACATGTCCCATTATCACGGGGAGTCTGCCTGTTGTCCCAGCAGCCACAGGGTCTAATTCTACTCAGAATAAGGAAAACTTTGGTTTATTTAAAGTCTGCTGCTCTTTTAAATGCAAATGATGTTTTTCAGTGGTGAACACACATTGTATCAAGGTGACTGAAAGAGAAAGAACTTGGTAAGAGGATATTTTAGTGTCCTCATAGTGGCTCCTGCCAGGACTGTAGCAAGAGGCAGTGGATTTGTCTTCTTGATGGGTTTGTGGTAGAAGGTGGCACTGGCCTCGTTTTGTCCTGCGAATCAGGTGGAAATGGCCACATGGGATGTAATAGAGTCAGGGCTGTCTTTGCTCTGCAGGGCCTGTCAGACTCATGCTGAGTATGGCGTGAACTCCACAAATTCAGAGGAAACAGGAAGAAGAGTGACTCAACCAACTTAAAACTAAACAAAAAAATGGGATTATAAACTGAGGGTGGTAGAATATTTGTAGGGTCCCAGTTACTTGGAAACTGAGGCAGAAGGATTACTTAAGGCTGGCTTAGGCAAGCAAGCAAATAAAATAAAAAATTTTAAAGGATAGCAGAATTGGGAATTTTTTTTTTCACCTTGGAGAACAGGCTTACAGTGCATTTGGGTGCCTAACAGGAAATAATTAGCGCTAACGAGAAGGAAACATGGAACACACAACAAACCTTAGGAGTTCATTAGAGGGGGTGTGTACAGGCCTAGGAAAGTCAGTGTGGAGAGAGAGGGAGAGAGGGAGAGAGGGAGGGAGGGAAGGAGGGAGAGAGAGAGAGAGAGAGAGAGAGAGAGAGAGAGCGAGAGAGAGAGAGAGGACAGTGCGCCTAGCGCATGCGCACAGAGGCTTGACGTGGCTACGTCATACACAAATGACGGGGCTCACACATGAGCGCAAGGGCTTAGCTGAGTCCTACGTGGATGATGCAAACACACATGCCCGTGGGTCACGCAGTGGCGGGGGGGGGGGGGGCGTTAGGCACTTCTGCCTGAGGGCTTGTCTGCACATGCGTGGCCCTAGAATCTGGAAGTGTCAGCTTTAGTGTCACTGAAATCATAACACTGATGGTGTTCAAATTAGAGCAACAATTAACACTGAAAGAGGTGGGGCAGGTCCGATGGGATTTACATGGATGGATTCAGTGTAGAGAGAAAGACAAGAATTGATGAGGATCACAGGACTCTTGGCCTAAGCACCAGGAAGAACAGAGCTGCCTTAATTGAGACAGGGAAAGTTATTGATGAAGAAGGTTTGAGGCAGAAGAGGAAGACATTCAATTTTAGAGATTTTGTGCTTGAGGTGTTTGTTAGCTATTTCATGTGGCAAGCAAGCGATTGAGGAGGTCAGGACGTCTGGGAAAAGGCTGAGCTAGAGACACAGATTTTAGTGGTGTCAGCACACGGATGGTGTTGAAGCCTTGAGGCTGGGCCAGATCACCAAGAGACTGAGAGCATCTACAGAGGAAAAGGTCCAGGCCACTCGCATTGATACACTTTGGAAAAAAGGAGAAAAACAAGCAAAAGAAGATAACAGGCTCACCATGGTAACATGGGAAGAAAAGCCAGAGGCTGGGGTCCTTGGAGCCAGATAAACTGAGAAGAGGGAGGGGCCACAGTTTTGAAAAACTTCTGAGTGCTTCAGGGATTTGATGACTGAAAATTCGCCTTTGGCTTTAGCGCCATCTGCGATCTCTCTTAGAGCCATTTTGGAATAGGGAAGGCAAATGCTTGATTTTAGTGGGCTTAAAGAAGAGAGACGAGTCACCAGGCAGTGAAAAGGAACGATAATGTTCCAAGGAGAAGGAAGAAACAGGAAGCTTGTGAGGGTCCTAGGTTGGTAGAACAGTTGCATTTAAACATGGATGGGCGTCCATATATCATCGGGTTTTTCAGTGGGTAATGAAATCCTGAGGGATGAGGAAGGGAGAGGCTGGGAGAGGCTTCCTGGGTGGTGTTTGGAAGAGGGTCTGTGGTCAGAGGAAGGGTGTGTGAGAGCCGGCGCCGGTACACAGCAGAAGGGATAGGAGGAGCATGCGCAAGTATCAGGGAAGAAACAACTTTTCTTTGTTCCCCCAAATACATTTTCAAGCATACTCCTTTTTTTTGGGGGGGGGGTTCGAGACAGGGTTTCTCTGTGGCTTTGGAGCCTGTCCTGGAACTAGCTCTTGTAGACCAGGTTGGCCTCTAACTCACAGAGATCCGCCTGCCTTTGACTCCCGAGTGCTGGGATTAAAGGCATGCGCCACCATCGCCCGGCTTCAAGCATACTCCTGGCTCCGGGGAGCTCGTTCATGCTGAGACATGCTTGCTCCTATCTGGACTCCCTGCAGTACAAATCCTACCCATCTTTCAGGGTCTATTCAGCCCAGACTGCACCTGCTCAGGTGGGTCTTTCCTCGTCGGCACACCCCCAAATCTTGTTTCTCCATCTATTTTCCTCATCTGATTACAGTTCTGAATAACTATTTGGCACAGATAATTTCATCTCTATCTGGCAATTTTTTTAATTTTAAATTTAATTTGTTTAGTTTTAATTTTTTAATTTTAATATGTTTCTTAAACCTCCCCATAGATTACGCCTTGTGGTCTAGATCAACACCAAGTATCCTCCATACCTTTCAGCATAAGTATTATTGAGCTCCTAACAGAAATCCAGGATTTTGTGAGGCTTGGTTACCAGCATCTGGTAAGCTGCAGGCGGGACTCTGCTGTGCAGAAAAGAGTGGCCGAGAAGCTGTTTTCTCTGTCCTCTGTCATTTCCTCCCGACACCCAGCTGCCCAGAGAAGTCCAGTTGAACCTGACTCCTTTGGAATTGCATAGACAGGGGCTGGTAGATTTAGGAAGCATTTAAGTTGAGAAAAGGACGAAACTAGGTGGCGAAATCCTTGGCAGAGTATATTTTGAGCAATATCCACTCACTTGGTAAGCATGTGATCATCTTCTATCGATAGGACTCGCTAGCCACAGTGAAGCAGCCAGTGGAGGATGTCATGCCCACCCTGACGTGCAGCTCGGTGTCCAAACATTGAGTGAGCTGTGGCACCCCCTCTGCCGTTGCTCAGCGCTTTCTCTGCTGTGATGATTGACAGGAACTTACTATTAAGGCCTGGTGTAGGTTGGACTTGAGACAGTGACCAGAACAGTGTTCCTGTCTCGGTAGGGGTACTGCAATCGTAGAAACTGAAACTCCCCCACGTGTTTAACCTGTTTTGTGACAGAGAGACAAGCAGATGAGACAAGACGCTCTTTGGGCAGAGGATAAGTGACTGACTTGTGAGATGGTAGCATTTATTATGTTTCGCCAAATACTTTGGTTAGTATTAAGTGCTTATTATATTATATCCAGTAAATTGCTACTGGTGTGATTAGACCATGGGATGAACTGGAAGGCACCAAACACCAGCCTCACACAAAGTACTTACAACATGAGGAAGTGTAACACAAGCCACACATGCCATTTAACGTTCTCTGGTGACCACATTTTCAAACAGAACAGAGCAATGCGGTGGTGGTGCACACCTTTATTCCCAACACTCGGAGGCAGGGGAAGGTGGATCTTTGTGAGTTTGAGGCCAGCCTGGTCTATATAACTAGTTCCAGGACAGTCAGGGCTAGACAGAGAAACCCTGTCTCAAAATACAAAACAAAACAAAAAAGAGCAGAACCGTACGAAAATCGGTGGCAATAATGCATTTAAATATTGCATTTAAATAATGCGTTTAAAACATTGTAATTTTAACATAAAAATCAAAGTACAAAAATTCTTAATTTTTTAATATTTTTACTATTCGTTCACAATAGTTAATATTAAAAAGTCACTGTGAACTGTCCCCGGAATCTTCATGGTACATTTGGTTTGTGGTTGTTAATTTCTCTAGCCGTGGGTGGCCTGTACCTGCCATCCTGAATGGCACAGCTGGGGTGTCTGTAGGGTAAACACTCTCCCGGGTTTCCAGGAGAGGTCTAAGTTCAGAAAGTGATCTGATGATCACAGGATTTGCTTTGGGCCAGGCCAGGCTTTCAAAGTGAGACCATAGAGTCCTGGGTCAGATTGTGTCAGGTGCCGTCAAGAATTTAAGTGTATTCGGCAGGCCGTATCTACCAATTTGTTTATGTTTGGAATGTTTTGTTGTTTGAGACAGGGTCTCACTACATAGCCCTGGCTACCATGAAATTCATTATGTAGATGAACCAACCTGGAATTCACTCTGTCTGCCTGAGTGCTGAGATTGAAGGTGTGTACCACCTTGCCCAGCCTTTAATATAGTTACTATACTTCATATAAATCCTCTACCTGCTGCCCGAGGAGAAATTAAGAAAAACAAAGGGTGGTTCCTGTGAAATGCACTTCTTAAACAGCTGAGAGAAATGTCACTTGGAGCAACCCTTTTAGCTCCTGCAATGGCGCTGGGCTCCTGTCTCCCATGAAGCATCCTGGGGTATCGCAGGGGCTCCAGCCTCTCCCCGGCTCTTACCAGGAGCCTGCAAGTTACTAAATTAAGCCCAGCCAGGCCTATTTGTGAACACAGACTCCAGCCAAGTCCAAGAGATTTGTCCTGCTGAGGAATGTCCCGGGGAGGGGAGAGGTTCGCTGAGATCATGGGTATTTGTGTTTGTGTCTTCTCACTTGCCTGCTCAGTCGGGTCAGATCAGCAGAGGCTCTGGGACACAACCAAGAGGCTGACAGAGAGGCCAGAGAAAACGACTAGGTTGTGACATTTGAGGTCTAACTGCAGGTCAGTGTGAAAAAAAGCTACTCTGTACTCGGAGTAAATAAAATATCCACACACCTCATTTTCTGCCTTATTTATCCTTCTTTAAAAGTAAACTTTTTATTTTAGAGCGGTTTTAGCTCACAGCAAAACTGAACAGGAAACTCTGAGATCTATCTGCCCTTTGCCACCAGCAGATTCCAAACACACCTCATTTTATTTTTTATTGAATTTCTGAACTGAGTGCTGGTCAGAGTTGACTCTTTCACCTGTGATTCACACATCTGACTACTTGTGGAAATTACATTTATTGAATACCTTCAACGTGTCAATATTTTAAGGAATTAAAATATTAATTACTTGATTTAATTGCTATACCTGAAATTAAAACACGAGGGACCTGTTCTGAAGTTGCTAAAATGATCTTTAGAACAGAGAGGATGAGCTGCATTTTCATTTTCCTGTGGGTCAACGTAGCTGGCCGCCGTCTTGCCCTGCTACGGCCGCAGCGCTAGAATCTCCCCTTTCCGTGACCCTGCGGTGAGGCCGTTCACATTTCTTTTCTTTTTTTTTCTTTTTTTTTTTTTTTTTTTAGTTTTTCGAGACAGGGTTTCTCTGTAGCTTTGGAGCCTGTCCTGGCACTAGCTCTTGTAGACCAGGCTGGCCTCGAACTCCCAGAGATCCGCCTGCCTCTGCCTCCCGAGTGCTGGGATTAAAGGCGTGCGCCACCACCGCCCGGCTGGCCGTTCACATTTCTACCCTGCCGTAGAGCTGGGATGCAGGGAGGGAGAGCAGCCCGAGGCGTGATGCGGGGTCTGCGGGCTTGGTGGGGTCTCTTTGGAGTCACATGATGGATTCACAATAATTTGTGTATCTGCTGCTATTTATATCTGCCACCTGTGCGCATTTCTCCACGGCTATCTGATCCTGGGTTATGGCAAGCCGCTCATTTCTCTGGCTTATTTGCAATCTACTATAAATCAACGATTTAATTGGTTAGACGTAAGCTATAATCCTCCGGGGGCTTTGACTGACTTGGTATTTCTAAAGGCCGTTAGCGTGCCTTGCCCACACAAGGGTTGATGCTTATTAAGTATTTGGCTGGGGAACAAAATAAGCAAGGGCTGTCATCTCCAAATCAGCTACCTTGCCCTCTGCCCAAAGAGCATCTTTTCCCTGCGTTCCTGTCTCCCAGTCTCTCGCCCTCCCTCTCCCCTCTCTCCCCACACACATACACACATCCTCTCTCACATTCTCTCACACACTCACACTCCAGCCCGAGCCACGCTTGCCCAAACACCTAATCTTAGAATATCAGCGTGCTTTGCGTGTGTCCAATCTAAGCACGCCGGCATGGCTTAAGGACCCGACGAAGAGGTAACGGAGGTTGGGCTTGAGGCTGCGCCCCGCACAAAGCGGCACAGTTCGGACACAGGGCTTGCTGTTGTAGAAACCAAAGTTTTCCACTTGTTTTATTTCCATCTCCTCGGGAGACCGGGCATTCAAGCTGGTCCTGGCAGGGCACCACCCTGGCACTTCACAGTCTGACGATGGCAAGACACTGCCCTGTTGTCCCTTCCCGGCAATGAAGGACACGTGGCCCTGTTGGCACAACTTCTGTGCCTAATTTGGGCCTTCGCTGTGCTACTGAAGCTTAGACTCTGTGGGACGGCGGGAGCTGTGCCTCAGAAACCAAGCCTTCCTTTCTGGGGAAGTCTAAAAACTTTACGTTTTGCACAGGAACCCTGCTGGCCAGCTGTCTCACATTCACAAGCATACTGGCAGGGTTATGATATTTTATTTTTAGGCAGCGGGAAAAGGTCCCAATTTGAATGAATCAAATGTTTACAAAGCTTCGGCAATGAGTCCCACACCCGGCACTGTTAATGTCTGCACCCACTGGAGGTCTCCAGTTCTAGTTTTGCTTTGAAACTTTGTGACTAGAAGGGAAATTTACTTAAAAAAGAATTCCTTCAGAAACTACTAAACTGATCCCTCAGGGTCATATAGGCACCACCACCTCATACCACAATCAAGACAGAATTCCTTATGCAGTGGTTGTGCACGCCTTTAATCCCAGCACTCGGGAGGCAGAGGCAGGCAGATCTCTGTGAGTTCAAGACCAGCCTGGTCTACAGAGTGAGTTCCAGGACAGGCTCCAAAGCCACAGAGAAACCCTGTCTCGAAAAACCAAAAAAAAAAAAAAAAGCTACAGAGAAACCCTGTTTCAAAAAAAATAAATAAATAAAAAATTAGAATTCCTTACTAAAACACTGTATGCTTTACTGTTTTCTGCAGAGATGTGGTGTTGTCCCAGTGTAATCAAAGAAGCGGGGGGGGGGGGGGGAGGAACTTATTCTGTGAACAGGGAGCACTTCACTTTCTAGAAAGGGTGTGAAGCCCATGCATTAACAGCTACTTCTCACTGGGGTGGACAGAATGGTGGGAGGCTCTCATGAAAGCCCCGAACCTTTCCTCTCACCAAGCTATTTCTGTTTGAGTTGCTTGAATTTATTGGTTAGGGTGGGATTTTGCTATATTTATTTTTGTCCCAAATAATGACTGGTTTGTAGCAGGCCTGCTCCTCTCTGGCTTCTTCTAGTTCCAAACATGCAGTAGGTTCCCTGAAGGCTGACCTGACTTGCCCCTTGCTGCACAGAGACCTCCCTGAGCTCAAGTCTGTGAGGCCAAGAAAAGCCCTTCAGCTTGGCAAATTTAATCTCCGATGCAGATCGTACTCTCTGATTTTATCATGCATGCTGACATGCTGTCAGTGTGTTTTCTCTCTCTCTCATATGTATATATGTGTACATATATCCGTATACACACATATGTGTGTATGTATATGTGTGTATACAAATATATACATACGTGCATAAGTAGACTGTGTGTGTGTGTGTGTGTGTGTATGTAACATAATGTTGTAATAGGAGCGGCAGGGCTGCGTCCCCAGCACCCCGGCCGCCTACTAGCTTATGCCCCAAAATAATTACACGGACACTGTATTCTTTTAAACACTGCTTGGCCCATTAACTCTAGCCTTACAGGCTAATTCTCATATCCCGATCAACCCATCTCTAATAATCTGTGTAGCATCAGTCTTACCGGGAAAGATTCTAGCCTACGTCCATCCTGGGTCTGAGCTTCATGCGTCTGCCTCAGAGAGCAGAGCTATAGCATCTGCCCTGGAGAGGGGAGCATGTCGTCTCCGAGCTCACTTCCTCTTCCTCCCAGCATTCTGTTCTGTTTACTCCACCCACCTATGTTCTAACCTATCAGGGCAAGAAGTTTCTTTATTTAATTAACCAATGACCTTCCTCCATCAACATAAGTCATGGTCCCTATCATCAGAAGCTGGAAGATATCAGCACGCGCTCACACACACACACACACACACACACACATGCATGCACATAGGACCCTGCAGTTTAATACCCAAACAAAAATACAGCTAAAGACCATTGAAAAATGTTTTTAAGTATTCACTCCCTAAACTTACATGGAAAGATACCAAGGGCAAAGTACGTCTGTTAAAGCCTGGGGGGGGGGAGGGCAGATCTTAAAATAACTGATATAAGAAGGAGTGAGGTGGGTGCATTCTAGAAACAGGCGTTGGATGGCCACAAGTCCTGGCTTGCTTGGGAGAGTCCTGACTTTCACCTGTGGCCCATGCATCCTAATGACACCAACCTCAGGATGGATGCTGGCTTCTCCTCGTCTTGTACTGCAGTGAATTCCAATGAATGTCAGGTTTAGAAGGAGAGAAGACACCTCAGGCCGGGAGTGGCATTCCAGGACAGCTGCATGATTGGTTGACAATCAGTAAGAGTCCTTGTTCCTGGAGGAAGGTGGCCCCACTGAGCATGGAGGGATCTTGGGACCGTGTCTCCACAAATTATCATCTCTCAGAACTCAGCTCAGAAAGGTGTGCTGCCAGATACTGACTGATGGCAGCTTGAGCCTAAGTAAGAACAAAGGGGGACCACCAGGCTGGGTGACCCGAGCAGGTATAAGAGAGGAAGGGTAAGGGGACAATGGCAGTGAGAGGTGAGGTGACAGACTTGCTCTCTGACTTGACGAGGTTGCAGGTTCCTCTTGAGACACATCTGACGTGCGAGTTATTTCTGCCTTTCTTTCTTGCAGCATCTAGTTGCAGACTGGCTTCCTTACATTTGGGAGGTGCTTAGAGGTAGGTTTCTTCTCTCTGCTCATCAGTATCAGGAAATAGACTGAGCACTACCATTTTCTGTAACGCGGAGGGCTGGAGGAAGCTGATGAAAGGAGCCAAGTGTTCTTTGCTGTGACTCTAGTTTAGGTAATTCCAGAAAGGAAAAAGAAAAAAATGCCAAGAATCTAAGTGCTTATCTTGCAATGAAAACTCCCTCTTTGACTTTATGGGAGATTCAAAATGTGCACAAAGATAAAGAGAATAGTATTTTCTGTGTCCCTGCTCCATGTCCTGGGGACCTCGTCCCCAGCTTCAGCAGTTCCCTGTGAACCTCGTTCTTCTGGTTGACCTCACGGCAGTGCTCTTCCTTCTCCTGTTCTCAGCTTCCTACGGCAGCTCTCAGACATCATACGACCTTGCCTGACAATGGGCCAGAAGAGACCTCTGATAAGTTCTTTCTTCAGAACATAAGCACCATAAAGTTACTATACACAGAGTTTGAAGGCGCTTCCTTAACACCAGCTGATATCCAATCCATACTCAATTTCCGCTGTCAAATGTTCGTGTTCAGATCTCCAGACCTTCATGTATCTGAGCTTCATTGTAGTGCAGAGGAATAGACCTTTGACCCTTTCAGGGGAAAGAGGAGGAAAGTAAGACAGGAGAGGAGGCTGGAATCCAGTTTACTTAACCCGTTGTCTTCAGTGAGCATGTAGAACACCACTTAGAGAGTGCTCCCAGATTAAAACAGGAAATCTTTTAGTTGATTTTTCAATTTGATATTTTTCATGTATGTGTGGTGTGTGTGTGTATGCACATGCATATGGAGGCCTGTGTTTGGTGTAGGAAATCATCCTCCATCGCTCTTCTACCTCAGTCATCAAGATAAGGTCTCTCAATCAATCACAGAGCTCGCCCGCATGGCGAGTCTTGCTAGTGAGCTTGCTCTGGGGAAAATCCTTTGCCTCTGTCTTCCAGGGTTAGAATTACAGATGCCACCATGCCATCTGCCATTTATTTGTGTTTCCAGGAATTCAAACTCTAGTTCTTGGGCTCTCAAAACAAGCCCTTTAACTACTGAGCCACCCTGGCCCCAAATTGTTAAAAGACTTTAAATGAAAGGTTTTTCATTCAGTCACACAATGTTATCCTATACCCTATCTGCTTTGGATAGCAGAACTCAGTCTATGAAACGAGACTCGAGTTTGCCATGTAAATTTTAAGCATGGGATTGCTGGTAAGGCAAGAAGCTCTAAAGACCCAGGGAGCCTCTCACTCTGAGCTTTTTATTAGCTGTAATCACATGCAAAGATACTATACAGTCATTATACCATGCTTGCAAGGAGTGGAAGGCTTTGCTTACACATGACCAGGACAAGGACGCATGGATAGAAAAACATATGGGAACACAACAAATCTTTTTTTTTTTTTAAAAAAACATTTATTTATTTATTTATTTATTATGTATACAATATTCTGTCTGTGTGTATGTCTGCAGCCAGAAGAGGGCACCAGACCTCATTCCAGATGGTTGTGAGCCACCATGTGGTTGCCGGGAATTGAACTCAGGACCTTTGGAAGAGCAGGCAATACTCTTAACCACTGAGCCATCTCTCCAGCCCCAACAAATCTTGTCCATCTTAAGAAATGGCATCTCCCCAGATCCTTGTGGGGAATAGCTGTCATGAAGAGCATTCCCCTCCGTCCATCTGTCCATCAGTCTCTTGTTAGTGTGCTCACTTGTTGGATTTATTCTGCCATGAATCATATTGGGAAATTTTTTGAAAACATTATTTTTAAGAGAGATGATCGTACTGTGAATTACAGAGCAGCCCATCCATTTAGAGCTCAGACAGGAGACCTGGAACAAGTGAGCTGATCGGCCACGCCACTGTTTCTTACCTCAGTCCCAGGTGAACTCCAAAGGAAATGCAGACAGGGAAATCATTTTTCGTAGAGTGCGGTGTTGACTGTGGATGCTGTTGAGACTCTGTTGTAGTTTTGTCTAACACAGCACGCTGCAGATCACGGCAAATGTTGTCTAAGTCCGATCAGTTGCTAAGGTGTCAGCCCTGGCTTCTGATTCTACCTGCTGACATTGTGATGGAGCCTAATGTCTTTCCTATTGGACTTAAGCTTCAGCACTGAAAATTTTCCTTGAGTTAGTTGGGTGGATATTCCTTTTAGGGGTACACAGCAAAAGAGTTGACTCACCCCCTCCTCACCCCCAGCTCCCCTTTCTTTGGTATATAAATTTCCCTAGATATCTCTTTTTGTTGTTTTGTTTTGTTTTGTTTTGCTCCTCGCCCCACTGCAGGCAGGGTTTCTCTGTATAACAGTCCTAGCTGTCCTGGAACTTGCTCTGTAGTCCAGGCTGGCCTTGAACTCACGGAGATCCATCTGCCTCTGCCTCCCAAGTGCTGGGGTTAAAGGTGTGTGCCACCACCACCTGGTTTCTCTAGATATCTTCATGCAACCCTGACGAGATCTACTGATATGATAAACAAATGTAGTTTGAGACCTATTTATGCTATACTTAGAATTTACACTAGAATACTTACTTGTGGGCATAGACAAACATGGCCAACTGTGCCATCAATTATGGGAGACTCATAGTTGTACACCCTGGCCCCCCTTTTCATTTCTCTTCACTACTTATCTCAGTAGACTTAAAGTGAAGAGAGTTCAGGTTGGGAATTCATGCACAGCTGCTGGGGCATCCTGCTTTTAGTGTAATAATTTCCTCTCTATGCTATGAAGTAGTCTACTATAGGATGGCATCTCATAACTTCAGCTGCCTCGGACAGAGCAGATTGTTACTGTTGTCAGGAGTAGCCAGCGTTTTAAATGTTTACAGCATGCCAGCTGTTTTTATAAGTGATTTCATTTAGTCATATTAATATCTTATGAGATTGGAGCTACTCTAGTCCCCTCGACAGGAGAAAACAAAGGGTTTTAGGGGCCAGGTGCCTCTTCTGGCCTTGTACTCTGGCTGTCGCTGTTACACCTACTTCTTCCATAAAGATTTTCAAAGATGGACTCCACGCAGCCCATTTTCTAACTGTGGTTTACCACAGGGAACTAAATCAGACAAAAGCGAGAATTGTTTCCAGAGCTGGTATCTGTCTGAAGCAGAGAAGCAGGTGTGGAAGGCTGCGTTCTGTTTCTGCTTTTATCTTAGAGGTCACCTTGGCTTTCAGCTTCCTTAGCTGTAACAGAAAAGACCTGAAGTGAAGAGCTGCCAAAGTCTTGGCTGGTGAACGTCTTCACACAAGGAGTGTCTGGCTGTGGTTTGCACACCATCTCACTTAATCCTGTGAAATGGTCACCGTTGTCTTCACTGATAAGGAAAGCAGCCACATAGCCCCTGAGGCTCAGCGTGCTTAGCTAGGCACTGTGGGAAGCTGGTTCTCTGTGACTTAGGACTGGTGTCCTCAGAACCTCCCACAGCCCCACATTCCTTGTAAGGTGGGTTTGATTTTGCCTTAGAACATGCAGATTTCGTGCAACATTGCTTACCAGGGACCTTTGGGAGCATTGTCTTCTGACCAGTTGGTGCGTGTTAGAGATTCTACCAGTATCACAAGAACTCATCAGGTTATCTATGCATCCCAGGATTTCTGTTGGCTTTCCAGCTGTGAGATTTTGTTATTTACTCAGCTTGATCTATCTGAGCTGGCTCAGCAGACGTCTAGACTTTACCCAGTTCAGTTGAGTTAGCTGGGAATAAAGACCATCATTGCCAGCTGGGTGGTGGTGCACACCTTTAGTCCCAGCACTTGGGAGGCAGAGGCAGGTGGATCTCTGAGTTACAGCCCAGCCTGACCTACAGAGTGAGTTTCAGGACAACCAGGGCTACACAGAAAAACCAAAAACCAACCAACCAACCAACCAACCAACCAACCAAAAACCATCATTGTCAGTACTTCAAAAACATAGATTAAATTTGCTTTTGTGTTAGATTTAAAATCAGATGAGCAAAATGGCTCAGCAGGTAAAGGCCCTTAAAATAAAAGCATGAGGACCCAGGGTTCATCCCCAGAATTCATGCAAAGGTAGAAAGAGAAGAAACAGTTCTATTAAATTATCCTCTAACCTCCATGTGTGTCATGGCATGCATACCCATACACACATCAGATACAACCAACAATAATAATAAAATAAAAATTATGAGAAGACTTACACACATTTTACCCATTCTTCATCACTTTCTGAGCAGAGAAACATTAACAGAGTTTAGCGAGTTCAACAACTAAACCTGCTAGTAGCAGGAACAAAAGTCATCTTAGGAGTCTTCTTTCTCAGTGCCACATTCGGAGTGCCAGATCCATGTGAAATATTACGATGTCAGAGAAAACAGACTGTCACTGTCCCCTGACGATAATGTTAAAGTTGTTGTTGGTGACAATTATAAATATCATATTTATGGTATATGTGTTAAAGCACCCTTCTGGGAGGCTAGAAACATGGATCAGTTGAAAAGTGTTTGCTGCCCAAGCACAAGGACCTAAGTTCAGATCTCCGACACTCATGTAAAATTGAACTCAGTAGGGACAGGCTTCTAACCCCAGCCTCAGGGGAGACAGAGATACTGGCCAGTCAGCTTAGCCTAGTTGGTGAGGTGGGCTTAGAGAGAGACCCTCTCTCAAAATATAAAGATGAAGAGCAACAAAATATACCTGACATCAATTGGACCTCCCCATTCATACACATATACCTGTATGTGCACACCATACACATACCACTAACATGTACACACAACACCATCCTAAATCCTTGGCACAGATAGTCCTTAGACTGCCACATGGGCTTGATATGAAACTATTGAGTCTTTTCCTCATATAAATAAATTGAAATAATCTTTGCCAGTGGTTGATCTTTTTACAGGACTAGAATCGCCTATTGTTTTTTTTTAATATGAACAAATACAAGTTGTTCAGTTTAATTTGAATATCCAAGCAATGACAATGTTTACTATAATTTACCTAAGTATTGCAAGGAAGATGCTTAAGATTTAAAAACGATTTATTACTTTTTTGAAATCCAATTTGAACTGGACAGTCTACAGTTTTAATTGCTGAGTCATGGAACCCTAGTGTTACACTTCATGTAGTGTTCGTGAAGTGATCACTTCAAAATCACCCTTGGAAATACCAAACTATCAATTTCTTCTTAAATATTGTACTGCGAACCTTGAAGAAATTACGGTATTCTAATCTCATCTGACAGCGACTTATGCTGTACCTCAAGCCTAAAGCACAGACTGTCCCCTGTCATTCCTGCCAACATATCAGCTAGACCCTCACTAGCAAACAGGACCTAAAACACTGTGAGCCCAACTTCTTGCCTGCTAGAAAATGCTTACTAACCCAAATACTTAAACCAGGCTTCTACTGTTCCCATTTAGTATTCCTGTCTCACCCATCTTTTATGAGACATGAGTTCTGAAATCTTTCATAAGTATCACATGATATCCTTGTGTTGCCTTTGACACCAAGAAGTTGGTGGTTGGTACGCAGGTATCAGAATAAAATGTGTCACACTGCTCTGGCACCCTTGGTGTGTGTCCCTTTCCTGCACTTCGGCTACTGTACTTCGGCTGCTTTGCTAGCCTTTGACCAGTGGCCTCTTCACTCTTTTTGCTCCTTGTACTCATTGAATTTTTCAAAATTATTTTATCTTTGAGATTATAATACAACAACATCATTTACCCTTTCTCTTTCCTCCCCTCAAACCCTCCCATATACCCTTCCTTGCTCTCTTCAAATGCATGGCCTCTGTTTTTCATAAATTGTTGTTACATACTTATGTGTATGTAAACATATATATATTCCTAAATACATAACTACAACCTACTCTGTCTGTATAATGTTATTTGTATGTTTCTCGGACTGGCCATTTGGTATTGAGGAACCAGTAGGTATGCTCTTCCCCGGGGAAGACTATTTCTCCTGCTCTCTGCATTCCTGGTTGCCTAAGTTTTTTGTTTAGGGCTGAGGCTGTGGTCTTTCCTCCATCCGCCTTGGCAAGTCTGTTGTTGTTGTCCTTGTTCAGCTCACGTTTAGACATTCATGCTAGTGAGACTTTCTGGGTGTATCTTCCGACATGACTAGTGCATCTCTGATTGCCACTGGCTCCCCTCCGGTTTCCTTCACACGGCTTTCACAAACCTGCTGCAAACCTTCTTCGTCCCTTTCTTTTGTGTATTTCACATGTGTATATGTGTGGCATATGAAAATGACTGCATATATGTGTGGGAGAACATGGCCCAGGAGGAAGCCAGTCCGACGCCTGCTCTGTCACTCTGTTTTATTCCCTGGAGCAGGATCTCTCACTGAACCTGGATCTGGCTTGATTGGCAGCTGCAAGTCCCAGGATTCTGACATCTCCACTTGTCTTCCTTCTCGCCCCTTCACCTCTGTTTCTCCATGCTGGAGTCACAGGCACACACAACCACACCAGTTATTTTACACGGGTGCTGAGGAGCTGATCTTAGGGCCTCATGCGTCTACAGAGGCATTGTTAGCCACCGAGCCCCCTCCTGGCTCTGCTAATGTTGTCCGTATTGATCTCCCATTCCTCAAATACAGCAGGCTGATTAATCTGCAGGGGACACACCGAGGGGACACACCGTGCAAACATAACTAAATCTTTGTCCCTACATTACAGCATTCCTTTATTCGCTTCTTCTGTTTGCCAAATCTTACTTGTTGTTGCCTCGCCCCAATAAGAATCGTTCCCGACACAGATCCACCGCAGAAGACCACTAAATTTATAAAAATCCAATTGCATAATAAAATTTATTATACTGTTTTTAAAACACACACAATTTTTTTTCCTTAAATAATTAAACCCAGGGCTGGGAGACAGTTCAGTCGGGATAGTACTTGTCATGTAGATATGATGACCGGACTTCGATCACCAGCACCTACTTCAAAAAAATTAAATAAAATAGAAAAGGCGGTGTGGTGGTTTATACAGATAATCCCAGGGAAAAGCTGGGTATGGTAGGGTGACATTGGTAATCCCGGTGCTGGAGAGACTGAGACAGGTGGAGTTCTGGAGCCCACTGGCCAGACAGCCTCACCTAACCTAGAAGAATTTCAAAGTAGTGAGAAGCCTTACCTTTGTCAAAGGAGGTAGATAGCTCCTGAAAAATGATCCTTGGTGCCCTCTGCCCGACCTCTGACCTCTGCTGTATACCTGCACATACCCATGCATCCACCCACAGGAACACACATAACTAACCCCCTTTACATTTTAAAACATATTGTAGCCTATAGTGGCAGGAAACATTTGTTTTGCTATATATCTGTTCTCTAACATTTTAGAGAGCTGATGGCCTAGGGCATCATTTGTCATCCAGGGGCAGTGACAGACAGGTGGGAAGCATGGAGAGCAGCACCAGGGAATCTCGGATCTGAAGAGCTTGTTTACAGATCCATCTGGGTGTCCACATACGCCGAGGGTTCTGCAAAGGGCTGCGAGGCTGCGTGGACCAGAGCTGAAGTCAAATAGGAGTCAGGATAGCGAGAGGCAGCCGCTAGTGACAGTTAATGTCTGTGTGCTTTGCAGAATATCGAGCTGAAGATTGAAGTGGAGAGCCTGAAACGAGAACTCCGGGACCGGAAGCAGCACCTGGAGAAGACACGGTGAGTTGCAGGTCAAGCTCTGTGCTGAGCAGCATGTGCACAGGAGCTCCGTCCTGCTCCAGCTCCATCCTGCCCCGAGCTCCGTCCTGCCCTGAGCTCTGTCCTGTCCCGAGCTCCGTCCTGCCCTGAGCTCTGTCCTGCCCCAGCTCTGGTTCACTCACCCAAGAAGAATGGGTTCAGACGCAAAGTCCTGAACCTTAACCTTCACATTGGAATGCAGGTCTTATTGGGACGTGAAGCCATGAATTTCATGTTTCCTCAGATGCATCTGTTTCTTAGTCAGATGCACCTTGCTGTGGATGGGTGAGTCTCGCAGAGCTGAGACTGCAAATTTCCTGCCAGAGAGGAAAGAACTAGTCAGGAGGCAGCAAACGCTGAGCATTTGCAAAGAACATTTATCAGAAATGATCAGTCAGTCTAAAAAACAGAAACAATATCAAGAGCTGGCATAATGTCTAGGGAAAATCGTCATTCTCATGTTCTTCTGGTGGATGTGGGAGTATGACATTGATTTGGGTATGGTTTATTAATTTTTAAAGTGAAAAGACTCAGATAATCCCTAGGGGAACTCTATTCCTCATAAATAAAGGTGCCCATGAAAGGATCATTCTTTGTAATGGCAGAAAACTTGAAGCCACCATCCACTAGTCAGCCAATGGCTGAACAGTACATCTGTCCTGTGGCCTATTACACAGCTGTTAAAAAGCAGGACCTCTGTCGGTTTTGGCAGAGAGCCCTTGATAGGGTAAGAGGAAGAGCACTGAGCGCTGTTCACAGCGCAAGTCCCTTGGGGTAAATGTGTGTCCTCGTTTGTTGTCCTGTTGCTATGGTAAGTCATTGACCAAAACTAGTTTGGATTGGAAAGCATGTATTTTGTCAGGCAACAGTTATTACTAGAGGAAGTCAGGCAGGAATTCAAGGTAGGAACTGAAGAGACCATTGAAGAATGCTGCTTATTGACTTGCTTAGCTAAATTCCTTATACAACCTGGGACCACCAGCCCAGGGATAACACCGCCCACCTCCTGCATCAACTAACGATTAATAAAATGCCCCGCTGGTAGTGATGCATGCCTTTAATCCCAGCACTCGGGAGGCAGAGGCAGGCGAATCTCTGTGAGTTTGGTCTACAGAGCTAGTTCCAGGATAGGCTCCAAAGCTACAGTGAAACCCTGTCTCAAAAAACCAAAAAAGAAAGAAAGAAAAAAGGAAAATGCCCCTATAGACACGCCCACAGGCTTATTCAATGGAGAAAATGCCTCAGCTGAGATTCACTCTTCACAGGGCAGCTATATTACATTGACAACTGAAACCAATATGGCCATATATTTGCTTTATTATGCATAGAAAACAAACAAACAAACCTTGGAGGGTTGCAACCAAACTCTTGAAAACCACTCTCTTTAGGGAAGTAAAGGGAGTTTTCTTCTAGTGGGAAGAAAACTTGATTTTTCCCTCCTTTTATATACTTGTGTCAAGATGGTTAGTTACTCTAGCCATTTGCCGTGGTACACACCTGCCAGCCTAGTACTAGGGAGGTTGAGGCAGGTGGATCAGGAGTTTAAGGCCAACCAGACTATGTAGCAAAGTCTTGTTGAGGCAGACTATGCAGTGAAACATTCTCTCAATAAATGAAAAGAAGGTTAATTTTGTAATGTGTGGTTTCTGTCATTGTTTAAAAACCAGTTTTAAATGATGGGTGGTATAATATATTCTGTGATCCAAATATGCTCAGTGTGATCTGACACCCCCTTTGTATCTATAGTATGGCTTGGGTTTTAAGATAGCTAGTTAGATCAGAATTCTGAAAGTCATCTTCAGGTATATGTAAGATGTTGGCATTACTAAATAACAAAGCAATAAGTAAAAGGATTTTCTTATTAGGGTTGAGTCTTTGGTGGTATGTATTAAGAAAACTTGCCTGCCATTGTACACTCTAGAAAACAATATAGCAAAACACTTTGAGAGCTCTGTAACACTCAAAAATTGTTATATCATTTTTATATCTACTTTGATAAGGGTGACATCTTTTCTAAAATATGTAGAATAGGGATATAGGGAGTTGAATTTATCTCTGGTGATGAAAATGTCCCCCATTCCCTAAAGCTCCTAGTCCTGGACAATCAGGCGACTTCTTCAAGGGATGCAGGGCTAAAGGAGAAGCTGAGTCCCTAAAGTCACCGTTGTTGGATGCTTAGGTTGTTTCTTCGACTTTTGCCCCTTCCTACTTCACAAAGGCTACATGATGCCAACATCAGAAGATGGGTCTGGCTTCTGGAATTGTGCTGATTAGCACTAAAAACCAAGGAATTCTGCAATCTCTGGGAACAACCAATTTATCTCCATGGAAAAAGTGCCCCAGACTTGGTGGTCGATAAGCCTATGATTTAATGCAGTTCTTCACTCTGAGAACAAGAAGATGATTCATGGTTCTCAAAAATGGTTTAAGACACAAAACAAAACCGAACCGGAATTAAGATACCTCAGCACCTGATCTGGGCCCCCAGATTTCTAATCCTCAGATATCCAAGGACAGCTGTCGTTCCCTATAAATAAACCGGTGATACCTTACCCTTTTCGTGCTAGTGCCTGGACAACCAACCATTCCTGGGGATATCAGAGAAGCCACATGCAGCCAAAACCAGAGTATATTGCAGATTAAATGTCTGCTCTCTGCCTGGGACCTGGAACACTCGATAGAACTCTGTAGAGGTGTCCCAGACTCAGGAAAGGTCCTCCAGGCATTCCTGATTGGAAAGGAGGGCGTTTCTGTGGCTGCCCAAATAGATATCATGTCCTAGCAACCTAATGGAATGAGTATTTAAAACCAAACAGCAAGGATGCAGGCTGCTAGCAAATCCCTCTAGGAGAGCCCTTTAAATGGGAAAGTCCATGACTGTGATCCTAGCTGCTAACTCCTTGCCCCTGCCATGAGCTTCTCTTTCCTAAGCTATTGCAACCATGGCAATCTCAGGGCAGCAGACCTACCCTGCTTGACAAGGAAGAACGAAGCTAGAGGTCCTAAAAGGTCAGATGCAAAGGCTGGACAGTGGGTCCTGAGAACAGCGTCACAGCACGGCTCCTCTTTCCCCTCCCCGTGTGAGCTCATGTTTGAATCTGCTCGTGAAGCCAGGTGTCTGCTCTAATTAGCAAATGCTATGTATGTGGTCTTAGGGCTGACGTGGAGGATCTCAACAGCCAGAATGAAGCAGAGCTCCGGCGCCAGGTTGAGGAACGGCAGCAGGAGACAGAACACGTTTATGAGCTCCTAGAGAACAAGATCCAGTTGCTACAGGAGGTGAGGAGTGTCCACAGGTCCACAGCGACCAGCGCAAGTGGTCCCCCAGAGCCTCTTCCGGGCCGCCCTATCTTCTGGCCTCTCTGATCTCCCTTACTTCTCTCATCCATCAGAACCCCGTATCTTAGCACTCCCGACCTTGGTAGGAGTAGACCACCGCTCAATTTTCCTTCTTTTCGCAGGAATCCAGACTAGCGAAGAATGAAGCCGCACGGATGGCAGCCCTGGTGGAGGTGGAGAAGGGGTGTAACCTGGAGCTCTCGGAGAAGCTGAAGGATGCAGCCAAGGACAGGGAAGATGCACCGGGAGACCGGGTGAAGCCTGACCAATACTCCGAAGCCCTGGCACAGCGGGACAGGTGGGTGTCTTCGGTGGTCTTTTTTCTTTGGCTGCCTTTCCCGTGTTCCCCAGGAGAAAACACCGTAGCTATGTCGCTCCCCGTTTAAGTACTGATAGTGGGCTTTTGGCCCTAAGATGTCATGTCCCTCTGGACCAGATTTCTTAAAGTTTGACTCTTCAGTGGCATCCAGTAAGAAAGGTCCCTAGTTTGCGGCAGAAGCCTAACTAGAAACGGGTGAATAATTAATGGTCCAATGGTTACACAAAGAGATTCCTTTCGTTTCTTTGGCCCAGGAGAATTGAAGAGCTGAGGCAGAGCTTGGCTGCCCAGGAGGGGCTCGTGGAACAGCTGTCTCAAGAGAAACAGAAACTGCTACATCTGCTGGAGGAGCCAGAGAGCATGGAGGTGCAGGTGAGGCTCAGGCTGGGTGGCCTGGGCACCAGGTTCCTAGTTCCTTGAGCACTTGTTATTGGTTGGTGTAACGCAAACCACTTCGCCGCTTACAACAATGTATCTTTAGCATGCAAGGTTTAGTGTCAGAAATCTAGAAGAGGGTCCTCTGGGTCTCAGTTTAAAATCTCACGAGTCTGAACTCCAGGTATGGACTAGGTGGCTTATCTGGAGGTGGACCTCGGGGGAAGGATCTGTATCTAAGGTTCCATGCGGCACTGGCAGAATTGATTTCTGTGAGGTAGTTCAAGTCACAGACTAATTGCCCCTCTCTCCCCTCGCCTCTGGAAATTCCGCTCACTTTTGTCATAGTTGACGTAGTTGCACAGCTGTGCAATGAATTCCATCATGCTTGTCTGGCAGTATTATTAGGAACAAATCTTTCTTACACCCCAAGGAGGCGGACTGTACACAAAGGTATAAGTACCAGAGGAATGGACAATCTTAGAACTCTCCCAGCAATGCTGAGGGATTTATACCTACAAACAATGCTCTTTTTTATATTTTTTATGGTTTATTTAACCTTATTTTATGTGCGTTGGTATGAAAGTGTCAGATCCCCTAGAACTGGATCTTCAGACAGTTGCGAGGTGCCATGTGGGTGCTGGGAATTGAACCCGGGTCCTCTGGAAAAGCAGTCAGTGCTCTTAACCACCAAGCCATCTCTCCAGCCCCAAACAATGCTCTTTTAAAAATAAGCTTTATTTTATATTTTTTGCTTTTTTGCAAAAAATCAGGTGTTCGTGGGTGTGTGAATTGATGTCCGGGTCTTCAATTCAGTTCCAATGGTCCTCCTGTCTGTTTTTATGCCAATACCAGGCTGTTTTCAGTACTGTAGTTCGGTAGTAGAGTTTGAAGTCAGGGATTGTGATGCCTCCAGAAGTTCTTTTATTGTACAGGATTGTTTTGGCTATCCTCAGTTTTTTGCTTTTCCGCATGAAGTTGAGTATTGTTCTTTCAAGGTCTGTGAAGAATTTTGCTGGGATTTTGATGGGCATTGCATTGAATCGGTTGCTTTTTGGTAAGATTGCTATTTTTACTACCCAAGCACATGGGAGATCTTCCAATTTCTGGGGTCTCCTTCAATTTCTTTCTTCAAGGATTTTAAAGTTCTTGTCATACAGATCTTCCACTTATTTGGTTAGAGTTACTCCAACTGTTATTTGTGGCTATTGTGAAGGGTGATGTTTCTCTTATTTCTTTCTCAGTCCATTTATCATATGTATAAAGGAGGGGTACTGGCTTTGTTGTTGTTGTTGTTTAGTTAATCTTCTATCCTGCTACATTATTGAAGGTGTTTATGAGTTGTCGAAGTTCCTTGATAGAAAGTTTTGGGTTGCTTATGTAAACTATCATATCATCAAAAATAGTGAGAGTTTGACTTCTTCTTTTCTAATTTATATCCCCTTTTGTTGTCTTATTGCGCTAGTTAGAACTTCAAGTTCTATATTAAATAGATAGGTAGAGAGAGTGGACAACCTTGTCTTGTTCCTGATTTCAGTTCAGGATCACTTTGAGTTTCTCTCCATTTAGTTTGATGTTGGCTGTTGGCTTGCTGTATATTGCCTTTATTATGTTTAGGTATGTTCCTTGTATCCCTGCTCTCTCCAAGACCTTAATCATGAAGGAATCTTGTATTTTGTTGAAGGCCTTTTCAGCATCTAATGAGATGCTCATATTTTTTTTGGTTTGTTTTTATGGTGGATTACATTGACAGATTTCTGTATGTTGAACCATCCCTGCATCTCTGGGATGAAGCTGACTTGATCATGGTGGATGATTTTTCTGATGTGTTCATGAATTTGTTTTGCCAGTATTTTATTGAGTATTTTTGCATAAGTGATATTGGTCTATATTTCTCTTTCTTAGTAATGTCTTTGTGTGGTTTAGATATTGGGGTAATTGTAGCCTCGTAAAAAAGTTTGCAATGTTCCTTCTGTTTCTACTGTGTGGAAAATTTGAGGAGTATTGGTATTAGTTCTTCTTTGAAAATCTTGTAAAATTCTGACGAAAGCATATTTAACAAATGGTGCTGGCATAACTGGATATCAACATGTAGAAGAATGAAACTAGGGCTGGAGAGATGACTCAGAGGTTAAGAGCACTGACTGCTCTTCAGAGGTCCTGAGTTCAATTCCCAGCAACCACATGGTGGCTCACAACCATCTGTAATGAGATCTGGTGCCCTCTTCTGGCCTGCAGGCATACATGGAGGCTGAACACTGTGTACATAATAAATAAATCTTTAAAAAAAAAAGAATGAAACTAGACCTATATCTATTGCCATGCACAAAACTCGAATCCATATGGATCAAAGACCTCAACATAAAACCAACTACATTGAACCTCAAAGAAGAGTAAGTGGGACGTACACTTGAACACATTGGCACAGAAGACCACTTCCTAAATATAACCTCAGTAGCACAGACACTGAGAGAAACAATTAATAAATGAGACCTCCTGAAACTGAAAAGCTTCTGTAAAGCAAAGGACATGGTCAACAAGACAAAACAGCAGCCTACAGAGTGGGAAAAGATTTTCACCAGCCCCACATCAGACAGAGAGTTGATCTCCAAACTATACAAAGAACTCAAGAAATTAATCATCAAAAGAACAAATAATCCAATAAAAAAATGGAGTACAGACCTAACTAAACAGAGAACTCTCAACAGAGGAACCTAAAATGGCTGAAAGACACTTAAGGAAATGTTCAACATCCTTAGTCATCAGAGAAGTGCAAATCAAAACATCTCTGAGATTCTATCTTACACCTGTAAGAATGATCAAGATCAAAAACACTGATGACAACTTATGCTGGAGAGGATGTGGGGTAAAGAGAACACTCCTGCATTACAGGTGGGAGTGTAAACTTGTACAACCGCTTTGGAAATCGTATGGCTATATCTCAGAAAATTATGAAACAACCTTCCTTAAGACCCAGCAGCACTACTTTTGGGTATATACCCAAAGGACATGTGCTCAACTATGTTAATAGCAGCATTATTTGTCATAGCTGGAATCCATGGAGTACTACACAGCATTAAAAAAATGGCATCCTGAAATTTGCAGTCAAATGAATGGATCTAGAAACCATCATATTGAGTGAGATAACCCAGACCCATAAAGACAAATATAATATGTACTCACTCATAAGTGGCTTTTAGACATAAAGCAAAGAAAAACAGCCTACATTCACAACCCCAGAGAACCTTGACAACAGAGAGTAACCTAAGAGAGACATATACGTAGATCTAATCTACATGGGAAGTAGAAAAAGACAAGATCTCCTGAGAAAATTGAGAGTGTGGAGATCATGGGAAAGGGTAGAGGTGGGGAGGGAATAAGGGGAGCAGAGAAAAAATATATAGCTCAATAAAAAGAAAGAAAAAAGACAATAGCAAGAAAAATGTAATTAATAAAAAATTAGCTTTATTATAAAAGTCCTTGCAAATAAATAAAAACATTATACATCAAAACTAACCAGACCCACAACCTAAACAATTTAATGAAATTGTATATGTAACAGGATCGCGGGCCCTTTGTTTGTCCTGCCTGGCTAGCAGAAACATAGAAACTGTATTAATTAAATTACTGCATGGCCATTATATCTAGCCTCTTCTTGGCCAACTCTCACATCCTGATGTAACCCATTTCTACGAATCTGTCTAGCACCATGAGGTCGTGGCTTACTGGGAAGGATTCTAACCAGTGTCAGTCTCAGGCAGAAGCTTCATGGTATCTGCCACACTGCCTTCTTCCTCCCAGAATTCAGTTCTGTCTTTCATGCCTATCTAAGTTCTGCCCTATCAAAAGGCCAAGGCAGTTTCTTTAGTCAACCAATGAAAGAAACACAAACACAGAAGGACCTCCTACACCATGTATATAGTAAGAATTGACATTTACAGCTAAGCTATGAAGCTTCAGATTAAATTTTTACATGCTCACTATTGAATATATTTTATGCACTTAGTCACCACCAAAAGCAAAAATGACATAAACTGGAAGTAGGAAGTGATAAGTTTTTATATCCTCTTTTATAATTTCTGTCCATTCCTTGCCTCTCTCCTTTCCATCCCCTCTCATTTAGCCTCTCTTGTTCTCGTTCTTCCTGTCATACTGGACCCGCATGTGTGTTTGTTCACTGCAGTGATATGATGTTATTCTCTTTGGACTCTTTTGGGGGACTCACTAAACAGCTCCCAAACAAATCCCACCCCAAGTCTTATTCTTATTTATAAACGTCTGGCCTTAGCTTGGCTTATTTCTTGCCTATTTTTCTTTTTTTTTATCTATTTTTTAATTTATTTATTTATTTATTTATTAAAGATTTCTGTCTCTTCCCCGCCGCCGCCTCCCATTTCCTTCCCCCTCCCCCAGTCAAGTCCCCCTCCCTCATCAGCCCAAAGAGCAATCAGGATTCCCTGCCCTGTGGGAAGTCCAAGGACCACCCACCTCCATCCAGGTCTAGTAAGGTGAGCATCCAAACTGCCTAGGCTCCCACAAAGCCAGTACGTGCAGTAGGATCAAAAACCCATTGCCATTGTTCTTGAGTTCTCAGTAGTCCTCATTGTCCGCTATGTTCAGTGAGTCCGGTTTTATCCCAGGCTTTTTCAGACCCAGGCCAGCTGGTCTTGGTGAGTTCCCGATAGAACATCCCCAATGTCTCAGTGTGTGGGTGCACCCCTCGCTGTCCTGAGTTCCTTGCTCGTGCTCTCTCTCCTTCTGCTCCTGATTTGGACCTTGAGATTTCTGTCCGGTGCTCTAATGTGGGTCTCTGTCTCTGTCTCCTTTCATCGCCTGATGAAGGTTAATATTCAGGAGGATGCCTATATGTTTTTCTTTGGGTTCTCCTTCTTATTTAGCTTCTCTAGGATCACAAATTATAGGTCTTATCTATTTTTCTTAATGTATATTATTCTGTCTGCCTTTTGGCCCCGGTGTTTTCCCCACTCTCTTCTTTAAATCTTACTCTTAGTCCGTGGATTGCTGTGTAGCTGGGTGGTTGACCCCTAATGCCCTCCTCCTTCTCAGGCTATTACTCTGAACCCCTCTTCCAATTTTCTCCTTCTATATAGTCCCTCTGTTTGCCAACCTTGCCTATCCTTTCTCCTGCCTCGCTATTGGCCATTCAGCTCTTCATTAGACTATCAAGTGTTCGAGACAGGCAACATATCACAACTTCACAGAGTTAAACAAAAATAAGACACCTTAAAATAATATTCCTAACAGTTTACATATATTATTGTTGGCTAGATTCCATATATTTGAGAGAATAAGTGGTCTCTTTCTTTCTGAGATTGTGTGACTTCACTTCATAGTATACACTATTAGTCCATATTTTTTTCTGCAATATCTTAAACTTCTTTTCCTTAGAAATGAGCAGTAATCTATTATACATGGTGTTTGTGTGTGTGTGTGTGTGTGTGTGCGCGCGCGCACATGCATATATAACACATTTTATCATCCATTCCTCTGTTGATGTACAGCTAGGATGATTCTTTCTTTGCTGCAGTGAGTAAAGGAGCAATAAACACAGGGTGCGGATATCTCTGTGGTAGGGTGTGGATTCTCTGGGAATATGGTCAGGAGTGATAGAGCTGGGTCATATGGTAATTCTATTTTTAATTTTGGGGGAAATCTCCAAACTGATTCACCCCACCATCAGTAATTAAGGGTTCCTTTCTCTCCACATCTTCTCCAGCATTTGTTGTCAGATTTCTTGATGACAGTCAGCTGTCTGGGGTGAGGTGGTATCTCATGGTAGTTTTAATTTGCATTTCCCTGATGGCTCAGTAGACTGAACACTTTCAGAAATAGTTATTGGCCATTTGTCTGTCTGTCTTGTCCTCTTTCCTTTGAAACTGTCAATTCAGTTCATTTGCCCATTTTTTAACTAGCATTTTTATTTCCTTGGTATTGGTATTTAATTTCTTGTGTTCTTTGTAAATTCTGGATATTAGCCCTTGTCTGAGGTGAAGCTGGTAAAGAATTTCTGCCATCCTGTGCGCTGTTAACACTGCTGATTGTTTCCTTTGCTGAACAGAACATTTTAGTTTCAATGGAGTCCCACCTGTGGATACTTAGGGTTAGTGCCTGTGCTGTTTTAAATGTTCTCCGGGCTGGAGAGATGTCTGAGCTGTTAAGAGCCCCGAGTTTAACTCAGGTGACTTAACAACCACCTGGAATTCCAGTTCCACTGGGGGTTCTAACACCCTCTGCTGGCCTCCGTGGGCACTGCACACAGGTGGTGCACAGATGTACCTGCAGGCAAAACACCCATACACACGAAATAAAAATAAATAAATCCCAGAAAAGAATTTAAAAATTCTTGCCTGCCTCAATATGTTTGAGTACCCCTATGTTTTTCTAAAAGTTTTGGCATTTCATGTTTTAAATTAAGGTATTTGATCCATTTTGAACTGGTTTTTGTACAAAGTGAAAGATGGAAATCCAGTTTTGCCAGCACCATTTGTTGAACAGATTACTGCTCTTTCTAAAGTAGTTTTTCTCTCCTTTGCCAAAAATTAAGTGAGCATAGATTTGCCATTTTAGTTTCAAGTTCTATATTCTATCTCATTGGTCTGTCTAATTTTATACCAGGACCAGGCCGTCTTTTTCACTATAGCTCTGTGGTATAATTTGAGGCTAGGTATTATAATATCACCATTGATTGTTCTTACTACTCTTAGGACTGCTTTGGCTATTTGTGGTCTTCTGTGGTTTTATATAAACTCTACAGTTATTTTTTCTAAACCTGCGAGATATGACATGGAAATTTTGGTAGGTATTGCATCAATTCTGTACATTAATTTTGGTGGTATAGACATTTCCATAATATTAATTCTTCCTATCAAGGAACATGTAATATTTCTCTAGTATCTAATATCTTCTGTGATTTCCTTTTTCAATAACTTGGAAAATTTGTCTTAAAGGTTTTTCCTTCTTTGGCTATATTTATTTCTAAGTATCTACTTTCCAGGGTTGGTGAACGGGATCATTTTTCTAATTTCTTTCTCAGATTATTTGTATAAATAAAAGCCCAGTTCTGGGTTTTCTTTTATTTTTTTTTAATATTGATTTTGCATTTTGAAACTTTGCTGTGTTGCTTAGTCCAAAAATTTTCTAATAGACTCAATAGGGTTTTTAAGTAAAGAATGATGTCACCTGCAAACAGGGATGGTTTGACTTCTTCCATTTTTTGTTTGTTTTTTGAGACAGGGTTTCTCTGTAGCTTTGGAGTCTGTTCTGGTCTCTTGTAGACCATGCTGGCCTCAAACTTACAGAGATTCATCTTTTTCTGCCTCCAAGTGCTGGGATTAAAGGCGTGCGCCACCACTTCCTGGCTGATTTTTTCCCCCTTTCTGTTGGTGTTTCTTTCACGTCTTTCTCTTGTCCAGTTGCTGTAGCTAAGACTCTGAGTATGTTTGCCATGCATTTTGTTTAGAAGCAAAACAGTGCTTCAAAGGGATGGAAATCACACAAAAGTATGGCTAGGTAACAGAGAATTGTGGGGACAGTCTTGGAGCAATGCTGAGTGGTTTCTAGCTTCCTACACCACAGAATGTGGTTTTGATGCTGGAGAGCATGCCTCTACGGTGGAGAAAATAATTGTAGTATCAGCTATATTGTTTTTCTTGGAAGTAACCACAGCCTGAGTGCCCCTTCTCAACTTGACTTTCCATTTATGAAAGCCATACTTCCCAAGGAGACCCTAGAAAGTGTCTATGCTTAAGAAACACAAACAATTACTTGACGTTTTCATATTTCTACATTGTTCTTAGACCAAACAGAAACAAAATGGGCATTTTGCTGGAACCCGTGAGCTAGTGCGAGTGAAGCACAACACCCTCGTCACACTCTTCCCCACAGTTCAGACCCAGGCTGACTAGGCCCTTAGCCCTCACGCCCAGACTTGTCCCTTATCTAGTTCCGGGGGGCACCTGGCTGAAGTGCGTGATTTAGAGGACAATTGGAGGGCACACAGTCTCTCAGTGACAATCTCCAACAGAAACTCCTGATAAGTAAAAGCGGAGAGCAGATCAGAATCTCTGAATCCCATCCTCAACAAAGATCAAAACCCAGGTCTAGGTCAAGGGGGCATTCTCACGGATGCTACACTCAATCAAGGTATCGCTCACCTAGAACAATCTGAGGTGGGCCCTGTACACCAGAATACCCAAGGCAAGGGAGCCCGAGTCCCTCTCCATTTAGTTACAGAAGGCATCTGGCAGCGGGCTAAATCCAGATGCCAGCCATCGCCTAAGGGTATTTGGCCAAGACTCTGTGCTGTGTCTACATCATCGGGAAGTGTTGTCACAATATGGACAGCTGAGTGGTGTCAATGTGGTTTATGATCTGTAGACCAGGCTATCGTGTGGCTTTGCTTTTGTGTACTTTGAGACGGTAGATGACCCTACGGAGGCTATGGAAAGGGCATATGGATGGAATAGGGGTGCATAGTAGAATTCTGATGTGGGATGTATCTGGAAAGTTTCATGTCTAATTTATCTTTTATCATAACTAAGGAAAACTGTAACTATCTGTCTTCAACTCTTCAAAGACCCCATAAGGATATAATATTACCTAAGTAAATAGGAAGTGCTCTGTAAGCAACTTCCAAAATTTTAGAATTAACAGAGACATCTCGCTGTCTGGACAGTCACCCAAAGTTTTTCTGTACTGTTGGGGCATCCATCTTCAGCCTATAGGTCCATAATAACTGGCAGACTTTTCCATGAAGCAGGAAATTTCAAAGACAGTTCCACCTATATTGGCAGTTTGTCAGTCACTTTCTTCTGTGTCCTGCAGAATGTCTGGCAGACTCTTTCATGAAGTAGAAACCCTGAAGGACCGTCTCACCTTTAGGCAAGTTCAGCAGTCATTCCTGTGGGTCCTGCATGCCCAGTTCGTACAGCATAGCATCAAGCAGTCCAGGCAAAAGCAGTTTCTGGTCCAAATGGCTAGCAAACTCCATAAGGAGACTCTTCAATGCCCATCTTGCTCTTGAAGTAATTGGTGCTACCAGGAGCAGACCTGTCTCACTGTTGAGAAAAGTCTAAAGTCTTAAAACATTTTAAATGCCACATTCCATAGGTCTTTGACTTGTTTGAAGATTCCCTGTCTATCTGAAATGTATCTCTGTACATCTAGACAACCTAACTAACATGACTACAATGTTTGATTATTTGGGTCTGCACGGCCAGGAAACGAAAGAGCAGTCTCCACTTATGGAATTCATATGGATTATTTCATTGCCAAGAGAGCACAGATCTATCCCAGGTATTTACATACGCAGACCTACTCATAGCGGTGGTGGAGGTAGTGGCAGGGATAGACATTAGGATTCTCACTGTGATGGAGGATACAATAAGGATACGACATATATGAATATTATGATGACCAGAGAGGTCACCTTCTCCCTGTTATAGCTAATACAGGACCAAGGCAAGCGCTCCATCCTACAGCCCAAGACGATATTGATAATGGAGTAGTTGCAGCCAAGGACTTTCCTTCTTCCTTTCTCCTGGTTCTTCGTTTCCCCAAGCTTTCCAATGTTCTCTAGTCAGGAAAAAAAAAAATCCCTGGTTTATCTAATCTATACTTGGCTAGTTGCAAGGTGCTGTTGTCTACCTCTTCTGGTATAGACTTACAGATGTTAATTGTTGTTTTAAGTGGCTCAATATCTTGAGTTAAAAGGAGCGTGGTAACTACGCTTGATAATTCTTCATTGCTTTTTTACAGAGTATTAACTCCTTAGCCTGAGGAAAGAAACGATCTTTTGAAATCTACCACAGATACTGTGGTAGACGTATTACACACCAACAGTTATGATTACCTGCTTTTAAACCTTCCCTCGAGGAAGATGAATAACACTTTAAGTAGGTCAGCCATGTTAGGTTTGTCTGGAGAGGCACAGACAATGGTGAGCGTAGGATGTCTGAAGCTATGGGAAAAGATGTGGGACGTTTTTCAAAGACTGCAAGTTTTAAACTCTAAAAATTAAGTCATTTTTGTAGAGATTTAAAGCTTGTAGATTCCTATAAAATATGTGGCATTTGAAGTTACACATTAAACCTTACAAACTGAAAGTGGGATTTTTCCGTTAAACTTATGGGAACCTAAGTATTCCCCTACTCCCAGTTTGTCACTTGGAACACTTTTATAGCTTGCTGTTAGAAATTAACACGGGTTAAGTATATGGTGACACTGCATAGTAGACAATCCTAAGATCCATGTGGGACAGGGCAGTTTCAAATAAATGTGAATTTGAAAATGGGGGGAAGCAAAGGAACCCCTTAAATGTCTAGTCTAATATAATGTATTGTTTCATTTAAACAAATTCTGGAGTCTTGATAAAAGAGTGGCAAGTGGGCCAGGCAGAGGTGGTGCACACCTTTAATCCCAGCACTTGGGAGGCAGAGGCAGGCGGATCTCTACGAGTTTGAGGCCAGCCTGGTCTATAGAGGGAGTTCCAGGACAGCTAGGGTTGTTACACAGACAAACCCAGTCTTGAAAAACAAAAACAAGGAAATAAACAACTACAACAACAAAAAGAGTAGCAACTAAGAATTAACTTAAAAGAATATTTCCCAGCCTTGTCTATGCCACAGCATACACAGTGGAGGGTAAGATCTGTCAGTAATAGAGGTAGAGGGAACTTTTCACTAGGTGCTTACACCACAATGCCTCTGGAAAGTAAAATTTATGTATAATTTTGACTAGGGAAAAAAAAAACCCTCTTGACTACAAAGAAGCTCTGGCTTTCTGATATGACTGTACCTGAGCTGTGAGATATAGGTATGTCACTTATCCCTTCCTGTCAGTGTAAAATTAGGAGACTAACCCCAAGCAGCCTCTCTCTAACATCTACCAGCTGCCGTTCTACTATGATGACTCCAGCAGCTTCAGGAAAAACTATGTATTTATCCTCGAGTAGGCATTGTGAAGGGAATAATACTATTGGGTAAATTCTGAAATAAATTTGCCCTCATGGATCAGTTTGTATTTCTTGACACACACATGCTAGTCTACTTATTCCATATGTATTTGCATCATCTCTGGTGAGCACGGAAGAGGATATATGTAGCTTGTAATGCTAGTGATGGGGACTGGTTGGGTATCGGTTTTCACGACAGATTTACAAAGACAAACGTACTCATATTCTACTCTAAAGGAGTGCTTAGAACAAGGCTAAGTACAGCGTCCTAAGACAAAATGGCATCAAGATTTTCAAGTAAAGTGCATTAGATCCCATAATGTGTGCTACCTTTCTGTGCTCTTGGAATACTATCTAGTATCTATAAAGTTTATTCGTGTCACCCAACACATTGTACTCTTAGGAACACAATCATATTATGCTGTTATTTCTATCATAGAGCATTTTCCTACCTCTTTCATAGAACATTCATTTTCACAGCAAAGAGTATACATCTGTATACAGAAATAGTCGATCAAGGATGCTGTGACAGAGGCCACCTTAGAACCCATCCACCACCACCAGTGGTTACCTGTGGGCCAGGTAACTGCACAATGAGGAGGGCTGCTCCCTGGTGGGAGCACAGGATGGTAGAACTGTCAGGGCACTGGCGCCTGGGAAAGAAAGTCCTCCTGGGTGTGGGGGACTAAAAGCCACCATAGCTCATTTCTTTGTCTCTCCCTCAGAGCCAATAGCTATGGGGAAAAATGCCAGGACTGGCAGTATGTGTAGATTAGTTTATATTATCACCTCTAAAATGACCTGAAGTGACACAGAACCTTTTAAGCAAATGTCTACTCCAAAGTGTGTTCCTATTATGAGAGAAAGAGTGGGTTCAGTCAGTGTTTCTGGATAGAGTGAAATATTAGCATGATTTCTGTAAGAGCTCAAATACTCTTGGCAATCAAGTGCTTCACATTAACTTCTGGAAGGTGTTATGGTTTAAGGTGAGATCTCCTTCACAGGCTCATGTGTTTGAACATTTGGCGATCTCCTGCTTCCTCCGGCCTGTGCTCTCTCTCTGTCCCTCTTCTGAAAAGGTAACTGCTGCTTCTCTCTCCCCCCCCCCATCTCATTTTTCCCTTTTCCCCTCTTCCCCTTCTCTTTCCCCTCCATAACCCACTTAATAAACTCTATGCCAAAACTCTCTCTGTGTGGCTTATCTGTCTTTCACCTGCTGCAGTCTCCCACCCACCAAGGGGAACTGCTGAGGCCTTAGGGGACCTGCAGAGGCCTGGGGAATCCAACGAGGCCTTGGGTCACCCACCACTGCCTGGTTGAGGCCTCAGGTGACCTGCTGCTACCCTGCCGAGGTCTCTGATGACCCGCCATGGCCCCTCATGGGAATGACTGCCCCTTGTGGGACCACTGCCCCTCGTGG
>JABTXL010006431.1:676357-717439 GCA_025134845.1 Neodon shergylaensis
GGGGGGGCGAGGCTGGCCCCACAAGGGGCAGCAGTCCTATGGGGAACAGTTGGTCCCACGAGGGGCCTTGGTGGGTCCCCCAGGCCTTCGCAGGTCCTCTGTGGCTTTGGTGGGTGGGAGGCCACTGCAGGTGAGAGACAGACAGATATGCCATGCAGAGAGAGTTTGGGTATAGAGTTTATTTAGTGGATTATGGAGGGGAAAGGGATGGGGGGAAAGGGGAGAAGGGAGAAGAGGAGAGTGGGGGAGAAGAGAGAGAGAAGGAAAGAGAGAGAGGCAGCAGTTACCTTTTCAGAAGAGGGACAGAAAGAGAGAGAATGCTCTGGCGGGGAGATCTGCTTGCCTCGGTGGAAGAGGGGTTTGGGAGTGGGCAGGGCTTGTCTTTTAAAGGGACAGGGTACCCAGGTGACAGGCCAGGTCAGCAGATCATAACAATTATTGCTCCCCATAACTGGCACCAGCGTGAATAGTTCAGGAAAAACTAATCACAGTGATTGTTCTATTTATTTACTAAACAAAAAGAAATATTGAAGCATTTTCTGCTGCATCTTGGGAACATTTAAACGTAAATTGTTCCAATTATAAAACTGGTTGGTTGAGTTTCTCAAACACATTCACCCAGTGTATTTTAAAACATCCATCAGGGCTGGAGAGATGGTTCAGCAGTTCTGAGCACTGACTGCTCTTCTGGAGGACTCAGGTTTAACTTCCAGCACCCACATGTCTGTAACAATACCACAACTGTCTGTAACTCCAGTTCTAGGGGAACCAAAACATCAATGCACATAAAACAACAATAAATAAATTATAAAGTATTCACCAGTGAACATGCAATGGTTTTTCCTTAGTAATAAAATCACAACATATTGTAGCATATAGTAGCAGGTGCTACTCAGGGTACTTTCTAAAGTAACTTGATTTAATTATATCCTGAAAAATAACTGTAAGATATAGATATAGATATCTATGTATATACAAATATATATATATATATATATGTATATTTGGAACACAGCAATGGTTAATTTTCATATACAATTTTTTGAATGAGATTATATAAAAGGAGTTGAAAGAGAGCATGTATTTTATGAACATCACTGTGAATGATAAGCTTCAGATGCAGCATGACTGGGGTTGCTATGCTGGTAATTCAAAGTAGCAAGTGATTATGTCCTACGTGATGAGAAAGTGGTGAATCTGCCAAATGAAAACACAATCTTCCTTTGATGTTATCTAATTCCTGGGAAGTTGGGTGTATATTAGCATTCTGTCCACATTTGCAACAGAATTCAGTTTGACTTTGATTACACACAGTGTGGATCCTACTGTCAGTGAATATTTGAGTCATTTCTCATGGTCCGGTGCCAGGCCAGACCATAAATTATTTCTCCGGACCAGAGGGAAGACGTGGAATTAAAGACACAACTCACATGGCTTTATCAGGAGGGAGATTTTCAGGGATCCCACATGAAATCCTGAGTTCACATTCTGAAAATTCTTCTGCATTTATTCTCCATACAGCCTTCTATACCAGAACATAAACCGAGGGGGAAATTCACTAGCATTCTGTTTCCTAAGTAACCTGGTGAATGGCTGTGGTCATGTCCACACATCTACCTATGCCTGCTGTCAAGTCTTTCTATCTTCCTGCTCTGCAGGCCAGCTCTGTCCCGTAGGCCAAATTAACATCTCTTTTGGCACCCTCCAAATTACAAAGAAGGAGCAGAACAACATTAGCATACTCTGACCCTTTGTTAGGGAGCTGACCACCTCCTGTGTGGCAGGTTCAAACTGTGGCCTGGATTTTGGGGTTAAACCTATTGAACCTCTCAAGGTCCAGAAAGATTTGGTATGGCTGGTGAAAGCGGGTTGGGGAAAGGGATCTGAGGGGTAAAACAAACAGGTGCTTATTTCTTGGGGGAAGGAAAGGAAAAAGGGAGGCCCTTCTCCACAACGCTTTCAGTTTAGGCTTACAGAGAAGTCAGCAGCTCCACGTGGTAACAATAGTATCAAGCATGCATTTTCAGAGTCATGAAAAAAACAGAGGATCTGACGAGGAGGTGTCTTAAGTCTCAGGGGGGCGTCGCAGTGAAGCTCCCCTGGTGGCACAGCTACCTAAGGGCTTGGTTTGCTTTAGCGTCTAGCTGGTTGAGTTAAAGGGAATCTCTTTGGGGAACTTTGCTTTTGACTCCAGCAGGGTGCCCAGGCGAGATTTTTTTTTTCTCTCTGAAGTAGTTTCAGTGACTCAGGTTGTATAAACAGTTAATTTCCTGGGCTACGAACTTACGTTAACTGAAACCAAGGTGAAGGATAAATACAGAATTTTAGTAGCTTGTTAAGTTAGAACGAAGGGCCAGTAGATGACACCTTCCTGAGTCTGCTCTTAGAGCAGACAACTGGGCTCCTGTTTGGAGCGCCTTTCTTCTCAGTGAGTGCTGTCAATAAAGAAGGTTGTGGGACTATTGTTATGTAGATTTGGGCTATGAGAACCAAGGCTTGACAGGGTGAAAGCTTTCACACCAGGGCTTCACTGTGTAGTGAAAGTATCCTGGTTGCCCGACAGGAAGAGACAGGCTTATACACTGCTGGGGATACTATAGAAGGGAGAAATGCCATGATTTCACAAGGTTTCTATAGAATTGACAGTGACATATCCAAAAGACAGGTGATCCCGCAGCTCTGCAAAATGGGTTACTCCATGTGGCATGTCCACACCCCAATGGATTAGTCCAATAGATCTGTCAGCTGTAGATTTACTTTATAATACTTGTGGGCTCACCACAGTCCCCCCTAGTCCCGACACACCCACACCTCATGGATTTCCAAAATGCACTAGGTTACACTAGGGTCTAGACAAGCTTAGCTTCAGAGGCTAGTCCTATAAGACATTAGTATGTAATAATGGTATAATAAATGAGAAGAGAAATATGTACTTAGTTCTGAAGGGACCCCAAGTGACAGGGCTCCATTAACTCTATCTCTGGAAGCTGAAGAGGGAACTACCTGGAAACCCCTTAAATTGGCAGAATACATACATCTGGCAGAAAAGGGGGGATGGCCATTGTTACCCTTGGAAACCGAAATATCTCCAGCAGGCTCCTGGTTTGAGCTCTGTTTCCTGCTGAGACCTGCACTGTTTTGACTGCCCTGACTGGGCCGACAGGGGATAAAGCAATGACAGGCACAAATAACATAAAGCTGAGGTGCAGCTGGCTGTCAGCTTTCCAGCTCTTCCAACAGCAGCCAGGAGATTTGGTGCACTTACGTATACTGCATGAACAAGGAAGTGGGCTGGCTAATCTCAGTGGCGTCTGTGTAGGAGGGCATCTCTGGCTGCAGTCATCCAGGGGAGGAAGCTGTGGCTGATGCCTTCTGCATCTTCTTTATTTAGCTAAAAGTCAAACTTTCCTCATCTGTACCAGGGGAAGGCCTTCCATTCCCATGAGCCTGAGGCACTGGCGTCTTTAACACGCCTGCGCCTGTATCAACAGGACACATTCACCCAGGGCTTGGCCTGTTCCCTCATAGTCTCCCACTGGTGGAACTGTTTTAGAAGGTTCTGGAACCTTTTAGATGTAAGGCCTGGCTGGCAGAAGTTGGCCACTATGGGACCAGGCCTTCAGTGATAGTCCACCCCTTCAGCTACAGTTCAGCCTACTTTTTGGCCAAGCTCTCCCTGCTTCCTAGCCCACAGAGGTGTAGGCAAACTGCTTAATTCTCCCACTGCTATGGGCAGGAGCCACTCTGGCCTCCATACCCACTCCACCTTGACACCATGAGCCAAAAGAAATTCCTCTGCTGACCTGCTTTTGTGAGCATTGAGAAAAGTACCTACTGTGGTCTTTCTAGGCAGAGGGGATGTGAACGGTGGCTTGGAAGGGAGTTAAGGAATAAAGAGTAATTGTTGCTAGCAAGCATTTGGTAAGCATGGGAGAAGGCTGAAATATGCAATGGAAAAGCCCATAATGAGGACTTTATGCTGTAAGCAATAGAGAACTTTTTTAAAAGGCAGAAGAAATAAAAACCACATAGTATGCATTTTGGAAAGGCAGCCAAGTGGATGCTCTCAGACTGCTCAGGGAGCAGGTAACTGATGCAGAGTTCTGAGAACAAGGTCTGGCTGACCACGGCTATAACTGCTTCACCAAGTGCATTCTGTGCATTAGACAGGAGTAAAAGATACTTCTCTCTTCTCGGTATAGTAGTGTATGCTGAACCCTGCTCTTAAGATGCCCGAAGCCTGTGCTGTGAGCCTCCTGCCTCCTAAAAGTAACAATGTCTTAATTCCACACCTCTGTCTGCTATAGCAACTCACACTAGAGGAAGAAAAAAAGAATCCCCTTCTACACCAGCAAAACCATCCCATAATCTCCAGCTGATGCTGAGGGAGAAAAGTGCTCGAGGTCTGAGCTGGAGTTTACAAGTTTTCCACTTCTCCCCCATCCTCACAATTGGAGCCAGCATGGTTGGCATATGGCCCTTAGAGGATAGGAACACACACAGATCCTGCACCTCTAGATCCAGACAGTCCAAGTGAAGGATGCTTATTACCCCAGATCCCATCCACAGCATTTCTCATGAGATTATTGCAGCACGAGAGGATGGATTGTGTGTAACCTGCGTACAAAAAGTCTCACATTAGAACCTTTAGTCCTTACAGTGCTCTGTGTAATCCAAAGAATGATCTGTCATGGCTGTACTTTTGGTTTTGAGTGAGTGAATCTATTAGGTAAATAGTAAACAAAAGTAAAAGAATTAAAAGAAGCAGTGGATTGATAACCAAACACCATTCAATTAATTTGGCACTTGAAATACCTGGCATAAACCCATTTCTGTGAAAAACACCATGACCAAATACAACGTGGAAGGGGAGGGTTTATTTAATCTTCCAACTCTCAGAACTTCAGAGGGAAGTCAAGGCAGAAACTTGAGGCAGAAACCTGGAGCCAGGAACTGAGGCAGAAGCCATGGAGGAGTGTTGTTTACTGGCTTGTTCAATCTGCTTTCCTGCTGGAGACCAGCTTTGACAAAAATACCACTCACCAGGGTAGGGGTATGGGGATCAGAAATAAGTAAAAAGTACAAAGACATGAGTGAAAATAATAAAAAGGGAACAGGCTAGTACCAGGAGCAAGTTCCAGTGAATACAGAAATCACCCGGTATTTAATTTTTCATACACTTTTATACCCCAATACAACAGGGGGAAGAAGACAAAAGATTGTTTTACTACGATACAAAGGACAACTAGAACACTTACTTGTTTTAATACTTTGAACCCATCAAGCAATTAATCCATGAGAAAAACATTCTGTTGTTTAGGCAGTGAAACCACCCTAGACCAAGTATCTTGAAGGCAGCCACTCCCAAGGTTAAACCTATTACAGAAGAAGGAGTAGAAGTATGCTTGAATATTCTGACCATTGGTCAGGGTGGAGTAGATCTGCCTGGATGGGCAATCTTAATGTCAAAAAGACCAAGTAACCACACCCTAGGTCAGGATGTGTGGCCCTGGTTGTTGTCAACAATTTTGAGCAACCTCAAACTCTCTGACCTTCAGACAAGATGGAAATAGGCTCACATTTTTGGGCCTCGACACTTTCTTAGACCTCCCATAACCACTTCCCCACAGGTAGTGCCGCCACAATGGGCTGGACCCTCTAGTATCAATCACTTACCAGGAAAATGCCCACGGTCTTGCCTACAGGCCAATCTTTGGAGGCATTTTCTCAGTCAAGATTCCCTGTTCCCACATTGTCTAAATTTGTGTCAAGCTGAAGCCCTGCTCAGTCATGGGGAGCTTCTGATTAAAGGCTCTGGACAGGGCAGAGCATCTCTCTAGGGATGCACAGTTCCCATCCCCACGGCAGGTATTCTTATGAAATAAACACTAAGAAGCTCTGCTGGACATGGTTTTCTTCTAGCTGTCCTCAGGACACAGTATCTGTAATACACATAGCTGCTTACTGTTTCCCTTTCTCCTCATTACAGAGGGGTGGGGCCAGCCTGCCCCAAGATGGGAGCTTTAGAGGAGATAAAGGGCTTCTTCACTCAGCTCTTGCTCAACAAGCTTAAACAGTACGTGTCAATTGACCAGTATAATGTGCATTACATCAAGTTAAAACAGGTGTTTCTGAACTTATTTAATGATGCAATTGTCCTAGTTTTTAGCTGTTTCTCCTCTTTGCCCCACAGCCTCCATGCAGTGAAAGCATATTGGTACAATATTTACAAATTTCTATTGGATAATCTATTCACTTTATACAAAGGTTTTTAAAATTCTATCAGTGTCACAAGTCGCTGAGGCATCACTCCGGGCTTGTCTCCAGTCCTTCTGGATGTCCTACAGGTCCACAGGTTGTGCCCAGGGTACTCAGCAGTTGCTGTAGCTTGCCCACTTGCTTTGCTCTGGGCGACTGGGAAAGTTAAGGGTTAGCAGAGCCCTTTTCTCTTCCTCAGTGAAGGGAGCAAGAGGCACAGGAAAAATCTGGAAGCTGTCCAGCTATTGATATTATACCTTCTTACAGAACGGCTTTATTGCCAAGCTTTAAAAAGAAACCAAAACCAAGGGGCGTGGAAGCAAGGGAAACGGTACAGTTTAACAGAGGGCGCAAAGAATTCTTGCTTTGTATGTTTCCTGTATTTTCTCTAATAACCGATAAGCAAATTGTATTAGCATGTGATTTCATTGTGGCCACAGAACAGCAGAATTGGGGAGGGGTGCTCACTAATAAACAGGACCTCCCCACTCACACAGCCCCACAGACCCCCAAACCTTTGCATTCCTGTCTCCTTTGCACTAATGTAAACGGCACTGCTTGCAGTTAGGGAAATTTCCTAAAATAGCAAACGTCCCGGTGTTTCCATGGAGAGATCTGACGTGGAGGTTAATGCAAGAATGTGCTCTGAATGCTCACGGTGGAGAATGAAAACCTTGCAGGACTCATAGCTTAGGCAGTGCCAGACAGCTTCATATAAGGAGATTTTCTTTAAGAACAGCTTTTCAGTTCCTCTTCCCAAGCTGTGGCATGCTAAACTGGAGACTTGTTTATAAACCATCACCCAGGCTTCCTCTCTCCTAGTCATAAACCTTCAGGAGTCAGGAGTCAGGTTTCTCAGCCAAAACAACGGTAGCTTTAATACTCATAGCTGCCAAGGAGGGAGAGAATTAGGGGATTCCATACAGCTCATCAGCAGTGTTTACATGTATTGCTGAGGTACTCAGAGTTGTAGAGAGAGGAACACACGTAAGAAGTTAATCTCTGTGCTTCAGAGGTTATCACCTATGAAAATCTCTTCAGGGGAAAAATAGAAGGCAACAGAGAAAGGAGGAATCACTATGGACTGGGGTAAGCAGCAAAGATTTTGGTCTGTAAAGCATGGAAAGGATTTAAGTAAGGGGAGACGAAAGGGAAAACACTGGCTTATTCATTCAGTGCTTGCTTACTTACACCTAGGAAGATACTTTAGGAGTGCTGTCCTGGTCCAGTTAGGCTGTGTAACAAGATGCCATAAGCCGGGTAGCCTACAAACAAGAGAAACCTATTTCTCGTAGAATGGGGCATAGGAGCCCAGGACTAATGAGGGTGGTACGTGCATCATGGATACACCAGACAAAGGGATCATTCACAGGACAGAGACAGACCATACAGGATTTCATCAAAAATACACAGGCAAGCCAGTTTCTAATTTATAGGTTATTTCTTTCTGGAATGTTCCATTTAATACTTCAGACCCCAGCTGACTACAGGTGACTAAAACTGTGGAAAGCAAAATAAATAAATAAATAAATAAATAAATAAATAAATAAATGTGTGGATAAGGTGCACTGTAGATGAGAGGGAGATGGCAGTCAGCTTTCCTGTGATAAATAACATCAAGATTTTTTCCAGCACGAAAAGATTCTATCATGTTTATTTTTTGTGTGTTCTTTGAAAATGGCATACATATTGTGTTTTGGTCATATCCACTCCCAGCTCCTCCCCTTCAATTCTTCCCAAATCCCTCTTGTTTCCCCTACCCAAGGTCATTCCTTCTCCTTATCTTTCTTTTCCTATAACTCAGTGCTACTCAAATGCGCACATCTGACTTCAGGAGCACTGTTAGCCTAGCAGGGTCACACCCCTAAAGAAAACAGACTTTGTCCCTCAGCAGCCCCTCCCCCATTCAAGCTGGACTGGCTAACTAAATGGTATTGAGAAAGGATCTGATGTTTGCTATCTTAACTTGAATTCCAGTAAAATTCATAATCACAACCTGTAGATATACGGGAAGTCTCCTTCTTTTTAAGCCCAAGTTTCCAAATACTACCAAATTAGTGGAAAGCACCATGGTTTCTTATTTCCAGCACATGGAGATCATGTACCAGTTTGTGTGTTACCATTAAGTCCAAATGACTTTACTTGGACACTCTCCTCCTCCTCTTCCTCCTCCTCCTCCTCCTCCTCCTCCTCCTCCTCCTCCTCCTCTTCAACTTCTTCTTCCTCCTCTCTTTCTGTTGTTTCATCTTATATGCCTGAATCATTTTTGCAGTGGAGAAGAGCTTTAATTAATTAGAACAGTTAGGGCAGTGGAACCCAGTACAGCTGGTTTGGAACATGGGGGTTTCCCGCCTCTCATTCCTTTGGAAACTCCCTCCCAAGCCAAAATTAGATGTTAGAAGCAGCTTTATTGCCATACAGTGGATACAAAAGCGATGGTGGTTCCAAGAGAAACTTCTCAGACCTAAACAGGGATGGTACCAACAGCAAAACAAATCAGACAAAAGGCTACCCCAGTAATACTTGTCCAGCACAATGGGAATATACTTGCCTCTCCCTCCTTCCATTTTTTTCTTTTCTTTCTAATTCTTTGTGACAGGGTTGCCTCCTATAGCCTAGACTGACATAGAACTCACAATGTAAGCAGAGGCTAGCCCTGACAGTGCCAACGCCATCTTCCTGCCCCAACCTCAAGAGTGGTTGGATAATAGGCTGGCATGAGCCACTATTCCCAACTACGGTATCATTTTTTTAAATTCAACATTAATTTTGTGAGTAGTTCTTTGATAAATTTTTTTTCATTTAACTTTTCATCTAACCTTCTGGCCTTTTTCTCTCTTTCAAAAATTATTTTATTTTTATGTGTATGCAAGTTTTACCTGCATGTATGTACATGTACCACGTGTGTGCAGTGCCACGGAGATCAGAAGAAAGCACTGAAATTACAGAAGGCTGTGAGCCGCCATGTGGGTGGCTGGGAACTGAACCTGGGGCCTCTCCGAGAGCACTGCAGGCTCTTAACACGGAGCCATTTCTCCGGCCCTGTGGAACTTCTGATATTCTTACTGAGGCTTTTCTGAACCCAGCTTAGCGGTTCAAAGAAAGCTCTCAGAGAGCAGCAGCAGCGAGACTGGGGAATTTGTGAGGGGGTCCAAGCAAGCGATGTGTATTTTAATAGCCCCACTACACCTCACTCTGAGGGATACTAAAGTCTGAAAACTGGTGTCTTTTAAAACTTCGTATAGTCTATTAGGAATCTAAGGACCAGGTGTAGTGACTGACTCCTAAGTTACTACGCGCTGTGAGCGTGCTCACCAGCCATTCTTATTGTTTCTTTTCTTCCTTCCTTTCTTTTTTGGAGATATGATCTTAAGGTAGTCAAGGCTAGCCTCCAACTCACTAGGTACCTGAGGATTACCTTGAACTCCTTGCCCCTCTTGCCTTTGCACAACTCCTCCCCACCCCCAGCTAGGATCATTATCAGGAGCTTCCACACCCACTTTGTTATCATTCCATTATCTTTAGGACGAACTACTGATCTAGCCCAGTGACATGAAACCCATTCTCAAATTTTCTATTATGTGCATTCAGTAAGTTTTAGAAGAAATCATCCAATATTAAATCATCAAAAAAAATCTTCAATCTCACCTTAATCACATACACTGCTTCAGTCTTAAATGTATGGGACACCCATGTAGGGAACTGTGGCTTCTCAAGTTCATATTAAACAAGACTAGACTTTTTTGCATTTACAGTTGGGCCATTTATAGAATGTCTTCCAGACTGTGTGTGTTTTATCTCCCAGGTTTTCAAAGCTATTCTGTGCTCAAGTGGGGATTGTTTTCTGCTAAAAGCATTTAGGCAATGCATATCTACATATTCATTTTACTACCATATGCTAACATCAGATCTACAATTCTAAAGCGGCACAAAGCCATGTATCCATCATTCAAGACACGACAGAGAAAATCTTTACCGCCCCAGAAAATGTCTTTGTCTTCTGTCTTAGGGTTACATATGCTCTTAACCACTGAGTCATCTCTCCAGCTCCATGACTGTTTCTTATGACGTCCAAGCTCACATGCCTAGAGTATTCAAAACTGCAGCTGCTTCCATGGAATCCCATTTCCTGGTCTTGACTAGAGGATCAGAATACGTGTCTGCAGATGGCATCATATATGCAAAAGTATGCTGCAGACAAAGCTCCAGGATTTTGTTTATGTAACTAAAATAATTATAATAGCCCCGGTCTCACAATACTAGAATTTAAAAATCGTTAGTTCAAGCGATCGCTGGGGATAGGATTCCTCCTCTGCTGTTTGCCTGGCAAGCCAGGAAGTGAATTCTCACACTCAACAATGTTACCTGCAACCCATCCAGTCGGTGCTCCAGGTTCCTGGAGTGTGAGGTTCAGTACACAGTAACTGTGACGTAGGAAAACCGGGTACTAACGACGCCAATGAATTTCCAGCCCTAATTCTGAAGTACTTGAACTGAAAACATTTTCAAAGAAGCGTCTGTCTCCCTTCCCCATTTCGAAAAAAAGCAGTCTACCAGAACCAGAAAGAAAATTCGTGATAATGTCCTCTCAGGAGGCCTCAAGCAAAGCTTTCTCGTTATCTTTAAAATCGTGATTAGCAGTTGCCGTCACCCGGAGTTTGCAGGACTCGCTCTCTGGTGCTTGCCTTGTGTGCCATCCTTTTCCCCCCTCCCCACGCCATAAAAGGACAAAACACCTAGGCTTGCTAGCCCTCCCCCTACACCGATGGGGGTCTCCTTTTTTAAATCCATCCAGTAGTAGGAAAGGTTCAACCTTAGCTTGGCCTAGGCAAACTCGCTCTACCTGCCCCTGCCTCCTCTAGTTGTCTGGCCCTCCCCACCCATCTCTGCCGCCCGGGACCTTCTGACCCAGAGCCAGACAAAATTAAGGAGAGGAGGTGGGGTGGCGGCCGAAGGCGGCGGCGCAGCGGTACCTAGTGGCACCGCCTGGCCACATCCACAGTGTACGTGGCACTGGTTATGGACGGACAGGAAGGGGACTGGGCTTTCTCCTCCCTGGGAGGAGCCTCAAGGCACCCAGCAGAGGAGGAAGATTCCTTGAAGGGACAGGGCGTGCGTTCGGTGAGATCTTATCAGAGTAAAGCAGCCAGGCACTGGCCAGGTACGTGGCTTTCCACGCTCAGCTCGGAGCGTAGTCGGCGTTACCGGGACAGCGGGAGAAACTGGAATGAGGGCGGAGGCAATGTGCTCGCCCGCCCGCATGCGCGGAGCCACAATGGCCGGACTACAACTCCCAGAGGAGTCACGCGGAGGCCGCCTACCCCGGCGCCATCTTGAAATCTGATGCCTCATCGCCCGGGCTTTGCGTCAGCCCCGAGCCGCCGCTGCTGTCCGGGAGCCCAGCCTTGCCCGCCTGGGAGGACGTAGAGGACACGGCTGCCCGCGGCAGAGACAGCTGGAGGGGCCTTGGCAGCGTCCGCGCTCAGCTCGCACCCTGTCACTCAGCATCCCCCCCCTCCTCGGCGTTCTGTGCCCGCCCCCTGCCCGAGGGGCGGGGCTGGCCGTGTGGTACCCAGAGCCTGTGCGCTCTGAGGTGCGCCCCTACCCAGTGAGGACCCCGGGCAGGGCCATGCCAGCCACAGACGATCAAGGTGGGAAGAGGAACGCATCCCAGAGCGGGTGAGCAACCCACCGCTGTGACCGTTACAGAGAAGCAGCTCGGCACCCTCCCGGAGTAAAGATGAAAGAGATTTGCAGGATCTGTGCCCGGGAGCTGTGTGGAAACCAGCGGCGTTGGATCTTCCACACCGCGTCCAAGCTCAACCTCCAGGTTCTGCTTTCGTACGTCCTAGGCAAAGATGTCACTCGTGATGGCAAAGCCGAGTTTGCTTGCAGCAAGTGTGCTTTCATGCTCGATCGCATATATCGATTCGATACTGTTATCGCCAGGATCGAAGCCCTTTCTCTTGAGCGCTTGCAGAAACTGCTGCTGGAAAAGGATCGCCTCAAGTTCTGCATCGCCAGTATGTATCGGAAGAATAATAACGACGACTCTGGCGAGGAGATCAAGGCGGGAAGTGGGACGGTTGACATTTCCAACTTACCAGATATGAGGTACTCCGCGCTGCTCCAGGAAGACTTCGCCTATTCAGGGTTTGAGTGCTGGGTAGAAAATGAGGATCAGATTCAGGAGTCCCACAGCTGTCATGGTTCTGAAGGCCCCGGAAACCGACCCAGGAGATGCCGTGGTTGTGCAGCGTTGCGGGTTGCGGATTCTGACTATGAAGCCATTTGTAAGGTACCTCGGAAAGTGGCCAGAAGTATTTCTTACGCCCTCTCTAGCAGGTGCTCTACGAGCATTTGCACCGAAGAACCGGCATTGTCAGAGGTTGGGCCGCCAGACTTACCAAGCACAAAAGTAGCCCCGGATGGGGAAAGCATGGAGGAGGGGACCCCGGGCTCCTCTGTGGAATCTTTGGATGCTAGTGTCCAGGCTAGTCCTCCACAACAGAAGGACGAGGAAGCGGAGAGAAGTGCGAAGGAACTCCTAAAGTGTGACTATTGTTCGGATGAACAGGCTCCGCAGCATTTCTGTAACCACAAACTGGAGCTAGCTCTCAGCATGATTAAAGGTCTTGAATATAAGCCCCTTCAGAGTCCCCGAGGGAGCAAGCTTCCAATTCCAGTGAAATCCAGCCCACTTGGAGCCAAGCCTGGCCATATCATGACAAATGGCGTTAGTTCCAGTTTCCTTAACAGGCCCTTGACACCTGTGAGTTACTCCTTGGAGTTTTCGGACCTACTGGAGCTGTGGGATGATCTCTATGAAGAGTATTTGCCGCTCCAAATCCAGGTATACACACCGACTGCTGCCTGTGGCGCCCTCCTGACAGCCACCCATAGACTTCTCATGACGTGATTAGCTTCAGGAGAATAATGTTCTAGGCTCGAAAAAACTAATCATTAAAGCCCATTTTGGCTATACTTTTGCTCATGCCCATTTAGTAAACGTGGTTTACACTTAGATAAGTTGCCTTTTCATAAACCTTTTGAACATTATCTGTTAATTTTTCTATTGTTAAAAACTGCATCTCTTTATCGTGCCAAAAGAGAAAGATTCTTTTCCTGCAGAAAGAAGGCATCCCGTCTCGCCTTTGGCACACCAATCTCCCCCTCCCCTTGACTTCTGCCATTCTCTAGATTTGTGGATGACATCTTCCGTTGTCTTCTGGAAGAGAGTTAGGTTCCTGGCCGCTTCTCCTGTTAAGCTTTTCATCACCCAGGTGCCTCAAATGGTTAGCGCATGGGGGTTAAGCCTGTTAATCTGTCAAAAGAACATCTGGGCAGTGTTTGCTATGATTAACAGTCATTTGAGAGTTAATGGTGACTTGTTCATGCAAGATCTTTGGGAAGGCAAATGTTGTCAGTCGTAAGGTTAAAGGGAAAAGTGCCCAGGCGGCTTTTTTACCGACCCCTACTGGAAGATAGCTGTTAGTAAGAAAGGAATCCACTCACCCTGTTCTTGACTTAATGAGTGGAGAATGACAGTTGAACTTAATTTGAGATCTTCATGTCCGCTTGACTGATTTCAGACCACCCTTTTAAATCCAGCTATTTACAGGGACTGATAGGTGCTACTTTGTTTCCATAGCAACACTAAATGCTAGATTCAATTAACTTTGTTAAGCATCCTTTGCATATTGGCAAAGGTGGACCATCTAGGAGTCACTGGGAAACTTAGTCCACAGTCAACAGGGTTCAGAAACTTTCAGCCTGGGAATGAGTGAAGTTGAGATTCCATTTAAATGGAAATTTTAAGGCATAGTTAGGCAGCATGTGAAATTTGTATACTAATAAAAGCTTTAGCTGAAAGCATAAAAATGTTTTAAAATTTATGGAGAACAATGCCTTCCTTTGTATCAAGTGTTAATCATTACATGCCTAGCACCTGGGTGCTTCCTTTTTTTTTTTTCTTTAATGGAACCTCACTTCTGTTTGGCCCAAACAGTATTTCTGTGATCAGACATAGATGCTACAAATTAAACATGGTATTCTCATATTCGGATCTGAAAATAAGCTGGTCACGATGGGGAAATAAGTTGTTTTCGTCTCTCCGCAATGGCCAATTCTGCAGCAAGTTGAACACCTGAAGGATTCCATGGAAAACAAAAATATGTTTGCTCCATATTTAATTGAAAAATACCTTTTTTTTTGGTATTTCGCCTGGACTTAGCCAATTTTGGAATTGGGAGGATTTTCAAGAGCATCCCTCAGTTAGGAACATGGAGAAGCTGTTTTTTAAGTAAGAGCCCTGGCAGAGCCAAAGATCCCTCACCGTTTTCAGCGGGACTTTTAAATTCTGTATATTTAATTACATTGTCTGAATCACATCAGCTTAACCTGTTTTAAACCAAGAACCTGCTTTCCACACCCCAAGGATTCCATGGGGATCCGGGGAGGAGGTTTCTGTAAAGAAAACTGAATGAGTGTGGAAAACATGGTAATTGTAACCTTAGATCAGATTGCTTTATCACAGAAACTGTGTGGATGTCAGAGCTTTAAACTAGTGGGATATGACCTTCCTCTTGTATCAGGACCTTATTCTGTGCTATATGGAGAATAAGACAGTGGGAGGTGAGAAAATGGCATTGAGCTTCAAAAAAGGGTGTTTCATTACTATGTTTTCTCTAATTAGTAAAGATGTAAGGCAAAATAGTTACCACGAGCTCAATGTGTTTGTAAACAAAATATGTATTTTATTCTAGCCCTTTGATCTATTGATTAAGTCTAATTGACTTTTAATCTCCTTAAGGGCTACTGTGCTGTAGGGTAGAAAAAGCCAGGTGGGACAAGGACAGATGGGCTTTTATCTGTTTCTCTGAGCTCAAGTAGGAAGAATAAAATATTTTTGTTAGTTTTCTTTTTGCTTTGTAGATGCAAGAACCTGGAAAGCAAACTTTTTTCCTCCATAGGAAGGAAATCTGGAGTGCCTTCTGCTTAGTCATTTTGATTCTTCTGTTTTAATCCCCCACTTAACCCTTTGTATGTGTATTAACTGTCAGCTTGAAAGCTCTTTCTGATGACTCTGCTTCCCTGCCACCCCCACCCTACATCTCCTTCCTTAGATTAAGATAAGCAGCAACAGTATATTTCTCTTGCTTACTGATACTATGCAAATCATTTATTTGCCTTCTGTGAGCACAGAAAGGTTTGACTTGTTCTGGGTAGTAATTTCCTTCTTTATTGTCTGGCCCTGAAGTAGAAAAGCTATGCTGAGGGGGTGTGGTCCCTTAGTAAACAGCAATTCACAGAGCTCTGAGCCACTTCCAGGCTCTTTTCTGCCCAAATTCAAAGTGAGCACACCTTTGCTTCAAACCTGACATTGTCAAGGTTTGCTCCTTTGGGACGATTGTGAATTTGCACCTTTGGGAAATAGAGACATCAGACCCTAGTCAAACCTTAGGCCTTTGATTTTACACTAGCTGATGGTTCTTTTTTTTTTTTTAATTTATTTATTATTTGTTTTTATGTATATAATATTCTGTCTGTGTGTATGTCTGCAGGCCAGAAGAGGGCACCAGACCCCATTACAGATGGTTGTGAGCCACCATGTGGTTGCTGGGAATTGAACTCAGGACCTTTGGAAGAGCAGCCAGTGCTCTTAACCACTGAGCCATCTCTCCAGCCCCTAGCTGATGGTTCTTGTTTGCCTTTGATGATTAACAGTAGGATAGAAAATTAGAGCAGTTTGAGATCTGAGACTATTAGGATTAGAACATGCCAGAAAAGAATGCTGCTCATGCAGAGGTAAGAACAACTGCTTTAGCCTGATGTTGTGTACACTAGGCCTGGACATCGCTCTCCTTGATCAGGTCAGTAAAGCATGCCTACTAACTCTGACTTGAAAGTGATTAATTTGGAAGGACAGTGTGGTTAAGTCATGGTCTTAGAAGCCAAGAATCTGGGAGTGACCCTAATGCTACTCAACTGAGGATCACTGACATCAGACTCTGTAGAATCTTCTCAGGACCCATAAGTTTATGTACTTGGTACTTCACAAGAACTTGGTACACATTCCTGACTCAGAGGAGTTTACTAAATGCCCTTTGGGCTTCTCTGAAAAGGCTTTTTTTAAAAAAAAAAAATTCTGTCAAAGAATAAATTATAAAGAAAGAAACAAAACCTCCCATATTTTCAATAAGTCATCTACAGAATCAGAAGTTTCCTGTGATTCAGGCTGAGACGGTTCACAGGAGAGGCAGATTCCTTGCCTGTGGCAATCTTCCACTTCAAAGCTGCTGCTCCTATATCCTTGTGTTTATGTACACAAAGGCATAGAAACCACATTTATGTGAATATAAATGAGAAGATATAGATAAAATTATCTTACTTTTTAGAGGGCTGCTGAAGGATCAGAACATTGCCCGGGGAGTAGGAGACAGGCCTGTTTTAGTTTGGCTTTCTTCTTATTGGTCTTATTCATCAAGCAGAAACCTTCGATCTCTAAAGTGTTCCTGCCGGTGTGGTGAGAAATGACTTCACAGTAATAAAAGCTGCCTCACCAACTGCAGTTTAGTTTCCCCCGGACACTTGTTGGTCTTTTTGGTCACTTGGATATCTTAGCCTACCTTACGTGGCTTTCCTTGTGTGGTTGGTGGAATGAAGTGGCTGGTTAGTTTATTGCTTCCTTCAGAGCCCTAAGCTCTCTGATTTAAAGTGGATAAATAGGACTGCCTTCCTCCCATTTTAATATCGAAACTATTCCCTGCTACCCAGCACTAGAGATTTAGGCGTTGAGCCGAGGTCTTGTGCAGGCTAGGTAAACATACCAGCTGGACTGTAGTTACACTTAGTTTCTTCCATTCTGCTTGCTACGGTTGAGATTTCAGGGTTGTAGTGGACATTACTGGAGAGTTCTTTTTCACCGGGGAAACAATAAGCCAGGTCTTATAGAGGCAACATTTTGTGTGTCCGTTAGAATTGTCAGTATCTATTTCAGTCATCTCTTGTGGTATGTAGATGACATAATTCATATTGCTTCAGGGGAGGCATCTTGTAGTCACAGTAAGTATCTCAAGTATTTCTGGGAGCCGTCATCCTTGCTTCTTCTTCCGCCCCCAGTTGTCTGGAACAACAGCACATTAACCGTATCAGAGCCGTCCACTTCTCTCCTCCCCTGCTGTCTTTATAATCCAGCCACCTTTCACCTACATTCTGACTGATCTTTCTTTCTGCTGGGCCTTCCTAACCGTCCATCCCCACTGAGCAGCTGACAAGCTTTTAAACATGTAAATATGAATGCTTTTCTGTTAGAAAGCACTGCATACGGGACTGGGGACAGAGCTGCACAAGACCCTAGGTTTGATCCTCAGTCCCACCAAAAATAAAACGAGAGTGCATAAAATACTGCAGACAGTTCTCATTATAGTGTAGATGAATCCAACTTGTTTATCCCCGCTGTACAGGAGTGTAAGACGGCTGTGCCTCCCTTAACACTTGACCCTGTTACTCCTCCCTTTGTCCAGTATGTTCTAAGAAGGCCACCACAGGCCCGTGTCCCTCCTGTGCACTTGATCTGTGGCTAATCTGAGTTGGAATGTGCTCTAAGTGTAAAATTGGCCTCAGATTTCAAATACTTAAAATTTACATTTGTAATGTTTTAAAATGTTAGCTTAAATTGTCAAAACTAAGTTTACATTTTTTTGTTTATTCAGGGAAGCTATGAGAAAATAAAAAATTTCCCATGTGGTTCACATTGTATTTCCCTTGGGTTGTACCCTTCTAGACATATATGCCTTTCTTTTCCCAGACTCAGTTTCCATCAGCTGTTTCCTCTGTCTGGCTTGATGCTTTTACAATTACTGGCTACTTCCCCCTATCCATTTGGATACTGTCTCAAAAGGAACCCTCCTCTAGTTGATATATATAGAGTAGCAATCAGCAATTCTTGTAGTCCTTTCCTAGACATGGTACCAGCTGATACTCTGTATTTCCGTGTTTATGTAGCCACCAAATCCAAGTGCTGCAAAATCTGCTTCAAGAGAAGTCGCTTCTGTCCTATGCAGTGTTTTCCCTCCAGCATGGCCTCTGCTTCTTAGTACTCAACCGATGTGTGTTGACGGAGTAGATGAAGTTAATGCGCTGTACTAAGAGGCAACCAGGGCAAATGGGCCCATTTCACTCCCGTTTCTGGTCAAAGAAAGCATTGAAGTCCAGCTTCTAGAGAACCTTCTCAGGAGTCTGAACTGTTTCATGAGTCATTCCGTCAACGTTCAGAACTCTTATGGTTGTTTTTATTACCTGCCACGTGTTTATGTCTGAGACTGTGTCTTAGTACCTCTTTGACCATCTCACCGTTTAGGATTTTAAGATTGTGTTTTATCAGTTCATTTAGTGGGGATAAAATAGCCTTTTAATGAGCTGTTCAGAAATAGCTGTGGGTTTATAAGTAAGGTAATAAAACATCCTTATTTGTACCTGTTTTTCCTGACAGAATTAATTGCACCCTTTTAATTCTTAGCAGTGGTTTAAAGCTGGGAGCAGTGCTGCAGGCTTGTAATCTTAGCAGTTGAGAAGCTGAAGCAAAGTTGTGAGTTTGAGGCCAGACTGGGTTATGAGGTCCTCTCAAACAAACAAACAACCCTGCTGATTTGATGTGAGCGGCCAGTTATAGGATCACTCTGCTTTAGAAAAGTAACGAGAAGTTGATATTTTGTATTCATTTCTCCCATATACCTGTAAGAGCCTTCCTTACTCCATAGCCCTGCAAGCATCTCATCCTTTTCAGGTCTAGATAAGCTTCGTCTCTGCCAAGAACCCTTTCTATATGCCCTGTCAAAAAATAGTCTGCTGTGACCACTATCTCAGTAGACCAAGACTGTTGGGCCCCAGAACGAAACATTTGCGCCGGAGAACGAAACATTTGCCTGAATTATAGTCCCACCAAACCTCACATAGCCCGCTCTGTGTTTTATACTGTTAGAAATGTAATAAGCTGCCCTGCAGAAGCAAAATACCTGACTTCCGGAGGCCCCTCGCTTAGCCCCTCACAGGAAGATACTTAAAGTCAGCTGTAATCCCAAGCCCTGGAGGGTGGTAAAGTTTAAAGGTGTGATGGAAAGATAGCGGTTCTTTCTTTTCTCTGATGAGAAAGGGGCTGGCGGGGAAGGAAGGATTTAATGCCATGAATTCCTTAGGTATCCAGTATTTTAGCTCATCGTGATCTTCAGGTAGAGTTGATGGATTCTTAGAAAGTACATGTCCTTCCAGACTGTTATGGTTATGTTGTTATTTTTATTTTCCCCCTTCATTTTTAATGACATTAATTTATAGAGACCTGGATTTAACTGCTGTTTTGCCACATTTTGCTTTAATAGTTATAGATTTTTCCACTTACTGTAGATATCCTCACATGTATTTCTTAAGGACAAGGATGTCTCTCATCAGCTGTAGATGAAGGAGATTTGGTGGCCAGAAATGCTGTTTCCTGTAGTATGGCCCATATTTTAAAAGGCCTGCCCATTTTCTAACAGTGAAAACAGGCTTCTTATAGGGTAGGTAATTGGAATATAACTTTGACCTTTCGATGCCTTTGTTAATTTCCTGGTTAAAGCAAATATTTGATTGTCATAACCCTGTTCATTTTTAAGTGCCCCCTTCTCTTTCAATTCTGCGTTATTTGCCTTCCCCGACCAAGCAGTGTCTGTGAGAATGGGCAGAGTGGGAACAGCAAGGAGCCTAGTAGGGATGGCAGTTTCAGATGCCTGGAAGCCATAGCTGCTGCACAGATCACCAGGTGACTTCCTGAAGACAGTCCTGCTGCTTGCTAAGAGTGCTCTGGAAAAAAGGAGGCCCAGTTTGACTGTGAAAATCGAATGGGTTATTGACCGCATTCACTCAGTGTGCTTGTCTCCCTGCTGCCTCCTAGCCCCATCCTGTAAAGTTACCTAAGCAACAAAAGCTGGACTCAGATGGGACCGCCGTAACCCAGCCTGTTACTGAGAAATCTGTGTCTGCCTCCCGCTTGGAAGAGCTCCGGGACAAAGTCCAGCAAACAGAGGCCACCAACAAGGTATGGTCAGAACGGGTTCTAGCCCAGCTCCAATCATCCTGCGTAGGACTTAGGAGGTGAATGCTATGGCATCCCCAGTTCTCGGGGGTATAGTTCATTTAAAAGGATAGCTGTACACTTGTATCTTTATGTCCTTGCTTGTGTGTGTATATGTGAGTTGCATTATACAGAAGGTGTGCATTTGGTTGCACATGTGCGCGTGTGTGGACCAGAGGTCAGTCTCAGGGGTTGTTCCCCAAGAGCTGTCTACCTTGAGCTACTTGAGAGACGTAATCTTTCTCTGGGACCCGGGGCTTGAAAATTAGTCTAGGTAGGTTGGCCGGCAAGCTCAGGGACCCATCTGTTTCCACCTTCCCAGAGTTAGGATTACAAGCACATACCTTCTAAGCCTGTCTTTTTATGTGGTTGCTAGGTTCAAACTCAGGTCCTCATAGCTTGCTCTTCCCTTCCCTTTGCTTCTTATCAGGGTTTTAACGTGTTCCATACATAACCCCAATTTCTGATGCCATCTAGGAATGAGATTAGACCATCTATGTAATCCTTAACTCCATGGCAAGGCTCTGAGACCAGAAGCTTGTGCTTTTGATTTTAGTGTAACTTCTTATTCCTCTATAGTCCATAGATTTTAATGTCTGCCTGCAAGCAATTGTCCCAAGAGGGCTCCTGAATATCTGCTGTAATGTGCTGTGATAGTAACACGCCCTATGCTAGATCGCAGGCACTCCTTGGTTCTGTGGAAGGGTCGAAAGAATAGTATGGCTGTCAGCATGGGGAATGTGCGGTGCATGGCACTGAGGTGTTCAAACAGTGAGGGAAGCAGTTCACATCTGTGCCTCTCTTCATAGTCAGACTCTCCTGCTCACTGTGTATAAGAAGGAAATAAGACAGCATGCCCTAAGACTTTCTCCAAACCCGAGATGTTCAGGACAGGTTGCTGGCCCGCAAGGTTAAAAGCCATCAAGGAGCTAACAGAGTTTTTTCTTCTGAATTCAGATTCTTGAAGAGAAACTGAATGAAATGAGCTATGAGCTAAAATCTGCACGGGAGTCATCCCAGAAGCAAGATGTGACCATTCAAAGCCTCAAGGAGTCGCTAAAAAGCAAGCAAAGTGAGGTAAAATGTTATATGATCACAGACCCATGGGAAATAGGTCATCTCGTTTGTAGACGTCACCCCTGTCTGACTAGCAAGCCTTCTCATGGGAAACGGTCCCCTTAGGTATTTGGAATGATTCGGTTACTAGCATCTGTACGGGAACGATAATGTAATTTATATGCAGTTTGCTAACACGGGGGTGCTATCCCTCCCTCGTTTTCAGACCGAGGAGCTGTACCAGGTGATTGAAGGTCAAAATGGCACAATGGCGAAGCTTCGAGAAATGCTGCACCAAAGCCAGCTCGGCCAGCTCCATGTACGTGAGGGCCCGAGGGCCGCAGGCAGGGCTGGAGCTCCCCGGGTTGCACAGTTCTCTCAGGCACTCAGGACTTTTCCTCCTCGTGATTGTGATTAGGATTCTGCTCTTTTCAGGGCTCAGAGGGCGGTGCCCCAAGTCAGCAACAGGTAGCCCTGCTTGATCTTCAGAGTGCCCTGTTCTGCAGCCAGCTTGAAATCCAGAAGCTCCAGAGGCTGCTGCGCCAGAGAGAGCTGCAACTGGCTGATGTCAAGCGATGCATGCAGTTCGTCGAGGCTGCAGCCCAGGAGAGAGAGCAGCAGAAGGAAGCTTCTTGGAAACACAACCAGGTAAATCATTTACCGGTTTATTGCTCCCGGTGCTGCCTTTGCCTGGCAGGACAGTTTGTGCTGAACCTGAACCCTTGAGTCATTGGCTTGTCTAATTCAGTTCGGTATTTGTTGCCCCTGGGTCATGTACCAGGTGAGCAGACTGTGCCCTGAAGACACAAAGGTGACTATCAGAGACTCTGCCTCTTAAATTATTTAGTTTAATAGGAGAAGCAGTCACATGACAGAATTTCAGTGGGGCAAATACTGCCAAAGAGGCAGCTTTATGTTCCAATAGCAGTGATTAGGAGGGGCTGAGGAAAGAATTTAAGACCCTTCTACCAATTTGAGATCCTTCTGCCTCGGGTTCTCTGTAGGCTGGGATTTTAGGCAGGTGCCCTGCTTGTCTTGAAAGTATTCTGACCTTCATATCTAATGATCATGAGGGGAGCTTACTTTTAAAGAGGACCTGTTTATTTCAGGAGTTACGAAAAGCTTTACAACACCTCCAAGGAGAACTGCACAATAAGAACCAACAGATTCATGCTCTAGAAATGGAAAAATACAATGAGATTCGAATCCGGGAACAAAACATCCAGCACCTCCATCAAAGCCTGAGTCTCAAAGAACAGCTGCTCCGGGTGAGTTCTCAGATGGAAGCCAGGTTTCTAGAGCTCTCATGTGCCTGCCTTAAGGCCCGCCCTGTGCCTCGTGTGTGAGTGCTGGAAACACGTCAATGAGTAGAACATACAATCCATGAAGCGGCACGCTCCCCAGCAAATCAATAGCTGTGTGTACACATGTAATCCGCAGAGGCAGGGCTCAGCAGACAGAATATGTGCTCTTCCGCAGAGTTCAATGACGGAATGAAAATTTTCAGAACAAATGAGGCACTAAGAGGTGCAATCAGTTACCTACTCTAAGCTTTGGGTCCGTGCCACTTCTTCATTTGGGAGATACCTTTGTGTTGTATCTGGTTTTGTTTTGTTCTAGGACAGGGTCTGACTATGTGGCCCTGGCTGACCTGAAACTCTGTAGTCCAGGCTGGCCTCTAACTTACAGAAATCCACCTGCCTCTGCCTCCTGGGATTACAGGGATGCTCCACCAGGCCTAGCTGAAAATCTTTTGCGAGATCTTTCCTGACACCTTTAGGCAGAGTCAGGCAGTGTGTCCTGTGTTTCTATGAGCAGACTAGGTCGCCTGTTTGTCTTTTGTAGAATCATTAACAATTTACGTGTCTGTTACCTCTGAGTTTTTTTGTATATGTGTGCTAAATAACAAATTTGAGGAAAAAATGAAGAAATTCACCTAAGAGGTAACGGAATAAAGGAAAATGCTTTTGTTTTGCTAGGAATTTCAGGAACTCCTACAGTATCGAGATAACTCAGACAAAACTCTGGAAACAAATGAGATGTTGCTTGAGAAAATGCAGCAACAGATACAAGACCGAGCCGCCGACCTGGAGGTACGCAGCCAGTTCCCCCACTGCACTGCCCATTGGCCTGCAACTGGTGTCTAAATGAAAAAGCCTTGGGCTTTCCATTTTCCATTCTTCCCCTTTTGGAATCTAATTGATTAAAGACCAGTTCAGCGAACCTGGAACTTAGAGGCCTTTCTTTCCCTGCAGCGGGCTATAGATGAGAAGTTCTCTGCTCTAGAGGAGAAGGACAAGGAATTGCAGCAGCTTCATCGTGCGGTGAGAGAGCGAGACCATGATTTAGAGAGACTGCGTAGCGTCCTGTCCGCCAATGAAACTACCATGCAAGTAAGAGCCAAATCCAACTTGCTCTCTTCCCCCAGCCCCCTCTTCGCTTTCTAGGCCTGAAGCATCAGCCGCTCCATTGTTCTCTGAAACCCAGAGTTTCAAAGCCAAAGACCAGTAGCATTTACTCATCCCTCCTCCAGCAGTAGGGAGCAGGCTCTGAAGTCTCTTTTATGTTATAGACTTACAGGGGAGCACTGCTTGGTGAGTGCTCTTTGTGTGGCTCTAACTTCTCATCCTTGCCTATTCATATGGAGATGCACACGCGCTTTTCCGTGAGCATTGCGGAACATGTAGATACACACATATTTTATACTGTGTTTTTCTCTCTGATTTTACATAGATATCAATGTATTATATGACTGCTCTTTTTCTTAGCACATACTTTTAGGTTTTTTTTTTTTTTCAGACTTATTTTAGACCCTGTGTAGCTACTGTCTGTCAGTATTAAAGAGGCCATTCACTTTTTCCCTGGGGAAACTGCCCCTCCCACAGTCCTATTGTAGCACACATTGTGTATTTCCCTCTCCGTAAACCACATTGAAGGAAAATACTGCTTTGACACTCTGTTTTCTTACCAGAAGGGACAGGTGGATGTGAGTTAAAGCTGGGACTAATTCTCTTATCCTGAGAGTGCGGGAGGCCCCTTTGGCTTATGTTTGCTCTGTCTGTCCCTGTAGAGTATGGAGAGTCTCCTGAGGGCCAAAGGCATGGAGCTGGAGCAGTTAACTGCCACCTGTCAAAACCTCCAGTGGCTGAAGACAGAACTGGAAACCAAGTCTGGCCGCTGGCAGAAGGAACAAGAGAGTGCCCTCCAGCAGTTGCAGACATCCCTGCGTAACAAGGACAAAGAAATGGAGGCAAGGCTTCGTAACTCCAGGGCATCGGTTTAGGGATGCTAGGCTCAGGCTCAGGCAGTGCTCTCCGGGCCTCCAGAGCCAGTCACCCAAGCCTTCAATTATATTCTGTCCCTGGGCGAGCAACTACCTTTCCCTGAATTCTCTTTACAACCATAACTTAGCGTGTCATTTATCATTCTTGGAGAAGCCGTATGAGAATTATTTAATTAGATCTAAAAATACATCTGTATTATAATAGTTAGGATGTAATTGCTGGGTCAGGCACTATTTTAAGAGCTTAATGGAAATGGACTTAGTGATCCTCCCAAGGTTGTGAGGGCACACTCTGCTTTGAAAGCAAGGACCTAGGCGCTTGAGGCTAAGTAACTTCTCAGAGCAGCAGGGCAGAGCTGCAGAGCCGCTTCAGTCCAGCCAGCAGGGCTCCACGGCTGGAGCACCGTCTGCTGTATGTCTACAGACTGGCGGCTGTTGTGCATACTCTTCTCACGAATACCATTTCCTTCTCACTTCATGTCCAGGCTGGCTGCAAGCTTGCATTCTCCTCTTAGAGGCTTGTGGGGTCTTGGACTTGCAGGAGTCGCGTGCCCCCTCATGCAGATCCTCAGCCCATTAGCCCTCTCTAAAGTTATGCTGCGGAGGAAGCAGATGAGCTGAGTATCCTTTTGCTGCACCCTCCCTTAACTGTTATGTGCCCAAGCATAAGGAAAACTGTTATCTCAGAAATCATTGTGAAGCTGCCGTTCTAGGTATTTCTCCGTATTGTTCATATTCGTTCACTGAGTATGTATGTCCAGCCTTCCAACTCGTCGACCTGTGCTAGGTCTGGGGGCACAAAGGATGAGACATTATAGTGTTCCCAAGAATCTTGTAATTACGTCACAATGGGTTCTTACAACCCCTTCAGTGCGTGGCAGAGGAAATTCTGTCCTCCGGGAATTTACGCCAGCCATCCCTTTCCCATTAGGAACTCCGGGCAACACTACTCTGCAAACTCGAACCCTGTCAGAGTGAGATAGCCGAGGAGCTGTGCCAGCACCTGCAGCAGAAAGAAAGGATGCTGCAGGACCTCCTGAGCGATCGGCGCAAACAAGCTGCGGAGCATGAGATGGACATCCAGGGGCTGCTGCAGTCCATGAGCACCAGGGAACAGGCGAGCCAAGTAAGCGCTAAGGCAGAACCCCACAGGGACCCTGTGCTACACAGTCTGCTTGGCACTTCTCCATCAGTCTGAATGAAATGGTTTGAATACTGCATCTGGAAAGTGGCCTAGACAATACATGTATCCAGTATTTTTGTTTTCTTAATCTTCTGATTTTTTCTGAGAGAAAGAGGAATAGAATTCTGAAATACTATCTAAGTTATCAGGACTTGATAGTCCGTACCTCAAAAGAGTCCAAATTTTCCATCCTGAAAATATGAATTTTTAATTGTCATTTAGAAGTTGCCAGCTTTGGCTTCATCCCAGAGAAAGCTGGTGCTATAATTTAGCTAACATGGTTCCAATTCATTATCTCAATCCCCTAAAAATTTACAATTATACTTGTATGTTGGAGGAGGCCGTTAATTGGTTCCCGGCCGCTTAGCCCCGAAATAATCACACAGAAACTATATTAATTAAATCTCTGCTTGGCCCATTAGCTCTGGCTTCTTATTGCCTAACTCTTACATCTTAGTTTAACCCATCTCCATTAATCTGTATCACCATGAGGTCCTGGCCTACCAGCAAAGTTTCAGCACATCTTTCTCAGTCTGTCTCCGGCAGCTTCTTTATGGCTTCTCACTAATTCTGCCTTCTTCCTCCAGCATTCAGTCTATCCTTCCCTGCCTACCTCTGTTCTGCCCTGCTCTGCTATAGGCTCAAAGCAGTTCTTTATTAACCGATGGTACTCACAGCATACAGAGGGAATCCCACATCAATTGTATATATACATGATGGTATAGATGATGGATGTGTAGGCACATGCACAGTGGTGCATTGATGGAAATCAGAGAGCAGCTATGTGGAGTTCATTCTCTCTTGCCACCTTTACATGAGGTCCAGGGATCAAATTCAGGTCACTGGACTTCTATGGGAAGCACCTTCACCTGCTGAACCATCTTGCCAGCCCTAAATGCATTTCTGTACATTAATGGTCACACATAAGTTCTAGGTCTTCCCCTTGTATCGCTATTATCTTAGAAAATTGGTAGAAATACACTAGTTTGATTTTTTAAATTTTCTCTATTGATGCTTTCATACAATTATATAATTGCTGGTCAGTCCCAAATTCTCTCATCTCCTCTATCCCCATTCTCACTGGGATCAACCACTTATTTAAACAAAGTGAAACAGAGCAAAAACCTATGGGACCCTCAGAAATAATTTTTCTGCTCAGGATTTATAAAGAAAAATAGTGGAGTAGAAAGTCTTTCCCAGGCAGAATTGTGTGCACAGTAAACAGCATGACTGGACCGGATAAGATAGCCTGAAACAGGTTCTCCAAGATTTGGGGCAGAACTGGCCTAACAAATGACTTCCTTTACTCTAGTTGCTTCTTCAGCCTCAATTGCCTTTTCCCCAAACATTTATATGGCTGAGTTCTTTGCCAAACATGACCTTATCACACTGGCCTCTCTATCTAAAATGTAATCCCATGGACAAAGAGTGTGGACGTTCAGTCTTGACTGAGTACCACTGATCACAGTGGCACGGAGTCTTGGTTAGGAGCTCTGTGCCATTTACCTGCTGACACCCACAGTGACTGGTGGCTGAACTGATTAGTGGCCATCCGCAATGTGCACACATGTATCAGAGCAGCTTGTTACATGCCTTGAATACATACAGCTTTTATTTTCCATACATATATACATACAAATTTTATTTAAAATGTGTGTGGAGGACCCTCCCTCCACTCTCCAAATCCTTCTGCTATGCTTGATTTTGCTCGATGCACTTCCTGCTACCTAATATATCCCCTTATGTTTTTTCTGTTTTCTCCTCCTCAACAAGAATGTATACTTCAAGCTCCACTTAGTGCTAAATCCCAAGTACCCAAACATGACTTGCCAGGAGCGGGCACTCAGTATATACTTACTGAATGTACACCCTTCATGGGTGCTAGAGAGATGGCTCAGTAGTTAGAGCACTCTTGCAGAGGACCTGGGTGCAGTTCCCAGAACCTTCAGGTGATTGATAGCCATCTGTAACTGCAGTTCCAGAGGACCTCCTCTGGCCTCTGTAAGCACTGCACACACATGGTACACAGACATGCACGCAGGCAAAACCATCATGCACCTAAAATAAAAATAAATAAGTCTTTAAAGAATTTTGAAAATGTTTTAGTTGTTTTACTGTGATATCTTTCTAATAATGTTTGTTATGATTCCTTTCTTGCCAGGCTGCTGCAGAGAAAATTGCGCAAGCCTTCCTGGAAAGAAACTCAGAATTACACGCCCTGCGCCAGTACTTAGGGAGAGACCTTGGCCCCTCTCGGGCGCCCCTCTTAAACCAGCAAGCTGAAGTGGCTTTAGTCAGCCCCCACCTGGGAGATCAGACTGATCAAGTAAGAACTGTAGGCTCACATTCATGGCAACTGCATTTCCTTTTTACATTTGAGGCATTTTAGTGAGACTGTTCAGTCTGTCACTGTCTATGTCTTTCTAAACCCCCAACCCTTCCGCTTTACAGAGTTCCATGCAGATGCCCTCTGGAGACGATAGCACCTCGCTGACTGCTAGGGAAGATGCCAGCATGCCCAGGTCCACGTTAGGTGAGCACCAGTTCTGCTTTGAGAGGATTCCTGTTGCTTTTCCTTGCCCCGGTGCTGTCGAGTAGATTCAGCCAGGACACATCATGATAGTTCAGAAAACCAGTTTGGTGTCCCCTGAAATCTGGAGACTCATCACTTCTAAGAAAAACTGTCCAAACCTTACATGGGTTTTTTTTTTTTAATTTCTTTTACTCATCGTTAGACCAACTTACATATTAAAAATTAAATGTCAACTTCAGAAATTAAATATATAAAAAGGTATACTCGGAAGCCCATCTATATCCCTGTTTCTCTCTCGTTTCTACTCACTCCCTGAGCGTAATACATTTCATTTTTGGAGTGTCCTCCTTTGTATGTTTTTAAAAAGTAAGCGGGTGATTTACATGTGTATATGGATAAGTGTGTCATTTCCTTCTTCGCCTACTAAATGTATTCTTTTGCATCTGTATTTAGTATCATTGAAATCCAAATGTTCACCAACTTCATTCTCATTTTTTTCTCAGCTGTCTAGTGTAGTCTGCTGGACGAACGTGTGATAGTCTATTCCGTTCATCCTTTTTAGCATATAGATTGATTGTAGGGTTTTTAGTATAAATATTGTTACACATTAAAGCAGGTTCATACATTTTCTAAGTGCTGCACAGCACGTTTCAGTGATTAAAAGTCAGGTGCATTCATTTCAGGAGACTCGGACACAGTTGCAGGGCTGGAGAAGGAACTGAGTAATGCCAAGGAGGAACTCGAGCTCATGGCTAAAAAAGAAAGAGAAAGCCAGGTAAGTTTGTTAGTGAAGACCAGTCCACGGCTTCCTGTTGTTTCTTTCAAACTGGTTTATACTTTAAACATTCCAATTCTCCATGTATAATACCTGGCTCCAAATGCAAGAGACACCTTTGTTCTTTTTGGAGAGGAACACAAATTGGTGTATGACTTCATCACCTCAACAAGGTGCTTTCACGGCAATGGAGGCATCAGATCTTTTTGCTTCTTCTTTCTCTTGGTAAGCAAAATAAAATAATTGTAAAGCACTTTTGCCAAACAGAAGTGTTGTGTAGTTCCTGTCTAAAATGATGGTGTCCGATGCATGAACTCTGCAAACAGTGAACAGGAGGCGGGCGAGCATGAGCAATGCTGTGCACTGAGCACTCTTCCTGTGCTCTGTGCTGGTCAAGTGAAATGGTGGTATCATCACTAATAGGAAATACTATTTTTTTTAACCCAGATATGAGGTCTAACGCCTAAAATGAGGCTTAAATTCAAGTCTTAAAATGCTTATTGGCCAGTAGCTAGGCAGGAAGTATAGGCAGGGCAACCAGACTAGGAGAATTCTAGGAAGAGGAAAGGCAGAGAGTCAGTTACCAGCCAGACACAGAGGAAGCAAGATGAGAATGCCTTACTGAAAAAAGGTACCAAGCCACATGGCTAAACATAGATAAGAATTATGGGTTAATTTAAGTTGTAAGAGCTAGTAATAATAAGCCTGAGCTAATAGGCCAAACAGTTTATAATTAATGTAGGCCTCTGTGTGTTTCTTTGGGATTGAATGGCTGCAGGACCAGGCAGGACAGAAAGCTTCATCTACATATTGTGCTGACTGATGACAAGATTCCTTTGTAGTAGCAGCATGCTCTTCACCAGGAGATAGTTTGGTGACCCCTGGTGGTGTCAGCAGCTATAGCTGCTCAATACCTTAGTAATTCATTAAGGGGTATAAAATACAGGCATTCTAAATCCACCATGTTTTCATGTATTAGCTGAAGTATTCACATAAAATTAACAGCATTTCTTCTTGCTTCTGCTAGTTGTAACCAACTTTTAAATATCCCAGTGACTCCATTAATTAAATTTGTTATTTATAGTAATAGAAGACATGGAAAACATTCTTACGGGTTCTTTTAGAGTATCCTTTGATTGCACACTCATGTTTTATCGATTTGACCTATGGCACTATTCTTGTATTACTGACTGGTTGTAATATGCCGTGAGACAGCATTCTCCTCTCCTGTTGGTTTTTTCTCTCCACAGATAGAACTGTCTGCTCTACAGTCCATGATAGCTGTACAAGAGGATGAGCTGCAGGTGCAGGCTGCTGACTTGGAGTCGCTGACCAGGAACATGCAGATCAAAGAAGACCTCATAAAGGTCTTTCAGAGCTTTTCAAAACCACTGGAATAGTGTATGCCTCAGCTAGCTGTAGGGCATCCTCACACAGGACACTGAATTCTCTGGCCTTAAGCTAGAGCAGAAGGATCTGCCCCTTGCCCCTCTGCTGTGTGACGTCATCACCGTTTTCATGTTTGCTCGTATTTTTTCTAGGACCTGCAAATGCAGCTCGTCGACCCTGAAGACATCCCAGCCATAGAACGCCTGACCCAAGAGGTCCTACTTCTTCGGGAAAAAGTTGCTTCAGTAGAACCCCAGGGTCAGGAAGTTTCAGGAAACCAGAGACAACAGGTGAGTTCTTGGGACACAGGTTCCTCTGTAGCTTCTCCCCCGTATCTAAGCTCCTTGGTGCAGAGTCTTCAGAAAGTGTGTGCCTCGCTTGTGTACCTGTCTGCACGGCCCTCTCCTTACCCACCTCACTCCAGTCTGGAATTCCTGACTGCTCTCTCTGCCGTCTGCATGTTCTTACAGCTCGTCTTCAGCATGGCTTATGGCTCTGGGTGGGGAGTGTCTTTCCTAAGCTTTTCCCTAGACCTGGACCAGTGTGTGTGACGGCGTGGAGCTGCTCAGTGAGTACCAAGCGAAAGGGCTTCAGAAAGAGCGTTGTTGGTGCTTCCGTCTTATCATTCATCCTTCCTGCATCCTTCCATCCTAGACCCTACCCTTTCTCTAGACTCTCTCTCTCCCTCCTTCAGTTCTCACTCCCATGTTTGAACTTGACTGATAGTTTTTTAAGGGGTAAAACGCTAATAGGTGTAATGTTGATTTGAAAGCCGTGAAAGCTGAAATGATACACTGACAGTTGGTCACCATGTGTGCTCATCCCGCGATTTGTCTCTCAGGATTTCCTGTGGCTCTGTGGCTCACTTTGCTCTTCCCACATTGCTGCCTCTCTCTTCCTTAGCTGCTGCTGATGCTAGAAGGACTGGTAGATGAACAGAGTCGGCTCAACGAGGCCCTGCAAGCCGAGAGGCAGCTGTACAGCAGCCTGGTCAAGTTCCATGCTCATCCAGAGAAGTAAGAGAGGGTCTGGCTGGCCCACTTACCTTCAACTTTCATTCTGTTTCCTTCTTCTATTTTGTATCAGGTTTGTAATGATAAACAGATGTTTACAGTACCAAAGAGGAGGAAATAGGAAGTTACCCATCTTGTGATTTGTTGTATGGCTTGACCTGAGCCTCGGGGTCAGAATCTTAAATTAGAAATGGGATTTCTCATTGTTACTGCAAAGGTTACCCGAGAAGACAGGTCGGGCGGGGTATGGAAAGGAGCCCACAGAGAGTGCTCAGTGTACACATTTCTGCGCTGTGTTCTGCTGAAGCCTGCTCTTTTATGAACAGTAAGTCTCTCAGTGCGCTAACACTAGGTTAATGACAACAAAGAATGGGGCTGGAGAGATGGCTCAGTGGTTAAGAGCACTGGCTACTCTTCCAAAGGTCTTGAGTTCAATTCCCAGCAACCACATAGTGGCTCCCAACTATCTATAATGAGCTCTGGTGCCCTCTTCAGGCCTGAAGGCATACACACAGACAGAATACTGTATAAATAAACAAATCTTAAAAAAAAAAAAAAGAAAACTTATATTTGTTATGGTGGCAGATCCACCCAGAATCACAGTTCTCAATTTTAATTTACATTTGCTATATCTTCATGACTCATTCAGAACACCTCCACTTTTCTCTTGCCTTCCTTCCTGGCCTCTGTCTTTTCTACATTTATTGTTATTGTTATTATTATTGTTTGGTTTCCTGTAATTTCTCATTGGCTTTAGAAGTGCCTTATTTCCACCTCAGGAAAGGGAAAGCAGGGGAAGGTGGTAGGACCATTTTCTGGTGCTGCCTTGAACATCTGGAATGCCCCTCCTTTGAACTGCTTTCACTAGGAGCACTGCCCGTTTAATGCAGATGCGAAAACAGCTCTCTCCAGCCCTCAGTTCATGCGGGACGCAGTTCACATAACAACATTTCCCTTCTGTAGGGGCAGGGATGTGCTATATATTTGTGTGGGTATAGCTCAAGGGACCAGCTTTACAGAAAGGTGCAGGCCTTGCTTGTGAACACAGGTGCCGCACAAACACTACACTTGTTCACTTAACCCTTGCCTTTGAGACCAGTTGAAGTCTGGTGGCCCAAGCAGCATAGACGACTCTTTGGGAACATGCCGACTCCTATACTTGATGGCTAACCCGTTTTCCTTCCATGTGGCATGTTTAATCAGCTCTGAGAGAGACCGAACTCTACAGGTGGAACTGGAAGGGGCCCAGGCATTACGCGGTCGGCTAGAAGAAGTTCTCGGAAGAAGCCTGGAGCGCTTAAACAGACTGGAGAGCCTGGCCGCCATTGGAGGTGGGGAACTGGAAAGTGTGAAAGTTCATCACAAGCATGCCTTCTGAGCACTGGCACTGGGTCACACTGCAGCCCGGGATGGAACCCTGTTCACACTAACCGGACAGAAAGCGTGGTGACTTACTAATGGTAGGATTGTGGTCACTCGCGGCTCCTGCAAAGGGAAGTCACCGTAGTGCCCCTGAGCTTCACTGCGCTGCTGTCTCCGTTACACATGGAGGTCATGAAGGATACCTGCACACCTTAGATCATTCCATTTTAATTTCCCATAGCCACTCACCCTTCCCTTAGCCTCTGCTCATTCCTCTACCCCTTCCGCAGGTCAATAAAGTTCCCCCCCACCACCACCCATTCCACATGTCCCATATCCTGTCATAAAATGCATGTGTGTGTATTATTTTTGCCATCCAATCAAATCCTGCTCTCTGAAAGCAATTTTTGACCAAATAAAGGAATAGAGTAAGTTTCAAGTTTAGGGAGAGATTGAGAGTTCATAGAGCGGCTTTAGGAAGAGGTGTAGCCGTACTAAGGATGATCAAAACCAGGAGAGTGGACTTAGGCTAAGTTAAGGAGCAGAGACCATAAAGGTGTTTACATTAGATCTTGCTCTCTAAGGCTGCTTCAGAGTTGACTGTTGAGAGTCACAGACGAGATCAGATTAGAGGACTTTAAGTTCTAGTCTATAAAAGTCTGTAACATTCTTGTTCCTCACTGGCCTAGGGCTTCTGCAAGCCACAGGCATGGTCTTTAGTCAGAACAGGACTTTAGAGGAGAGCTTCCGAATCCGGGTTCTCTAGGGAGAAAGATAGTAGTCTATGTGGTATTTCCCACCCTCCCCCCATGTTTCGTTTTGTTTTGGGTTTTGGTGTTTTGTTTGTTTTTTTTTTTTTTTTTTTTTTTTTGGTAGGGTCTCTCTGTGGCTGGCCTGGAATGTGCTGTGTAGACCAGACAGGCTTTGAACTCACAGAGATGCACCTGCTTCTGCCTTCTGGGTGCTAGATTAGAGGCGTGGCCACCTCCCCCCACCTGTCAGTACACTTTAAAGCAGCGTTTTTTTGTGTCCTAGCATCAGAGAAAAGTCTGTTTCTAGATCTTCGTTTGGAGGTGACACGGGTGTGTCCTTTACTTACCCCTGCTCGATGTATGTATGTCCTCACACAAGAGGAAGGAGTTCTCTGGGTGCGAAGGAAGGCCAGAGGTCCATGTGTAGGATTTAGTCACCACCTCTACTTTCTTAGAACAACAAAACAGAGAAAGGGAGCTTCGGATTTCATCTCTAGCATCTTACATGTCAGGAAAATGAAAAGGAACAGGTTACGCAGGGGCTGTGGATTCTGCACCATAAGGTTTCCTACTGCTGAAAGTATGGATGCCCTAGAGGAGAAGCTAAGGCTTCAGCTCCTCTGAAGATGGTACTGAGGGAACATAATTCAGGCTTTCCAGCACCCTAAAAAAGACTGAGTCCCCTTCCGAAGCTAGACCGAGTACATGGTTTTTCCTTTTCCTTCCTTTTTGCCCTGGCACTTTATATCCATGTGCTGCCATGCTGCTGTGTTACATTCTGAATTCTCTCCGAGATTCCGTCACCTCAGCTGTGTCTGTAGCAGATGAGTGTCAGTCAGCCTGAAGTGGACAGGAGGAGAGTATTCTAAACACCCTGGAATCGTCTGGTGAAGTAGTTCACAAAGATTGACAGTCATGGCCTTCCTTTTAACGGATGTGCTATTTCAGTTTTAACGGGGAAAGGGAATCATTTGATAGGAAAGATAAAGGATGTTTGTGTAAGCAGAACCAGCCGATTTTCTTAGTCCCCTTGTTTTAAGAGATTTTAAGGCCTGCCTGCACGAAACTTCATGTAACTAGCAAATAGGGAAGAGAGTGATAGAGCTGAGCTATAGACACGTCAGTCAAAGACTAGTCTGTCGGTCATCACAGGGCTTTTAGGAAATGTGTTTACTTTACTATTAGACCAACAAGGTTTTGCAAAGCTGCTATTAAGTTTCAACTGTAGGTGACTCTTGGGTTCTGAGGGTTCCCAGTGATCAATGTCTGTTAATAATTAAGCCATCTGTCAACCTCTAACAAGAGCAGGTTGATAGATGGGTAAATTGTTATTGATTCCATAAATGTGACGAAAATCTGGTACTAACTTTCTGGCCTTGACGCTAGACCGAGGCCGGGGACTGTGCTGCCTGGAGAGAATGTGCTGGGCCCAAAAGCTTGTGCAGTGATTTGTCATCTGGTTACAGAACACAGTCCTTATGAACTGTTGCGTGTAAGCCACAGGTGGATGGTACTGTGATTCTATACGTCATTCCTTTCATTGGATTCACAGGTTTGAATCTTCATTCCCCTGTAGGAGCACAGACTGTTAGCTGTATTTGTTTGCCTTTGTCGGGACTTTTAAGAACCTTTCAATAAACTTAGATTTAAAGTGCCATGTACTTGTAGAAGCTTGTGCTTCAATAAAAACTTCCTTGAAAGAAAAATCACGAAGTAGATTTTCCCATGGGCTTTGCTTATTTAGAAGCATTGAACTTTAATTTAGAAAAATCCATTATTGATAGATTTCATTTGTCTCAGATTTCCTGTTAAATAGTGGGAGAAATCTGCAGAGTAAAGGTTCTAATGGGTGAAGTAGACAAGTCTAGTTTTGGGAATTATTGGGTTGAAAAAGGGATTCCAGGAAAGTTTGGTTAAGGAATAAAATGAAAGTCCTTCTGACATACTTTCTCCAAACTCTCTCCTAACTTAGACTTTTTTTGTTGCTGTATATTTGATTTGGGGGCTCGAACCCAGAACTTTGTACATGCTAGTGAGGTGCTGTCCCACTGAGCTTACACCCTCTACCACAGGTTAAATCATATTGAAATCCGATTGTTGGTAGGCTTCTAGTGCTCAACATCTTTCTGATGTTCTATTTATTTTTTAAAAGCAATTCAGCCAAGTTATAATTTCTGGAAAGGAATAGTTGAGCTGTTTTAATATGCCACCCTACTTCGGCACGATGTATGCTTTGTATCTCCCCGATTTCTGCCTCATCTGCCTCCTTACCCACAGCTCTTCGTTCAGGTATAGACGCAGCAATGTTTTTACCACTGCTGATTGTAGGGAAAGCTTTCAGCTATATTACAGGTAGCAAGAGACCTATTAAGGATCAAAAAAAAAAAAAGTCAAAACCCGGGGAGGATTTCCACTGGCATAACGAGTCTCCTCAGAGGGTTTTGTAGATGGGACTTACAGGGTTTACACGGAAGTGGCATCTGTGGAGGAGATAGTGCTTCCACGTGTATGCTTGTTTGTGCTCCTAGTTCAGTATCGATTGTAAGGGCTGCACTTACAGCTTCAAGACAGTTCAAGAAAGTTGATTCAGCCCTCTCTCTCGTCTCTGACCTCACATTGGCATCTCAGGATGAGGGAGAGAAGTGGCAGGTCACACTGCATTGCCACCTGCCCCTTTCTCAGAGTAAAACTGAATTGGCTGCCTGACCTCCTCGGTTAAGCCAAGCTGGAAACACTTTCCTGCTTTGGTTTTCCTCGAGCTGTCCTTGCAGAGCTCTGAGCCCATTGTTCAGGCATTCCTTCAAATGCCACAGTTCTAAAAACCAGGCTTACTACACAGAAAACTCCTGCGGCAATTTTCTCCTTTTTATAGGAGTCGCAAAGTCATGACATTTGAAACTCCTGAAAACCCTCAGCTGTCTCCTCAGCAAGGGTCATTGGCAGTGGCCTGCAGGAGATGGGGAAAGACTTCTTATGTCCTCAGAGCCATGCTGTAACTCTATGCTTAAAGACTGCCTAGCAGAACCAAGGGGGTTAGTTTTCCTATTTAGAGACTAGCATCTTGTGAGATGCAAGCACATATTTTCTCATTTCTCTTAGACAGAGGCTTCTTTTGGTAGTAGAGACCCATTTATACTCTAGAGAAGAGCATCCGCAAGGGTAAAGTCTACCTGTGCCAGCCACTTCAGTAGAGTAAAACCGAGGATGCAGGAGTAGGTTGAACATGGCAACGACTTCTCTAGGGTAAGAGTTTCAAATCTCACCGCACTTGAATTGAAGTGGCTTCCCTTGCCATTTGTAACAATAATTAGAATTAGAATTAGAAAATAAACATATTACCTTTATATACTCTTGAGTACTGACAGAAGGTAAGTCTTCCTTTTTTCCTATATAATTACACAAGCCAGGATGCGTTTTCCCAATAAAAATTAGCATTAGAATTTATCATCAACAGAGAATGAGAAATGCAAAGGAAATTGAAAACTGTATGTCCAACAAGTTTTACCAGATGTCAGGTAAGAATAATTTAACTTAAAAAGTGATACACTCATGTTATTTTCCTTTTTCATTGTTTGAAATCAAATTCCTGGAGCTAAAGTCTCTATTATACTGCCTTCCTTATGCTAAAGCTGAAAGAATAAAATAGAATGTTCGAGAGTATCGCAAAACGTCTGGTCCAAAGTGATCTGGGGCTCAGGACTGTTAGATGCATGGGCTCTGCTCTCTAGACTTTGACAGAGGCCGGTAGGTTTGCTGTTAGTGGCACGGGCCTGCCTTGTGCAGCTGTCTGTCACTGCACTAGAGAGTGACTGTCCACCCTAAACCCCTCAGAAGCATGTACATAGACAGGTGTGCTCTGTAGGCCACGCATCCCTGAGTTCAAGGTGTTATTTAATAATGAAAGCAATGTTGCTTGCTTTCATCACGTGAAATTTTGTGGGGTACTGAGGAAGGGTGATTCACAGCAACTTGAGATGAAGAAAGAAGTGCACATTGCATGATCAGACCCGTGGCCCTCACTCACTTCCAGGACTTTCCTCACCAAATAAGCTGCTTGTTTTCCCTAAGTTCATTCTTCATGGAACTGTGCTGTTAAACTGTAAATATCTGCGCTGTGGAGCCTGTGCTTTTTATATGTGTGTTGGGGAATCAGCTAATTTAGTAGAGACACACCAAAACTTGTTACTGATCCAATAAAAGTATCAGAGGCCAACAGAAGCTATTTGGTTTCGTTCTTAAAGACTTAGGAGAAAAGTTAGCGGAAGCTCATCCTCTTTTCCTTTATAGGAGTCAGTCTGTTATCATTGTACTAAAGTCAATGCCAGACCCCATGCATGCATATTTCACTAAAGAAGAGGAAATCTGAATTTTTTATCCTCCCAAGGAAGTGAGACCAAAGAAACAACATAGTTCTTCCCCATATCATGAAATGGGCTTGCTAAGCCTTAAACATCTCTTCTTGCTCACCTAGTAAACGCAGGCCAATTTGAGGGTCAGTGGCTATGGTGGGCGGCGCCACCGTTAATGAAATGAAGAAAAGATGCCACAAACAAGGAGAATTCCTTGTCGTGATAGAATCACTTTATAGGACAGATTGGGAGCTTGATCTTCCCAAGATGGCCCTAATTTATACACGTCCAGGGCAGTTTAAGATGGGTGAAACATGGAATAAGCCATCTTTTGGGGAAGTAGACATTAACGTCCTATTGAGATTGTGTACCCTGGAAAGTCATTCGGATTATAATTTACTTTCCCGTCACTTAGCACAGCTTCTTCCTTAATGGTATCCACACTGGACAGCGCTATTAGGAAACATTGCATTTGAAAGACAGAAGTGCTCCACTGTCTAAGGAGAATGTAGCATCTCTTGATGTGAATACAGTCTTGAATGGAATGGACATAGAGGAAGCTGAAGCTTTCTAGAGAGAACTGTTGTCTCTGAGTCTCACCCAGCATCATACTCCTGAGCCAGAGAGACCTGGTTCGCGAGGCGAGAATGTGAGTGTTCCGATATTGAGCACACGGCAGAGCGCCCGGGGAGGAAAGTAAGATAGACCGGAGAAGGCATCCTCTGGAAAAGAACAGTTGGCCTGCAAACTTACTCAGACTGTGAGCTTCAACTCTTTAAATCTATTTTCAAAATAAGTTTCCTGTGAGCCCTGCCATGTTCGAAGTTGCTGTTCACATATAAATAAATAAGTTAAGGAAATAATAGTTGTAGGGTAGAATTTGGGGAGAATACCTTGACCCTACCGAGTTTTCGCATGACTAAGAATTAAAAGGAAAGCATATAAAGTTTCCTTTAAAGCTATTCGTGCATAGTGGCATCTCAAGGCATGTCTAATCTAATGATGGCAGTGGCAGCTTTCCAGAAGGGATCACCCTGTATCCCTGATGGCCCGGACTTTCCTTCTGGTCCTATGAAGCAGGAAAGACTGACAGGTAAAGCCAGTGCCATCAGAATTAACCCTTTGCTCTGCTGCCTGTATTTAGTTAGATTCTTCAGCCTTGCTAGCCCTGAACCTCCTAGCCCAAGGACCTCCTCAGTTCACCAGTAATAGCAAAACGATACTGCGGCGGGGTAAGGCCTACTGACTGCACAGCGCGCCAGGTGCTGCTCTAAGCACACAGCGGCAGCAAACCCTTTGAAGTCCAAAGTTGTTTGAAGTTTGCGGCAGCTGCCTGGAACAGATAGCTTCACCAACCCTAATTAAAGTCACATAACTAGTGACAAAAGCAGGTTCTAATAGATGCTCTGGCACCGGAGTCCACGCTCTTTGTCACCACGCCATCTTCAATTGAAAGACCCTATGGACGTGTGAGTGTGGCCTCACGGATAAGAACACTCTCAGCTCACGGATTTTGCTTCCTGTTAGAGAGGTCTTGTATTTCTGTAAAAATTTTTACTCTGTAAAAATCATATAGCTGGTAGAAGACAACTAACTACCCATGGACCACATGGCATTACCTCCATTTCGTGTGCTTCGGAGCCTACGGGCTTCCAAGAAACACACTGGGGCCTCCACCCAGGACTCAGTGTCTGATAATATTCCCGTCATGTCTATGTCCTCCCGTGTAAAACTCCATCTCAGAGAAGCAAGCTTATTGGAAACAGGCAGATACTGGCTCATAGAGAATCTCATACATTACCAGAAATGAGCCTATGATCAGTTTTAAAGGTGTTGAGTCTCTTCCATTTAAAAAGTTAAACTATCCCAAGATAGTTAAGAAAGTAGTCTTCTGTTGCCTTGCAAGAGGGTTAGAGAAGGGAACCCTTCACAAAACAAAATTCTTTTGTTTCTCTCAGAAGAGGGGCAGGGTCTCACTGGCCTTAAACTCACTCTGTATCTGAGAAAGACCTCCTGGTGATCCTGCTTCCACCTTCAAGTACTGGGGTTACAGACATGTGACAGCAAGGCCTGGTTTTGTGTGGTGCCTGGGATCAAACCCAAGGCTTTGCTGGGCAAATACTATTAACGCTGAGTCACACGCCAGCCCTAAAAAATTCTTTTCATTCATTAGAAAATGGAAGTTGTGACAGAAAGAGGGATGTCTAGTGGTGGCTTCCAAATAGGACCTTGTGTGAGACGACATACTCATTCTATCGCCTTGTTGGTTTTTGGCTTCATTCTCAAACACATTTTCCAGCCTTTTTAGTTTCAGCAAAAGCAGAGTAGCTCTCAACTCCATTAAGGAAGACAGAAACAAAACCTCCAAGTAACAGACAGCTAAGGCAGGTGGGGATATTCTTCTTTTGTCTGTAATTTCTGACCAAACCAGAAGCAAGGTCTCCGGTCCCCTTCCAGTGGTTTAAAGAGGGGACAGTAGAAATGTGGTTCTGGCAGCAGAAAGCCCCCCCCAATTTAACTCCTGGAACCCAGTGCAGGGATGGCTTAGGGATACGGAGCTAGCATGGAGCAGCCCACAATGCAACGGGAAGGATGTGGGAATGCTGCCCTCATGGAGCTTCCTGACCCTCAGAGTCACCTTCCAGCTCCAAGGGGGACAGTGAGGAAAGTTATTTTCTTCATCTGTCGCTCAGAGAGGACGTTCATTTTCTTTGCAGGGAGAGAAATGTCATCTCTACTGTTGGACAGGGACAAACTTTCCAAAAATAAGTATAATATAGTACAGATGTCATCAGTGACCTGGCATCCTGGTTCTAGCAGGTTTCCAAAGCAGCTCGGGCTCAGGGATCATGTTCATTCCCCTCTAACCGGGACCCTGAGGGAGACGGTTCTGACCCTCAAGGGAGTAGTGGGAAAGTCGTGCTGTACACTGGCTGCAGGTGGAGTCTAAAGATGCTGAGTGCCTCCTGGTCAGTGGCTTCACTGCAGAGAATCCTGCTCGCCCCTGAAGGGACAGCAGCAG
>JABTXL010006431.1:717449-790027 GCA_025134845.1 Neodon shergylaensis
CCAGACACTTGATTTACTGGCCCAAATTTTGTCAGAATTAGCAATGTAACCTGAGACAAATCACAGAATCTCCCTGAGCCCCAGGTTAGTTAGAAGATTTTAACAGGCTGTTGCTGTGATAGGATTAGAACTAGACGTTAATGTTCCCTAACTTGGCAAATTCCATGAGATACAAAAGTGTCACAATATATATTCCCTGATGTTCTGAGGGGGGACAATCAGTAATGTGAGTCACAGTTCTTAATGTAGAATTGCATGGACAGTCTTTGACTATAATCAGTTGTAATGCTACGTGTTTGTGCCATCCTGAATAGTAGTCACTAGCCACATACAGCCATGTAAGTATAAACTACTGACCAAAGTCTTCCTCTTGAGCAGTGCAGGCACAATGAAGGTTCTCTTGCCCAGCACCATCCTGGACCTTTGTCCAGACCACTCACTGCAGCCTCTTGTCCCTTACAGCAGGATATAGATCCATCTTTGGAGGATTAAAGGGTGACACTACATGCTGTCTGAGCAGAGTACTACAGAGAATCTTCCAGGCAAAGGATGTTGGCCCCAAAAGAGAGATTGAGAGAGGTGTGGAGGTGGAGGGTGGTTACAGGGAGGAATCAGAAAGCCTCTGGGTCATCCTGTGCCTCACATCCTGACCTCTGTGAGACACAGACCCCAGAGGTGAGTTCCGCAGAGATATTGTTCCCTTAAGCACAGCCCATCCCAACCATGAAAGAGCATGAGAGGAACTGCCCTGATACCAGGAAATGAGGGGCCTGCTCAGCAGTCAGTGGTAGGAGAAAGGTTAGTAATGTCTGGCCATGTTAAGAGAACATTAGCATCTGAACAGAATGGAGAAGAATTCATGGAACTGGGAGAGAGGGAAGTGTAGCAGGATAGTCAAAGTGAACTTGCTTGGAGAGCTAGGCTGAACTATTAGGAAGAAAGTATCATTGGCACAGGAGAAGGCTTGGTTCTGTTTTCCCTGCCCCTGGCCCAGAGTCTGAAGACCAGGGAAAATCAGAGGTAGATGGCAAGCGTGTAATTGTACCTGCCGTCTGGAAGCCACCTGCGAAGGAGTCACCTTTCTCTTCTGGACTCTCCTCCAGGTGCTACAGCAGCCGACGACACTGAAGATGCAAGCACGGAGTTCACAGACAGCATCGAGGAGGAGGCTGCTCACAACAGCCACCAGCAAGTAAGTCAGTGTCAGGCGTGAGGCTTTCTGGATCTTTCTCACCATCAGCCTTAGTGCGCTGGGAGTGCGAAGATATCTTTCTTGTAACCCACCCCCAGCCTGCTCCCGGGTTTTCCTTGGTCTTTTTCTGCTCAGCCTACCGTTTGTTTTTTACTACGTCTTCTTTCTGCTTCTTACCCTTCCTACCCATCTGTGTCCCTGTTTCCTGTCTGTAGCTTTAGCTTCAGAAGAATTGTGACTCACAAGACCATGGATGTTTCCCCTCTTTGGCTTTTCTGACTGAAACACAAAACAGAAGACAGCCATGGAAGGGCTGTTTGGGGGACAGCAAGGCCTTGGGCCTGCTTGACAAGAGAACTTGTCTGAGAAACTCCCAGGGGATTGGATTGCCTCCAAAGCAGGGATCTTTGTGAAATAGAAAAAAGCTTTGCTCTGGGGTCTGACAGGCTACCCAGTAGCAAGTCCTGCCAAGCTTCAGAATCTGTCACTGAGCCACCGTCAGAATTGTAATGTCTGAAGCCCAGGAGTGAATATCCCGGACCCAGGTTAAGTCACCCTTAGTGATCTTAGCCCTCACTGGAACTCAGTGTCTCCACCTTGCCCTGGGGCATTCAACAGTCACACCTAAATGCCCTTGGCTCTTAAGTAGTTACAGAGAATGGGGATCATTGCCAGAAAGAGGCTGGGCTTTCCTAGTGGTGTCTTCCTTGGGGCTACTAGGAATGCTTGTAGGAAAGATGGGGGTTCCTGGGTCTACCTATACATTCCGTGCATGAGAAAAAGAGGAGACATCCATGAAACGAATAAGAAGATGTCAAGTAAACAGACCCCAAACCGAATAGGATTTGGCCTCGTTTTAGGCTCTTGAGCACCTGAGTTTGTCGGGGACACAAGGCAGCACCATAAGTTTCTTTGCTTTCTGTCAAGGTCTCCTTTTCATTGCGGTACTCATGACTGCCCCTCGCTCCTCCCTGGAGGGCTTCATGTTAGCTCCACTTCTCCGTTTGCTTCTCCCAACTCCTCACTGACTAATGGGCTGAGGTTTTAATCACATTTACCACTGCTCCCACGCTCAGAGGTCTCTGCCCCTCCCTGACTCTGTCAAGGATCTTGGGTGTGAGAATTTGCAGGGTGAACAGAAGTCTACTGTGAACAGATTGGGATGTCGGCTGGACACAGAGGCTCTAGCAGCCGTGGGGCAGGAATAACGTCAGATTAAGTAAACAGAAGACACCCATACCATGGCCATCGGATTCTGCTTACCGTGCTCTATCCTGGTGCTGCAAGTCTCGCAGGCACACTGGTTTGTAAAGCCATTTTTTCCCCAGTCCTCTTCCCTGTAAGCTCACGCCGAGATGGCTGGACTCTACTTTGAGAAGGTCAGTCTCACCCCGGAGTAGATGTTCAACCCCACACGTCACGGCACTGATCTTGGTACTTGGCTAGGAAGTACTCCGTGTAATTGTAAGTTAGCAAAGCTTCAGACCAGGGTTTTGCACTTCATAGACAGAAGTGTGCACCTCCTGGATGGTAAGCACTGTTTTCCTCCGATCGCTTTTTCTTGAGAACTGGTTTTCAGCTTTTGAGTAGGAAGAACCTTGGTGGATGGCATCACTGTATACAAAGCTGCTGTGAGTTCGCCTCATCTTTTGTAGAGTTTGAGTTGTAACTCTATTAAATAAAGCTTGCTTTGCCATAACTGCCGTGTGTCCAGATTCTAAAGGTTTGTTTGCTTGTTTCCCTTTAGGATTGGCCTGTGAGCAATTCCTTACTGTATCCTTGGGAGATAAACTTTATTGTTGACCCCACACTTTTTTTTTTTTGAGACAGGGTTTCTCTGGGTAGCCCTGGCTGTCCAAGAACTCACTCTGTGGCCTCGAACACACAAAGATCAGCCTGCCTTTGTCTCTCAAGTGCTGGGATTGAAGGCAGGTGACACCGTCATTTGCCTGTCACACTCCTTTCTTAACATTTTCTATACACACTTTCTAAACACTTCTATACACACTTTCCCTAGTGCACCCATATACACACTTTCCCTAGCACACCCATATACACACTTTCCCTAGTACACCCATATACACACTTTCGCTAGTACACCCACATACACACTTTCCCTAACACACCCGTATGCACACTTTCCCTAACACACCCGTATGCACACTTTCCCTAACACACCCGTATGCACACTTTCCCTAACACACCCGTATGCACACTTTCCCTAACACACCCATATGCACACTTTCCCTAGTACACCCGTATGCACACTTTCCCTAACACACCCACATACACACTTTCCCTAGTACACCCGTATGCACACTTTCCTTAGCGCACCCGTATGCACACTTTCCCTAGTACACCCGTATACACACTTTCCTAACACACCCGTATGCACACTTTCCTTAGCACACCCGTATACCTACTTTCCCTAACGCACCCGTATGCACACTTTCCCTAGCGCACCCGTATGCATACTTTCCTTAGTGCACCCGTATGCACACTTTCCTAACACACCTGTATGCACACTTTCCCTAATGCACCCATAAGCACACTTTCCTAACACACCCGTATGCACACTTTCCTAACACACCCGTATGCACACTTTCCTAACACACCCGTATGCACACTTTCCTAACACACCTGTATGCATACTTTCCCTAATGCACCCATAAGCACACTTTGCCCATCTTTGTGTTCCTGGGCAAGAATCAAAGAAAGCAACTTTGTTTCATCGTATGTAGGAAGTCACTTGCCTTAGAGAGCTTCAGGTCTGACCATGATAGTAATCTTCCCTAAATATTACCCACCAAATCCAATGTCAAAAAGTTGTAAGGGCTATAAGAAATGCCTGGGAGATGTTCACAAGGACGTTAGAGAGCAGTCAGCCATCCCCGTTCATCTGAACATTTTCAGTGCAGAGAAGTTCATCAGGAATCAAGTTTCAAATGCAAAAGGTCAGTACACTAAATCTGACAGAAAAGGAGAAAAACTAGTTTAAAAGAATAATATTTTACTATCAAATCATAATTAAAAGTATGGAGTACAATATGACAATTTGATATACACATATATAATGAAATAATTAAGCCAAGTTAATCAGTACATCTGTACCTTGCCTACTTTTTTACGGGGGATATCTGAGATGTACTTAGCCATTTTAAAATATACTTAGTACTAACTCTCGTCACCAGGTGAGCAACTTACCTCAGAGCCTATTGCTCCTGTCTGTGTGAAGCTTCGTGACCTCTCATGTCCCCGCTGTATCCCCCTCCCTACACCAGACTCTGCTGGCCCCAACCGTTCTCTCTACTTCAGTAGCTCAGCTCTGTCAGAGTCCTCACGTAAGTCACAGCAGGACGATGGTGCTGGTGCTGGTGTTTGTCCTTCTTCTGTGAGCTTGTCTCCACCAGACCTCAGCAAATAACAGCAGAGCCCCTTCCTGAGACTCAACAGTTTCTCACTCTATGTAGCTTACTGGTGCATTCACAGACACCCAGCCCGGCTCCATGGTGTGGCATTTGTGAACAGTGATTGGAAAGAGAAGCTGACGTCAGCTCACATAGTGATTTGAGTTCCTTTGGAAGCATATACCCAGAAGTGGTCATATAGTAGTTCGGTCTATGTTTTTTTTTTTTTGTTGTTGTTGTTTTTTGGTATTTGCCATACTATTTCCACAAAGGCATACTTATTCAGCATCCTTTTCTCTTTACTTTCTGGTTTGTTTGTTGTTTTTTGTTTGTTTGTTTCTGTTTTTTTTTTTTTTTGATTCTGAGGAGAGAGCCCAGTACCTCATGCATGTTGTCATTCACACACATACACACACATATATATATTTATATACACACACAACACTTTCTAATACATGTGAGGTGATAGCTCCTTGTGGTTGTGGTTTTTTTCCTAATGATGACCGACACTTGATTATTTGAGAAATAATGATTTCTTAATATCTTTAATATTGCCTGAAAATTGACCTTCACTGTTGGAAATGTGAAACAAGAGGCTGAAAACCAAGCAGCTCCACTCAAGCAGAAGTGCAGCTCTGAAGCAGGTCCATGAAGTCCTGGAAAGGGCTAACGTGTATAGAAGCAATCACACAAGTGAGCTAGGCGCCATGGAAACAGCAGTAAGAGAAGTGTGACTTAACCTGGGACCCCATGGAGTCCCACTAGCAGTGTGCACTGGGTATGGGTTTAGTAAGAGAAGTGTGACTTAACCTGGGACCCCGTGGAGTCACACTAGCAGTGCATGCACTGGGTGTGGATTTACTGAGGAAAAGGACAGGAGTGTTTACTTTTTGTAGGAGGTAAAAAGTTAATGAGTCCGGATCCTAATTCTCTTTTCATACGTTTATATTTAAATTATAACCTTAGAAGAAAAAAACTTCCTTTCAGAGGTGTGAAAATTCAAATTAGGTTAGACAATGACCAGACCTCTACCGGATATCTACATTCAACCTGTAGCTCCATGTGCCCCAGAATGTCCGTGAGTGCAGCCCTGCAAATCCGGAGATTATATTACCACATCCTAAGATTGGACACCTCTACATCTAGGCAATGATTTCTTTTCTTATTTTAAAATGAGAAATATGATCAGATGAATCTTTTTTTTAATTTAGTTATTTTTTTTTATTTTCATTGATGTTTTGCCTGCATGTATGTCTGTGTGAGGGTGTCCGATCTTGGACATACAGACAGTTGTGAGCTACCATGTGGATGCTGGGATTTGAACCTAGGTCCTCTGGAAGAGCAGTCAGTGCTTTTAACCACTAAGTCATCTCTCCAGCCACCAAATGAATCTTAAGGCCTTTCTGGCATCAGCATTTCATGAGGCAAATGTTTCCCTTTAAAAGAAAATAGATATATTGAAACCAATAGAATAAAATACACACACAGGAAGATACTCTTATAATGGACAGTCTCATGGAAGCTGGGTTGTTTTTTAGCAAAAACAACACTCAAGGTCAAGAGAGTGACTCTTGTGTTCACATTCAAATCTTTTAGTTCTGTTCATTGCGAACAGTTTACATAGACAGGTAATATCACAAAGTTGACTTGTGTGTTTTTGCCTACCTCTTCATTATTTTGGGGGCATTTGAAATGGACTCACTATGTAGCCCAGGTTAGCCTTGCTTCCATTTCTCTTGCCTTGGTGTCCCAGGTGCTGGAATTACAAGCCTGGGCCACCATTCCCGGCACATCACACAGTTAAGTAAAAGTCATGGCAATGATCCTTCAAAGGGGCCTGTCCAATACCCAACTCCTTTACTCATACAATTGCTGGGTGGGACACATGGAGACAGCACCACGCAGCGGTCTTAGAGGCAGACATTGTCTGTAGTCACTGCTGCACTCGCAAAGCCCAGACGGGACTGAATGTCTAGAGACTGAATAGCTGTGTCTATGACTGTCTTCTATATGGCTGCGCATCACTTGACAACTTCAGTTGCTGGGGTACTAAATACCGTTCATTTCATATGTGCTATGAATGCATTCTACCACAAACGCACAGCACAGCTATGACGTAGCTTTGTTATGAGGGGTAGCAAAACCCAACAGCTTTGTGACCACCCACGCTGTCCTGTCAATCGTTGACCCACATATCTTGCTCTGGGTCCTGGTCTGTTCAGTATGTTAGTGACCTAAGTGAATGTATAAAACATAATTCTACGAATCATCTCTGGTCAGGTGACCACTACATGGTTTATAGAGATGTACATTAACTATTTTAATGGCTTTGTAGTTGGGACATGATTCTATACAACCGGAATAAATTTATATGTGACTAACATGACTCACGATATTAATAGAGGTAAAAGAAAAAAGCATGACACAGAAATTCCTGCAGGGAGGGGTGAAGAGTGGGGGTCGAAACTGGCCTGAAATTGAGTCTGACTCCCACACAGCACCGCTGCGAGGAAAAAGGAGCCAGTGTGACTAGCAAGCATGGAGAGTCCTGTTGAGAAGTGTGCTGTAGCACTGTTCATAAGCCCAGCTCTCAGGAGGATAAGCCAGGAGAACCAAGAGTTCAAGGACAGCCTGGAACACTAGGGAGACTGAGGCCAATATGAGCTGTAAGGCAAGACCCTGTCTCAAAAACCAAGGAGGGAGGAAGGTGGAAGAAATTCTTATGTTAAAATAGCCTCACACTAGCTGGGCGATGGTGGCGCACGCCTTTAATCTCAGCACTCGGGAGGCAGAGGCAGGCGGATCTCTGTGAGTTCGAGACCAGCCTGGTCTACAGAGCTAGTTCCAGGACAGGCTCCAAAGCCACAGAAAAACCCTGTCTCAAAAAAACAAACAAAAAAAAAGCCTCACACTGTATAAGTTATCACACCCAAATTCTGAGTTGTATGAATACCCTTTTGAAGGTGTAGAAATAGCTAGAGATAAGCCTAGCGTATATAAGAAAGTCTAAGTACTCCTAATATCCCACTTGGGAAAACACCTTAAAATCTGTTATCAATGAAGCATTTAGAAGCGATGTCAAGAGAATCCCAAGAAGAAAGATACTGTGAAATCTCCTTTGTTTTTCTCTCACGTGCTTAGATTTATAGAGAATTTAGTTGACAGTGTTGACGTACAAATGGTAATCAAAAGGAAAACTCGGTGTCTGGTAGCGTGGCTTCTTCTCAAACCCTGCGGTTGTCAGGTGGTTCTCCTGTTGTCAGTGGAACTGCCTTGCTCTGCTCTACCTGTGGCTCGATGATTTTAGTTCTGGGAATGGTTGTAGGCGTTCTGAATTTTCATCTCCTCTGTGGGATCTGAGTTGCAGGCTGTAGTACGAAATCTAATGGGTCTTCATAACAACCCAGTGTCAGATATTAGGGGGCAAGAGCTGAAAGATCGGAAAGACAGAGCAGTCAGCCACTAGATCTTACTTGTACTAAATCCTCGGAACCAAGGGGGGCATGATCCTGTTTCTATGAATCTTCAGCTGAATCCTGTCTCCTCCTGCCTTATTCCTCTCTTGCCCAGACATATACCTTCCTGTGTCCACCTCCCTAGGGATTAAAGGCGCCCCAATACTGGGATTTAAGGTGTGAGCTACCACAGTCTGGCTCGGTTTTTCTTTTAGACCAAATCAATCTCATGTAGCCCAGGGTGGCTTTGAACTCACAGAGATCCATCTGCCTCTGTCTCTTGAGTGCTGGGATTAAAGGTGTGTGCCACCACTGTCTGACCTCTATGGCTAACTAGTGGCTAGCTCTACAATCTGATCTCCAGGCAAGCTTTATTTGTAGGATCACAAACAAAATATCACCCCAACAGGCATGGGTTTAGCCACTGAGCCCTGGCATCCTGAACCATGATCTTCATAGTCGAGGCTCTAGCCCTCTAGGGTCAGTGAAGCATCCTGACCTTAAGCAGACTTTTAGGGGACTCCATGGCTGTCTGAAGAGAAGCACCACAATATTGGCGTCCACTAGACCAGATTAAATTTTATTTGTCTGTATTCAGTGTTTCTTCCCCTCTCTGGATTCTCTTGTTCCTCTGATGGAGGGCTTGCCTCCATCACCCTCCCCACCCACTGCATGTGTCCTCAGTTCCCAAACCCATCCCAGGGCCCTTAGGACTGGCTCGAAGAGGGGATCATTCAGTTTTGTCTTCTGTTTCCATCAAGAGCTGCCCTTGCCTGTGTTCCTGGGTCCCCCTGTCAGTGGCCTGACTTCATTACACCGCGTTTTTCTTTCAGCTCATCAAGGCATCTTTGGAGAAAAGCCTGACCATGGAAACCCAGGACGTATGTCTTCAGCCCCCGTCCCCAGCAGGAGGGGACGGTAACAGGTGTCTTCAGGAAGAAACACTGCACCTGAGGGCTGAAGTCCGCCAGCACTTGGAGGAGAAGAGAAAGGCCGAGGCGGAACTGAAGGAGCTGAAGGCTCAGATGGAAGAAGCCGGGTTCTCCTCCGTGTCTCACATCAGGTGAGTCCCAACTTGCTCGCAGACGATAAGCCACCCTCAGCCAAGGACTCGCCTTGCTCCATCCAAGGCATCGGAGCTGCCCCAGGGTGATCCACAGCATAGACTCCATGCCTTACTGCTTTTATATCATCTTTAGGGAAGAGTTCATAGTGTTAGACAGTGGTGGCCACTTTTGTTACTAAATCATCAGCTATTAAGTCGGTATCTGCTCAGTATTACTGCCCAGATGCATATGTGTGAACGGAATCTCACTCAGTCGTGTGGGTACAGCCTCCTGGGTCAAGTCACATAGTCATAAACCCAGGAAGCTTCACTGCTGCACAGAGACCTGGGAGAGGCTTTTGGGGAGGGGGTGATTTACACAGCCTTGTCTAGCTCCATTCAATCCCTCTCAGAAGCATAAACGGTTGAATCATGGAATTGCAGCTTTAATAATCTTTGCCGTCTCACAAAAATTATAAAAATGGCAAGTACGGATTCATTGACTACTTTGACTCAAAGGGGATTTTTGAAAGGAAAAAAAAAAGCTGAAAAACACATTGATACTGTAGAGTTTCAGTGAGATGCCCTGTCTCAAATGACAAGATGGACATCCATAGAGGAAGACACCAGAAGTCAGCCTCCAGCCTCCACATGCGTACACACACACACGCACACACACACACACACTCACGCTCATCTGTGCAAGCACACACAATTATTATTCAATCTTGTTATCATTCTAGGTATCAGTTCTTTATGTTGAATCGTCATGGTGATTCTTTCCTTCGTTTTGCCTCAGTTAAAATATAAGTTTATTTAGGCATTATGTATGTGAATTTAGTTGTGGTGTCATGGAATAGAGCATCTCTTTCTATATACCCCACGTATAGATAACATTATGGGTTATTTTCATTTCTCAGTATAGCTATTAATTTGAGAATCTGAGTTGTTTAATTCTCCACTCAATCGTCAACACTGGTGTGAAAATAGAATATCCCCAACACTCAGCCCCTTGTTAAGCTTGACTCTCGTTACTTTATAGTGTAAAACACCAGGCTTGACCTAAACAAAAAGATAGAAAACTAACTAAATACTCTTCTCTATACACCTTCCTTTTGCTCCTTCCTACATGCTAATTTTGGGAACAGATCTATACCCTTTTCTCCTTTGGAAATCTCTGATTTCAATGTTCCAAAGGATTTTCTCTGAACGTACACCTAACACCTTCTGTTTGGAACTCCAAAACTTTAGGATTCTGAGAAACCTAGTCTAGTTGCACAGCGAAGTACTGATTCTTTAGGATGTGAATTTGTGTGTGTGTGTGTGTCTGTCTGTCTGTCTGTCTTCTAACTCGGTGTTCTCAGTTTAGCCTGTTTTATTACTTCAACACATGGGGATGTTTTATGGGACCGTCCTGTGTGGCAGTCCCAGAAATACAGGATCACTAGGGTAAACACAGCATCTCTGGAAAGTTATGTCCTATTGCATGAGACATATGGCAAATAATTAAATAACTACATTCTTATTACAGTTCTGATTAGTATTATTTATTTTTGGCATTTTGAGCCCCAGTTTATCACTCAGTGATTTAAAACCAGTAATAAGTAATATAATGATGAAACCCACAATAGCAGGTTTATCATATGCGGGATCTATTTTTGTTAAAGTCAAAGCTTAATATTTTAAGTGTTTTGTGTAGTCCAGAGGTAATGGATACTAAAGCATTTGAAACTATGTGGCTAAGTAAAGAAAATAAACTGGGGAGTCTACTTTATGATCTTTTAATAATGCTGCCATCAGATGGCAATGGAATCATACGTTATGAGGCCATTCTGCCACACTCCCCCGCTGGGTCTTCTCATGTATGCATGACGCTTGTTACAGGTCTCTGAGAGTCACGTGTGTTCTCCGAGTCTATCGCGAGCTAAGATGTGGGTGAAAAGGTCTTTGAAGAACTATACGCCTAGCCAAACCTAGCCACTCATTCTGCGTTCTTTACAGGAACACCATGCTGAGCCTCTGCCTTGAGAATGCAGAGCTGAAAGAGCAGATGGGAGAAGTCATGTCTGATGGATGGGAGGTCGAGGAAGACAAGGAGAAGGGTGAGGCGATGGTGGAGACGGTGGCCGCCAAAGGGGGTCTGGATGAGAGCAGCCTTCAGGCTGAGTTCAGGAAAGTCCAGGGAAAACTGAAGAGCGCCTACAACATCATCAACCTCCTCAAAGAGCAGCTGGTCCTGAGCGGCTCGGAAGGGCACAGCAAGGCGACGCCGGAGCTCCTTGTGCGCCTGGCCAAGGAGGTCGACAGAATGAACATGGGCCTGCCTTCCCCTGGGATGCATCAGCACCAAGAGCTGGAGAATGTGACCACAAGGCCTGGCCCCAGACCCCAGAGCCTCAATCTTGAGACAGCCATCTCAGTGGAGGCCCACCAAGTAAGTGAGGGCAGGGGTGAGGCGAGAAACTCAAAGAAGGGTTGCTGGGGGGGTTCAGTTTTTATGTTACACTGGCCTGCTTTGTGGGTCAAGGGGTACTGAGGGCAGATGCCCTGATGCTCCAAGCAGGATGCTATAATCAGAGGCATCCATTCAGGGTTCCACACCATTGAACGGGTGTTTCTGAGCATTTAATTCCAAGCTACACACTGTGCCGGCAGTGGGCTGTGAACTGCTGTCTTCTCTCTGGGTGCTCTGCGTGTAGGGGAGAGTGTTCGGACACAGTGACCTTTCATTGGATGGAGCTGCCATTCTATCGGGATGCTCTGGTCTTGACAGAGCCCAGGCAAAATGGTGTGCAATGCAATTTTCTTAGAACTTCTGCTCCCTCAGAGGTTCCCGAAGTATCTGTGTCATGGCCTCCTGAGAGGTCACTGACACCCTGCTGAGGGAAGGAACTTTGCCTTAGATTCAGTGAAATGGAGGATCCAGAGGCTTCTGAGAAGGGCCCCTGAGACAGGAATGCAGAGAGGGTGTAGTGGAGATTTCCACCTCTTCCTTTTAAGCGATTGAGTAAATGTTTACTGCAGGCTGCTCGAGACACTTGTCTGGCAGTGTGCTACAGTACTGCAGAGAGAAAGATAAATATAGCATTCTCCCTGCTCTCCAGAAGCTGCCAGAAAGCAGAGCACTGCCAATCGGCATGAGAACTGCCACGGCAAACACGTAATCCACGCAGCCCACAGCGTTCCGACAGAGAGGGGGCTGGCACCGCCTGGAGGGTAACCTCAGAGTGTCCTGATCCTCGTGCTGCTCTTTCTCACAGCTGGGGAACAAGCCCCGGGCCCAAGACTCTGGACACCAGTCAGAATTTAGCTTCCCGGGGTCCACCAAGCACCTGCGTTCCCAGCTGGCCCAGTGCAGACAAAGATATCAAGACCTGCAGGAGAAGCTACTCATCTCAGAGGCCACTGTGTTTGCCCAGGCAAACCAGCTGGAGAAGTACAGGACCATCCTCAGTGAGTGTCACCAGCTCATGGCCATCAAAGTGTCCTCTCCCCATGAAGTCACCTGTTTCTCAGCTGTTATCTTTCTGCCCCACCCTGTAAACGCTTCAGCCACGACTGTAATCTTAGGCCTCTATGTGCGCATTTTACTCCGATCTGTAGATGGATGTAAAATAAAGGAAGGAAAGGTTTCAGAGTTACAGTGGAGGGGCTAGAGGGGACTCTGTGCTTAAGAGCACTTGCTGTTCTCGCAGAAGACCCCAGTTTGGTTCCAAGAACACACAAGGTGTCTCCCCAGCCTCTGAGACACCCTCTACAGTTTAGTGCGTCCAACACTCTCTTCTGGCCCCCGAGGGTACCAGGCATGCACACGGTGCACATACATACACACAGGCAAAGCATGCATTGCATGTAAAATGAAAACAAACACATCTTTAAAGCTAGGGTGAAAATAAAGGACTAAAGCAGACTGACATCTGGGCTTGCTGATTTCCAGGGCCGTCAGTAAGCTGACTTGGCTCTCTACGTGATGGGTTTTCTTTTTCCTCCGTTCTTCAAAATCCCATCATTGCTGTCGCTCTAGAATCAGCGCTATCTAAGGGAGTTGCTGCATTGGTAGGGGCGCTCTTTATTCATATAGATATCGGGCACGTGAACTTAGAAAGTTGAATTTTGCTTAGTTTGATAAAGAGCAACCACAGGTAAATAAGAGCTACCTTATTGGACAGGGCAGGGCTAGATGTCTCGAGACTCTTAATCACGTCAGCTCCATTTACGCTAAGATTTTGTAGATATAAGGTCTAATGATTTCGCTGGAGCTTCCTGACATGGTACATGCAATTCCTGACTTGCCCATGTCTAGTCTCAACTAAGCCTCAGTTTTCAGAAGAGAGCCTCTTCATAGCAACCATGGCCTCACCCTGGTAGGGAAGATGCCTGCTACCTGTGGCAGGCTTTGTCTTCTCCCATCGGGGTCCAAGAAAGCCTTTTCCCCCAGCCTGGCTCTGACTTCTTGGCCTTAAAAGCCAAGGTTTGTGCCACTAAGGTTGAGGGAGCACGTGGGACGTCCGGATATTCTGGGACACCCACTGTGTCTTTCCGAACACAGGTGACTCCCTGGTAAAACAGGACAGCAAGCAAATCCAGGTGGACCTTCAAGACCTGGGCTATGAGACTTGTGGCCGGAGCGAGAATGAAGCTGAACGTGACGAGACCACCAGCCCCGGTAAGCACACGGTGTGTGGGGACCCACCCTCTCTCCCTGGAGTCATACGCTGCCTTCGGATGTCTTAGCCACTCCCACCCACGATGAGTAGTGGGGCAGGGGAATTGGGACTGCAGAAGACTCAGGACCAGAGATGGACAGGAACTATTATGGAAAATACCTTGGCATTTATTTATTTATTTATTTACCCCCCCCCCCCCCCCGAGGATTTTTCTGTAGCTTTGGAGCCTGCCCTGGAACTAGCTCTTGTAGATCAGGCTGGCCTCAAACTCGCAGAGATCCACCTGCCTCTGCCTTCCGAGTGCTGGGATTAAAAGTGAGCACCACCACTGCCCAGCTACCTAAGCCTTTTTATGAGGGAAGAGATCTGTGAGAGTTATGTATACCTAAACTGTAAGTTTAGAATAAAACTTTTTATTTCGTATTCACAAAGGACTGTTGGGTACCACAGGATTCCTACAGATTTAAAGCTGAGGCAGTGTAGTGGGGCTGTTAGGGACAGGGATCCGAATTCCGGACTGCTTGGTGCGAACCCTCTTCTTCTCTGTGCCTCCGTTTCCTTATCTGCTAAACCAGCAATAAAGCAACTCTCCAACTCACTCATATCAGTGAAATGAATAAATTCTAGTACAATACTCAGGCCAACATGTTACTGGTAAACTGGTGACTGTGGCTGTCACGCCGGCTGCCACCTCCCTGGCACAGCTGTGATAATACATTGATTTGGGAGGTCTTGTTCTCCTAGGCCCTGCTTTTCATGCAGTTCGGACCCAATAGTTTTTAAGTTTCTTTCCTTTATTTTATTTTACATACCAACCACAGTTTCCCCTCCCTCCTCTCCTCCCATTTCTTCTCCCCACCTCCCTTTTAACCCCCCCCCTTCTCCTCTGTCTCCATTCAGATGGGGTAAGATCTCCCTTGGGAATCAGCAAAACGTGGCATATCAAGTTGAGGCCAAGGTCCTCCTCCCTGCATCAAGGCTGGGCGAGACATCCCACCATAGGGAGTAGGTTCCAAAGAGCTGGCTCATGCATTGGGGACAGGTCCTGGTCCCACTACTAGTTGTTTCACAAAAGACCAAGCTACACAACTGTCACCCAGATGCAGAGGGCTCCAGGTTTGCTTCAGGAAGATGTCTTTGTCTCTTTCAGAGTGTGAGGAGCACAACAGTCGGAGGCCCATGGTGCTCATGGAGGGGCTGTGCTCGGATCAGGGGTACCTGGACCCTGTCCTGGTCAGCCCACCTGCGAAGAAGTCTCTGGAGAACAAACCGGGGAGGCAGGAGGAGTTCCAGGCGCATGGAAATTCGGACGACAGCTCTGTCCTGAGGAAGGACATCAGAGATCTGAAAGCCCAGCTCCAGAATGCCAACAAGGTCATCCAGAACCTCAGGAGCCGGGTCCGGTCCCTCTCTGCTACAAGTGATTACTCATCTAGTCTGGAGAGACCCCGGAAGCTGAGAACCGTTGCAACCCTCGAGGGCTCTTCACCTCACAGTGCCACCGATGACGATGAAGGGTGGCTGTCTGATGGCACAGGGGCTTTTTACCCTCCAGGGCTCCAGGCCAAAAAGGATCTGGAGAGTCTCGTCCAGAGAGTATCCCAGCTGGAGGCCCAGCTCCCCAAAACTGGACTAGAGGGGAAGCTGGCCGAGGAGCTGAGGTCTGCCTCGTGGCCTGGGTAAGGGAGGAACCGTTTGGGGCCCCCACTCGATTGATGGCTAAGTCTGTGCGTGCTTGGAAGAGCAACCCTGGCCATTGTAAGAAAGAATGCAGCCAGGGGACACGAAAGACACTTAGTTGAATAGTGGCTGAGCTGAGGGAAGGCACAGGGACAAGCGGCAACACATGGGTGGTGGCGGATCTCTGGGACAGTCTGTCACAGATGTTAAAAACATGACAGTTAAAGCAGTACAGGTAAAACTCATCTCAGACAGCTCACTAGAAATCCCAGCTCTGCAACCTACGAGCTGGGCAAACTCTTTAGCCTCCCCCCGCATCTATTTGCTCACCTATAAAGGGAAGGGAAGAGAGACCCCATCCCAAGGACAGTTACTGGATGTAATTGAACTATTACATGTGCTTCTGGTATCTGGCAGAGATTAAGCTCTCGCTGCCATTTTTAATGATCATGATTACCAATACTTTATGCTGAAAATATTCAGTGAACATACATCCCAGCCTCTGTCCTGATTCTACTGCTAAGTAGCGAGCCAGTCTAAGACACAGTGACCCAACCACCTCTCGTGGTCCTCTAAGCTGACCCAGTTCAGTTGGCTCTCCCACATGGCCGCTGTCAGGTGGAATCCGTAGCCAGGGTGATCTGAAAGGACCTTTTTTTTATCCATGCCTCGGCTCCTGGCTTCTCCCTTTCTCCATGTGGCTTTGTCCTTGAGGACGTCACTTTGACTTTGGTTTCTCATGATGTGATAGTCTTTGGCAGCATTGCTTCCATGGGGACCAGCAGTAGAGCTCGCCAGGCAGCTAAGAACTACTCCTCAACTGAGCACCAGGATGCTCCCATTGTGTTACGGAGGTTAGCATGGTCACAGAGTCTTCCAGACTGAGTCATGCAGAGGATAAACCTTTCTCACTGATGGAGGACTGGCAGAGCTGTGCTGCAGGAGAACATATGACACAGGAGAGCATATGACACGGGAGAGCATATGACATGGGAGAACATATAACATGGGAGAGCATATGACACGGGAGAGCATATGACACGGGAGAGCATATGATACGGGAGAGCATATGACATGGGAGAACATATGACATGGGACAGCATATAACATGGGGGAACGTATGACACTGGAGAGCGTATGACATGGGAGAACATATAACATGGGAGAGCGTATGACACGGGAGAGTGTATGACACGGGAGAGCATATGACACGGGAGAGCGTATGACACGGGAGAATATATGACACGGGAGAGCGTATGACACGGGAGAGCGTATGACACGGGAGAGCGTATGACACGGGAGAGCGTATGACATGGGAGAGCGTATGACATGGGAGAGCATATGACATGGGAGACGATGACTACTATGTTTACAAAAGGCCATCTGCCACAGATCAGAGCACAGAAGAAATTCGTGCATCGGACAGTATTTGATGTACGAGATAGAGAAAGTCCTATATATCGTAGGCTTAGGATTTAAAATTTCTAAATATTTAGAGAGTATCTACTGTGTGCCCACACTATATTGGAGCTGTATGAGATGTAAAATGTGGGATTTTATTTACTCTCACAGAACTTATGGTTTAGTTTTGATTATGACGAACGTTCTAGAAGAGTTGAGAGCAGCGGCCTCCTAAACATTTTGGTGCCGTAGCTTCTCAGCGTGGATCGTATGATTCCTGAGGCAGGGGGGTGCTTAGGTGTGGTCTCACAGAGGTTTCTCTCAGGAAGCCCCATAACTCGGCACTCGCTCTTTCCTCATTCTTCCTCTCCCCTCTCTTTCCTGCACTAGAAAATACGATTCATTGATCCAGGATCAGGCCCGAGAACTGTCATATCTGCGTCAAAAAATCCGAGAAGGACGGGGTATTTGTTATCTTCTGACCCAACACGCAAAGGATACAGTAAAGTCCTTTGAGGAGCTCCTCAGGAGCAACGACATTGACTACTACCTGGGCCAGAGCTTCAGGGAGCAGCTTGCCCAAGGGGGGCAGCTGACGGAGAGACTCACCAGCAAACTCAGCACCAGTAAGTTGGCCACTAGCACGGTCCTAGGCTCAGGTGGCTACCAATCTCCCACAGTAGCACATTCTGTCCCAGCACCCAGGGTCCTTCCTGTCTCGAGGATCATTTCTGAATCAGGATTCCCACGAGCAGCACCAGGCATGGCTATTACAGCTTTTGAGCTAGGCATAGTGACATACTCTTATAGTACCCAAACTCTAGAAGTCAACGTGTAAAATTATGAATTTGGGTCTACCTACCGGAAAAGGGACTTGTCATCTCAGATACAAAAGAAGGTTGATATTTAAGAGTTGGTGGTCGCACGGCTGTGTGTGTAGAAGCCAGACTGCCACTGAGTGTTACAGAGAAGAGATGGGGATGGGTCTGGTGACCAGTGAGATAAAACATATTTTAATTTTTAGCCCCAATTTGGACTTATGAAGGCATGGTTGTGAGCGCCAGGTCAGGTGTAGCCTCCCTGGTGAGCTTCGGTGAACTGCCTGCTTGCGTCTCTAAAGATTATCATAGGTGTTCACCCACGAGTGGAGTCAGGAGACAACCAAGATGTTATAATAACAAGGAGCATGGAAGCAGGAGGCTGGTTACTGGGGTACAGGAGGGGGCCCAGCAGGAGCGGTAAGGATAAGTGTGAGCCACAGAGGACTTTATGATCAAAGGATCTCATGTACGTCTGTGGCACCTCACCATGACACCTTTGTTTTGTACGGTTAATTTATAATGATAAAAAAGACATAGTCCACGGCTGGGGAAGTAGCTTGGTCAGCAAGTGCTTGCCTTGCAAGCAAGAAAACCTGAGTTCAGTCCCCAGAATCTACATAAGCACACCTGCACATGGTAACACACACTTGTAAACAACCCTGAGGAGCCAGAGACAGATGGGTCTCCTGGGCTTGCTGGCCAGACAGCCTGGCTTAGCTGGTGAGTCCCAGTTCAGTGAGAGACTGTCTCAGAAAACATGGAAGAAAATGGTGGGTGGTTCCTCTGAGCAATAATACCAAGGTTATGCCAGGTGGAGGTGGTGTACACCTTTAATCCCAGCACTCGGGAGGCAGAGGCAGGTGGATCTCTGTGAGTTCCAGTCCAGAATGGTCTACAAGAGCTAGTTCAAGGAAAGGCTCCAAAGCTACAGAGTAAACCCTGTATCGAAAAACCAAAGTAATAATAATAATAATAATAATAATAATAATAATACCAAGGTTGCCCCCTGGCCTCCCCAAGTATACACATGTGCACACACATGTACACACACACACACACACACACACCCGCACACACCCACACATACACACGCACATACACATCATAATTTGAGCACTCAAAAATAATCTTCCTGTATAAAAAGACAAGATCTCCTGAGTAAATTGGGAGCATGGGAACTATGGGAAAGGGTTGAAGGGGAGGGGAGAGGCAGGGAGGGGAGCAGAGGAAAATATAGAGCTCAATAAAATCAATAAAAAAAGAAACATAATAATCTTCCTAACTTATGTGTGGCACAATCACTATTCTATGCCCTAGTGGAACCTGTGTTTTCTATGCACATCTGCGACCTGTTTAACTTGTGTCACTTTCTAAATTTGACTTTCAGAGGATCATAAGAGTGAGAAAGAAGAAGCTGGGCTTGAACCGCTGGCCCTCAGGTAATTCAGAAGACAGTCTGGTAAAGGAACCCGGGCAGGGTGGTCCTGAGCGCACAGACCAGGACGGGAAACTGGATGAGATTAGTGCATTTGTTCATTGAACACTTACTGTTTTTTCCAAATTCTTTCTTTTATTTTGATATAATTTTATTGCCACAGTAATGCTTCAGGCGTGGTAAGCTAGAAGCAGTCTGACTCATGGACGAGCTATGTGTGTCTCAAGAGTCTTTCCCCTCACCTACGCCTCCCTCCCCATGAACTTCCTGCTAGGCTGGCCTGCCCTGTGCTTTATAGGCAGCTAACAGGAAATAAAGTAGTGACTTTATTTCCTTGGAGAAAGAATTCTGTGACAGTACGTAGAGAAAGGGGCAGAGATGGTGTGGGTCCCAGGAAGGCAACAGTTGTAGCCTTAGGGAAACATTCAATTGGTAATGCTGGCGAAGAGACTGACTCAAAGAGACTGACTCGGGGTCATTTGTTGGTCCCAGGAAGGCAACAGTGTTGCCTTAGGGCAAACATTCAGATGGTCCTGCTCTCGAAGAGACTGACTCGGGTCATTTGTGGCCACTGGTTTGAGCTCGTTGAGTCCTGTCTACACCCAGATCATGTCAGCGCTTCTCTGAATATCTGTGGTGAAGGCCGTGGTGTCTGGGGTTTTGTTTCTCACCTCTCACAGACACATGGAGGGCCTATACGCCAACCAAGGAGATGATGCCACTTATCCAACTTTCAGATGTCGAGACAACGTTTGCTCCACATTTTCGGAGACTTCTTTTTAATTTTTATACTTGTCAGAGATGCTAATAGTCCTCAGACTGCCCGTGTTTTAGGGACCACCTATTAAGCAGTCGCGCATTAGCGGTCTGGCTGTGCCTCTGCTGACGTCAGCATGTGGCCTAGGCACTGTGTGGCTACTGCTGTCTATCCATGTACACCACACGTACCCAGTCAGAGATGTGTTTTCCTATTCTCTACAGAATGGCCCCTGTGGCTGACACGGGTCTCCCATGGGCTCTAGAGAAGACTAGCTGGTCTGGGTGACCTTGGTTTCACCCGTGGCCTGCTCCTCTTTCTGCCAGGCTCAGCAGGGAGCTCCAGGAGAAGGAGAAAGTGATTGAAGTCCTACAGGCCAAGCTGGACACCCGGTCCCTCTCACCCCGCAGCAGCCACACCCTCTCCGACTCCCAGCGCTCTGCCAGTAGCACCTCCTTCCTGTCTGACGAGATCGAATCCTGCTCCGACATGGATGTAGCCAGCGAGTACACACACTATGAGGACAAGAAGCCTTTGCCTGGTCACTCAGGTAGCCTCCACTATCGGAATGGCACCTTCTGTGTCTAGACCGAGAGGAGACCTCGGGATCCAGGCCTTATAGTCCGCTCTGTGTATCAGGCTGAATGGAACGCGGCTCCGGGACCAAGTGCCAAGCACAGGCTCCCGTGGGGTAGATCCTTGCTCTGTCACAGGCTTTGTAAGTAATTCTGCCACTCTGAGCTCTGCCATCATGTACATGATGACGTATAATCCCGAGTGAGAAGCCGGTGGCCCGCCTTTACTGCTCACTGAATCTATCTGAGGGGCCTCCTTCCTTAAGGTAAAACCGCCTCAAGTCCTTGCAGTTTCTGCATAGTGGCCCCTGAGTATCTGTGGGCTTTCACGGATGCTGCCACGGGGGCAATTTCAGAGTTTCCAGGTTCTCAAGTCCCTCTGTTGCCCCAAAGGTGGTTCCCTTATGGAAGGAGCTACCTAAAAGTGAGAAAATGCACAATGCAAATGACCCTTGTCCTTAGGGCATTTCACAACAGCCAGCCTCTGGCCCTGGTACTCCCAGATGATATAAGGCCTGGGTTCCCGTTCTCTATAGTACACCAAACATTTTCTCTCATTCATGGGTTTTGTAGAGTCCATCCATCATTCGAGTCATTCCGCTGTGTTGTCTTCCAAACCATCAGCATCCAGTGCATCTCAGGGGCTCAAGGTCGAATCCAGCAACAGCCCCATCAGCTTGCCAACTCCCCAGAATCCCCCCAAGGAGGCCAGCCAGGCCCATCCAGGTATGCAACGGCCAGTGGGGCAGTAGATCCAGCTCTCCCAGCAGCCGGCTTGGTTTTCCTCCAGGGATAAGGGTGGAAACTGGTAGAAGCCTAAATCCGTTCCATTCTAGGCAAATCGGGAGGCTAGTCTCGTTCACCATCTGTATGTGATTTTTAAAAATTAGAAAACAAGAAATCTGCAATAAGCCTTGATCTATGAACTGGTTTTGACTAGGAGTCGACTAACCCTTTTTAATAAGTATCTTCATTTTTTTCTCTAACTCATCCTGGAGAAAACAGGCACACATTTTTATAGGATTACAGTAGCAAAGAACAGAAGGAAACTCACATCTGTTAATCCCATTCATGCTGCCTACTTATTTGGTAAATGCCTTTTCGCATTGGTGATACAGCTAACGTCATAACTAAGTGCTCTTTCTTTTGTATTGCTGTCGGTGGATTTATGATGGATTGGGAGTCCTGGGTACGGACATGGCGCATGTCCTAGAGACAGTGAGAGGGGGGCACTAGCTTTCATGTCTCAGCATAGCTGGAAGTAGTTCATTGATCACTCACAGTTCTGCTTCCGAGACGGCAGAGAAAGGTCAGTCCCCACTCCCCGCCTTTCTCTATGGCTGGCTACCTTCATGGAGTGTGTGATGAAATCTGATTCCCCCAGAGCACAGTCCTATTTTATGCCACCTTTACCCTTCCCAATCGTTCTCCCACCTGAGCCTGGACTCTGTGGTTCTGGGTCTGAGCCAGCAGCAGGTGGACTGAGACCCAGAGTATCCACAATCTGCCTAATGCTTTCAGCTCAAAGAGAGCCTAAGGCCAGGGGTTTTAACATCACAGCGCCTTCCTAAATGATGCCTGGACTGGGACTCTAGGCAGTGTGCATGTCTGCAGTATCACTCTGAAACAGTATCAGCACCGCGGGACCAATGATGTATTGTAGATGTAGCCGTGTCCTCCACATAAGACATTCTCTTTAGGCTAGTATTGATTTCTGCCCTTCTCCTCACTGGAAAAAAGAAACAGATTAAAACACTAGACTTTCACAGTGTTTCTAAAGATTTGGCTACACATGGACTACATGGATCACTGGGGGAAAAGACTTTTTAATTAAACTTCTGGGTCCTATTCAAAGAGTTTATCATTCTACTACTATGCACTAAGACAGTCTGTGTGTATGGAGGTGGTGGTGCACACTTCCAACCCAGCCCTTGGGGCTGGTATGCACTACATAGTAAGATCCTGTCAAAGGAGGGAGAGGAAAGAAAATGCAAGAGAGGAGGTGGAGCCTTTTTTTTTTAAACTTTTTTTTATATTTATTTATTATGTATACAACTTTCTGCCTCCATGTATACCCAAACGCCAGAGGAGGGCGCCAGATCTCATTACAGATGGTTTGGAGCCACCATGTGGTTGCTGGGAATTGAACTCAGGACCTCTGGAAGAGCAGACGGCGCTCTTAACCACTGAGCCATCTCTCCAGCCCGAGGTGGAGCCTTTTAAGAAGGGGCTGGGAAAAAGAAGGAAAAAAAAAAAAACAAGACAGTACCCTCCTGCGAATATACGATCAAAGTATATCACATACACATTTCGAAATGCCTCAATGAAGCCCATGTTATTAGCTTCTAAGCTAATGAAAATATTAAATATTATTCTCAGACAGGTTTGCAAGCCACCATCTCAGCCATGCTACCTTGGCTGTTTCTCATCTTGTGAATGAACACATTGCTTTGGTGGGAGCAAGCTTCAGAAATCCAGAGTCCCACACTGTACCTACTAGTAATACCTGGTCTAGCCTGCCGCCCTCAGGATGATGCTAACACAGTCACAAAAGGAGTTCTGGATGAGTCGATGGTCTTTTCTCAGAGAGAGGGGCTGGGGCTGGTACACGCTATGACCAGCATCCCGGGGCCTTTGAGGAAATAAGCATAGTCATCCTGATTTGCTCTGGAGCCAGTTGCCTCCGGATTAAGCAGAGGCTATAAATACAGGCGAGCCTGGCAAACACATCTGCCAGGCTGCTTCTCAGGGATAACACTTGGCCTTGCTGGCTTAGACTGTACCACATTAAGTGCTGGCCACATGACAGACCCCCATCTGATCAGGAAACGATCTGTCTCCCCTGTTTCTTCTCTTACTTTTTTTCTCTAATAATGTCTCCTTTCTCCCTAACTTTTTATTTCTAGGCTTTCATTTTAACTGCACACCCAAGCCGGCTAGCCTTTCCCAGACACCAATGCGCTCAGCTCCACCCAGCTTCCTGCCTTTCAGGCCCTCTGGCCCTCCCCTTCTCGGTTGCAGTGAGGCACCAGCGGTGTCCTTGGCCGAGGCTCAACAGGAGCTGCAGATGCTGCAGAAGCAGCTGGGAGAAAGAAGTGAGCACTGCTGCCTTGGTGTGCTGATGCGTGGCGGCCCACACAGTGCTGCTCTGCATGGCTTTGGCTGGATGGGGGTGAAGGGAAAACTAGGTACACGTCCCAGGTGGCAGATGGAGGGGAAGCTTGCTGGCTTCTTGTCTGAAATGCGGCTGCTGTTGTCCCTGGGGTGTGTCCCATCAGCTATAGGAGAGATTCAGACACTTTCCACCTGGTGCTCACAGACAGTTAGGCACAACACAGTCTGGCAGCGTGCACCCCCGGAAGTCCGGGAAATGCTTAACGGCAGGCGGGATAAAGCAGTTATGCTTTGCCCTGGCAGGGTGGCCCCGTGCATGGACGGCTTTGTGGGGTCACTGCATATCTTGCTGCAGACTGCTCTAAATGACATTGAATCCCCAATATCATCAGCTTGGGATACAAAAAATGATGTCAAGATTCAGAAGCAGAGCGGGGTAGAGCCACCTTATGGTTCAAGTTCATTCTGCACCCCCAAACAGGAAACAGGACACGTAGATGGATAGAGCCGTAACCACCGGCCGTGACAAACGGCTGTTATGAATTCTGTCCTCTGAGCTTATAGGTGGTTTAAACGCATGTGACTGCAGAGCTCGCAGAAAGGGTCTGCTGTGCATGCACTGGATGCCTCGTTGTAAGAGTTTATGCACGGAATCACTTTAGGTGTAGGAAAACAGAAGCACTTTGTAGTAATGATTTTTAGAGTCACCTAGAAAGGGTTTGAGAACTTCCCTGAAGTCACATGCTATGCCTGCAAGAGAACTTGAGTGAGCCAGAGATTAACAGAGATTCTCCACACCTAGAGAATTGACTGACCACAGATCAGAGCCCAAGAGTTTCTATCTGTAAAGCCCCTAAGGGCATTTGGATCAGGGCCCCCACTCCTGCTTCTTTTTAATCAACCCTGAAAATGGATACTTTATCTAGTGTGCCAAGTCTGTGGGCTCTGAAATCTAAGGGAATAAACCTTTGAGCATCAGTACAGGGCTCACCTAACACGACTGTGGTCTTGCTGGAGCCTCACAAGAGCCCTGTGCAGGGCACCGAGTTGGAGCAGGCAGCTAACACTCCAGGACACTGCCCCGTGGACAGCATGGACTGGGAGCCTGTGCCCTGCTCCTGGTCCCCCCAGACCTTTGTACTAGGGTGCAGTTGCCCTGCTGCCCGAGCTGTGGGTTGGACCCAGTGGAAACACTCTGGTGTTTCCACACCTATTCTCTTTAGAGACCCGCGGATGGGCTAGGACTTAGGACCTAAAACTGTTCCATCAACAATTACGACACCAGCAAACATGCCCCATGTCAAAATGGCATGGTATTCTTTGGTTTCCATTTCCTTCCCTCTATCCTTTTCCTTTTGTCTTTTCATGGTTGTCAACAGATCTTCATGAAAGAATAGGAGACTCCCGTGCATAAAACAGTGTGTGTGCATGCGTGTGTGTGTGTGTGTGTCTACATTTCCAGGGGCGATTCTAGCATGTAGCCCAATCAGAGAAGCAGTTATAACTGAGGATAAAAGCCGGCCAGTAGCCCTTATACTAATCCTCGCTCAGAGTCTGAACGGCTTGGAGGAGATGATGGACTCGTTTCTTCATCCCTGTTTGCTTAGAGGGAGTTGCCTGTCTATTTGCCCCGTGTTGATAATCATTGGAAGAAACCAACCCACCACATGGTCTAAACTATGGTCCTGTGCTCCTCTTTGCACCCGCTCCCTAATCTAGACTTTAAAAACAGAAGCAGGAATATCAACTCTGCGTAGGGACCTTCCTTTCAGACATGCTCAAAGAGGTCAGACACAGGCTGCACAGGATATCACTGAACGCTTGCCACTGCTTGAGGGGCGCAAGGAGACACCTGTGGTCGCATAGGGTCTCTGAAAGTACCATCCTAGGACAGAAGAGGTCCCAGCGTCCTCCTTAGAACATGTTTGATGATTCTTTAAGGTTGGATGACACACTGTAGTTTGTCAAATCTTGGGGCGGGGGGTGGGGGATTCAAATCACAACTTTCCTTACAGGGTTTCCCCAACCCAAGCAAAGAGTTCTTTAATCTGGAAGCATCTAACTGGATTTTATACCCATCTCCCTGAAGAAGGCATGCAAAGATTGACTAACGTTTAGCTCTGGGGATGGCAAATGCAGGCAGACACATACTCCCGTCTGTGGGTGTGACCAGTCAGAAAGCCCAGCACATTCTTTACCCCTAGCTTTGGAATGACTCCTACTTCCAGAACTTTCCTGAGTTCTATCACGAGGACCTATCAGTAGGACTCAGAAATGACGCCCTGAGCTTTTCCTTTGCATGCCCAAGTGATTTCAGATCTCTCATTATCCTTTGCCTCTCGGCGTCTCACTCTCGGAAACGCAGACGGGGAAAGTCAGGCTTAAGGTTTTGAGTTTTCACCGAACTGATACCCTGCGATGAACTGGGTTACCAACATCCCCATGTCCACCACTAGTCTCTCTTCTCAGTGCTCTCAATGTCCTCACCGTTCTTGGCTTCTGATACCGTTCGTTTCTCCCTTGTGTTTCCTTCTGTCCAGGTGTTAGCATGGCTCCTCCTGCCTCCACGGCTACACAGCTGAGCAGCCATCCAGAAGCTAGCTCTTCCCGCTACCTCAACCCCGCTCAGCCCCACTCTCCTACAAGGGGCATCATAGAGCTGGGCAGAATCCCAGAGCCTAGCTACCTGGGTGGCAGCGGCCAGTGGGACATGATGAGGCCTCAGAAAGGGAGCATCTCTGGGGACCTGTCCTCAGGCTCCTCATTGTACCAGCTGAACTCCAAACCCACAGGTAACACACAGACCTGGGACTTGCTTTCTTCAGAAGGGAAATATAGACAGGATACAACTTCTCCATCCCTCAGATATGTCCTGTGCACAAAACCCCATCACACCAAGTGGAGGGGTGTAGCTCAGGGGGCAAATAGCACGATGGAGCTCAGTTCCCACAGTAGGAAACTGAATTCCCAAGAGACAGCCTAAAGTGAAAGGGTCCACTTGTAACTGGAGAGTACTTCTTCTGGGTCCTAGAGCCACGAAGGGGACTCCTTATTCCTTTCTTAGTAAAAGTGATGCAGGGAAGCCTCAAGCATTGGTCCCTAACTTGACAGGTAGATTGAGGACATGTGTGGTTTTTTTTAATTTATTCATTTATTATGTACGTAGTGTTCTGCCTCCATGTATTCCTGTACACCAGCAAGAGGGCACCAGATCTCATTACAGATGGTTGTGAGCCACCATGTGGTTGCTGGGAATTGAACTCAGGACCTCTGGAAGAGCATGCAGTGCTCTTAACAGCTGATCCATCTCTCCAGGCCCAGGGCATGTGGTTTTTACCTTAGGGCTTTTCTTCGGGTGGGAAAGGATGGATTTTGCTAAAAATCATATATCAGTAAGAGTAAAAGGGCTGAAAGGACAGTAAGACCTTCTCTGTCACCCCCAAACCACACCCAAGAGGTGGGCACACCTTGCCAGGTCAATTAGGGTTGTCAGTTATTTTGTTATTTTTTAATTTCTTTTTTATATGTGTTGGTGTTTTGCCATGGGTATCGGGGCCCCTGGAACTGAAGTTAAGATAGTTGTGGGCTGGAGGGGAGCAGAGGAAAATGTAAAGCTCCATAAAAATCAATTTTAAAAAAAATTAAAAAAAAAAGACAGTTGTGGGCTGCCAAGTGGGTGCTGGGGATGGAACCTCGGTCCTCTGGAAGAAGAGTCAGTGCCCTTAACTGCCCCAACTGTCAGTTACTTTCTAAGTGATTCATCGCTCCCTTTTTACTGTGGATGGCGGTCTGCGGGCTCTCCTTAGCAAGGGGCCATCCTGTGCTTGAGGAGTTCCCTTCTTCTTAAGCAAAGCTGCCTGGGTGGAAAAACACAGTGAGTGTAAGGAAGGTGATATTAGGGCCAGGCTGAGCATGCCCTGGCAGAGCTCACCTACCCTAGCAGCCAGCGTTCTAGTTCCTGCCTTGTCCCGGGATGGTTGCAGGGGCCGACCTGTTGGAAGAGCATCTCGGTGAGATCCGGAACCTGCGCCAGCGGCTGGAGGAGTCCATTTGTGTCAATGACCGGCTGCGGGAGCAGCTGCAGCATAGGCTCAGCTCCACTGCCCGGGAAAGCGGTAGGCGAGGCCGACAGTCCCTAGGCAGAGATCCACAGTGTTCTAAGCCCTCCAATGCTCTTTCCTTCACTTGGTTGTCACAGTATTGTCGGATGTGTCTGAGTTCAGAGACTGACTTTCTCTGGCCTCTTGTCCCTAATCTCTATGTACCTGACTGGTTCTCTGTGTCCTTGTGACTGGTTAGCAGTAAGTCAGGTTGACGAAGAGCCTCTCCCACCCACTTCACTTAGGAGGTCCCACCTCTGCCCCCACCCCCACCCCTGCCAATGTTGTCATCTGCAGGTCACCCTTCATATATGCAATTGGCTCTTCCACACAGCAACCTCAGTCAGTGAGGGAGAAGAAGCTTCCTAAACAATTGTAATGCCTGTACATGCTAGGTGCACACAAGAATGCATGCTCTGAGAACCAACACATATCACTCTGCATCAGCCACTGTGCTCAAGTTAATCCCACACCTTGAGGGTCGCAGATTTCTGCTGGGTCAGGAAGCGGATCTTTGGGGGAAAGGAAAAGCATCTGTTACATGGGACATACGTGTGTTTTTCTGGGACAGGCTCCACCTCTCACTTCTACAGTCAGGGCCCGGAGTCCATGCCTCAACTCTACAATGAGAACAGAGCCCTAAGGGAAGAAAACCAAAGCCTGCAGGCTCAGCTCAGTCACACTTCCAGAGGTGGGTTGTGCAAAACCACAAGCTACAGTTCCTCCTAGGTCCGTGAATACCCTGGCCAGGACGATCACCAGCTGGAAAAGCAAAGAGAAGGCTGATGGAACAGCGACCCAGATTTACCAGTCCAAGATTTACATTACTAATCTGTCTACAAAGAGCTATTCCCTAAGAAAGTGGTTCTTAACGTGTGAGTCATGACCCCTTTGGTAGGTCAAACAAGCCTTTCATGAGGGTCATTTAAGACCATCAGAAAACACAGATATTTACATTATGGTTCCTAACAGTAGCAAAATTACAGCTATAAAGTAGCGATAGAAATAATTTTATGGTTGCAATCACTACAACATGTGAAACTGTATGAAAGGGTCGCAGCATTAAGAAGTTGAGAACCACTGCCCTAAGAGATCCCAACCCTGGCCCTTAGGCTGCTAGGTTCTGGGACTGAATGGCTCTAGGAAGCCCATGCCTTTTGAAAGCGCGCCACATTCATCCAGTTAGTTGTCTACCCAGCTGTCTTGTCGGTTTGGAATCTGCCCCCTTCCACCTACTCACAGATACTGGGATCCACAGCAGAAAACATACGTATCTGTAATCTCTCATACGCCTCCAGACCAGTACAGCTGTGGGCAGCTGTCTGGGTCCTGTTCTCCATTCCTCGGCCTTCTCACTACCTTCCTCACTTAGGGATGCTCTCCAGTGGTCCTCCTGTCGCTCCATGTCCTCTAAGGCTTTCCCAACCCTACTTAATCATCATCTATAAGTAGGCATCATTTCCCATGTGGCCTGGAAGGCAAATTACTTTAGTATTAATTGATCCGATTAAACCAATGTCTGACTAGTAACACATTATCTTTATTTACAAATATCTTTTGAACAGCTATTATAAGGCTAAGAACAATATATGAAAGCATTAAGTCCAGAATGAAGGAATCCTTATAGAGGCACAAGGCAAGAAGAGCTATTTCTCCAGTACAAGGAGATTTGAGAGGCAAGGCCCAGAACAGAACTAAGGTTGATGGATGAGGGGAGGCAGAGAGATTAACCTTCCGGTGCATGCTGGGAGAGAAGACCAGCCTCACTGGTGAGACATAGTAAGAGATGGATACACTTATTGTCATGGACTAGCCTCAGATAAAGAGTCCCTGTAGATCCTCTTCAAAGATGTCACATGGCCAGAAAACACCAAACGTCCCAATTTTCAAAATGATGACAAAAATATATTTTGAAAACCATAAACAAGAAATCAGTGCTGGTCTTTGATAAGATTGCAGGTAGAGAGTTGAGCAGCTGCTGTGGGCGCCTAGAAAACACTGGCCTTTAGGAACATGCTGCCTTCCCTCAGAGCAAGGGCAGGTGTGCTTACACAAAGGGTCAGACACCACTAGGAAAGAGACCCTCACCCCACAGGATGTGGGGTCCACTAAGCCAGACTGCCCCCACCCCAGGACTTTTCTTCTCCCGGCCTCACATGTGTTTAGGGTTTGGCTTTCTGTTGAGCTTTAGGCCATGACATAACTACCCCTGTGTCCCACTCACTAGGACACTCCCAGGAAGTGGAGCGCCTGCAGGAGGCTCTGCTCGCTTCTCAAGCCCAGCTTCAGGAGCTGGAGAGGGAGCTGGAGCAGCAGAAGGCTGAGCGGCAGCAGCTGCTGGAAGACTTGCAGGAGAAGCAGGAAGAGATCTTGCACTTCCGGGAAGAGAGACTGTCCCTCCAGGAAAAGGACTCCAGGTAGGCGGGCCTTGATAAGGAAGGCCCCACTTTCAGTGCAGAAGTGAGATTGACAAAACAGTGGTTTCTTCCTTTGTAAAACCGACTCCCCTCGCTGTTCCTGCCACAGTGGTCACTGTCTCCCCTCACTATTCCTGCCACAGTGGTCACTTGGAGCAAAAGGAAGACTCCACTTTGAGCAAAAAGAATAACTTTTGGTATTCCAAGAGAGAAAGGTGAAGTCCTATTACGAAGGTTTTGGTCTGTTGGAGACCGGCAAGAGAGTATTCCCATGCTTCCTGTTAGATACAGGACATCACTTTCTCTAAAAGCTCTAAGTTGCTATGCCAGTAGAAACCCTGTGTCTGTCTCTCAGCATGGAGAACACTGTAGAGCCAGCGAGAGACCTGTGAGGTGATTTCACTGCTGCCAGCAAAGGGAGCTGATGAGTGGACTTCTAGCTAGTTTGCTTGACCTGCCCCAGACTCTGCTAAGTGAAAATGCTGGTGGCCACCCCACCCCACCCCACCCCAGAGTTGATACCTGGGGCTAAGATTCCTCAGGCACAGGCTGGCTCACAGCTCACATCCCCCACGGACTCGGTGATCTCTTGCCTCTCCTTGGCAGGCTGCAGCACAAGCTGGCTTTCCTGCAACAGCAGTGCGAAGGGAAGCAGCAGCTCTCGGCCTCCCTGCAGTCAGAGCTCCAGATCTACGGAAACCCTAAGACGGGCACGAAAGGTACGAGGACTCTCTGCCTCTTCTCTGCCAAGCCCAAGGCTGGGGGGCTGTTGACATGAGTGGGCCAAGCCTGGGTGCCCTTAAGGACAGACCCCAAGGATCACACTTCACTCACTTAAGTAGTAAAAGACAATCTAATCAGGGTAAGATTATAGCATGTTTTTGAACTGAAACTGAAAAGATTTTAAATGTGGTAAAAACCAAACATGGCAGCCTGAGCAATGGGTGTCTACCCTCTTCCCTTCCCACAGGGAGAAACTGACTCAAAACCAAAGGAAAAACAATACCTAAATGAAACACCACTAATAGGTCTTACATTTCAAGTCTAGGTTTAAATATTAGGTACTTACTGAGCAGTTTTTTTTTTCATATACTGAAATAAAAATCTAGTATTTAAGAATCCAAGTATGTTTCCCTACTCAGATGGAGAAAGGTCTGAGTTACATTATGTTAATGAATTATAAAAGGTTATAATAGGGCCTACATCATATAAAATGGGCAAATGGAGAAAGGTATAATGAGTTATGTTATAGGCGGGTAATCACAGGGCTGACATCAGGTAATATGATCAGCAAAGACAAACACTTAAATCACCAGCTTGAAGAAAAGCATCATGGTGAAAGCATAGAACGGGAGGCCTGACGCTGAGGCTGCTCGTGGTTTTGAAGGCAAGCAAGTTGGTAGACTCTTTTTTATACAAGGACAGTATAGGGCAAAGGCTGTTGAGAGCCCCCACTCACCCTAAAACTGTGGTGGTGTGGATGAGATGTCCATGATGTGAGGCCACATCTTATATGCAGCTAGTTTGTGGGGGACTTGGCAACACGGGGAGCACAATGAAGGCAGGGGCTCCCTTAGGGAAGGGGTGAGAAGGCGCAGAGTCAATGGCACAGACGAAGCGACTTCATCCTGATCTCCCCACGCATACAGCATGTGGTGTGTGTGCATCCTCTCATGCGGTTCTCTTGGTGCACAGATGTTCCTGAGCTCATTTCAAATCCGCTAATGCTCCGTAATTCCTGATTTTGAATGTCAGAATCCAGCGAGGTAGCTAAATCATAGGTTCTTCCACATATTCATTTGATGACAAACATACTCAAAATATTCAGTCTCTCTCTGCTTGGCTGTTCACATAGCTCATGGCAGAGAGAATTGTGAGCTGTGAGCTAGATGTAGCAGGACAGGTAGCAGAAGGTGTATGGTCTCGGTAAAATCCAAAACTAATTCTGTCTTTCAAAATATAAGTGGCTCTCAGGTTTTCCGGTAAGAAATGTCTAATTCTGAGCTGTTTATTAGCTCTTTTTATCCTTGCATGTGGAAGTACACGTGGTAAGTTATCTTCCATGTGGTAAAGCGGGGATGAGAAACATGAAGAAGCTGGATATTCACTTAGGAATTCTGGACTCGTGTCTAAGGTTCCTGCCTTCCCTTCTGTTGCCGAGAGGCCTATGTGTTCCTGCTTTTCCTCTCCGAATATGTCATTCATCAAATCTTCCTCTCCCTCCCCCTTCAGTCTTTTCCAGTTCAGTGCTGACCTGCTTTAGAGCCTGCAGGAGACACAGTATGCTGATTCTCACCTGCCAGTCCAAATGCCCCATAGGCATGCTTGACTAATGTGACCCTGGGGGAATTCCAGGCTCATTACAGGCCACCCTGCTCTGCTCCTGGTGCCCTATGAGAATGGTTGTGTCTCACAGACACGTGGCCAAGGCCCTAAGGCTCCAGTGGGACCCTGGGCAGGAAGGAATGTCGCAGAGAAGCCTTCTGACTATTACGTGGAAATCCATGGTCAGTAATGCCAGTTCCCTCCCCTCCCCTTCTTTCAGCTTTCAGCCTAGATTCCTGTTGCCAAGTCCCCGGTGAATTGAGCTACCTGGTGGCAGAGATACGGGCCCTGAGAGCCCAGCTGGAGCAGATCATCCAAGTGAACAACGGTCTACGACTGCAGCTGGAACAGCAGCTGGATCGTGGTACTGGCAAAGCCACTCTCAACCCCTCCTCTGTCGGCCAGATCGTCTCCGCTGACGTGGAGCCTGCACGCACACAGCCTCTCTTTCAAGGTACGAAAGAGAGGGGAGCAGAAGCTCCCGCCCGGGGAGATGTCTGTGGCACAAGGGACAGTCCCACCCGGGGAGATGTCTGTGGCACAAGGGACAGCCCTGCTGAACTGCTCTGCCCGCTCAGGCGGAGACAGGACATGTTTTCAAAGGGTCTCATGAGTGACAACCCGGGATTCAGAATCAGGCCTGCCTCCACGTTCCAAGTTTGCTACTTTGAGGTTATCCATTTGGGACAAAATATCTAAACTCTCAAATGTTTGACCCTTAGTTTACTCCACTTGAAAATGGGACTGATAAGAAATAGCATGTATGGTTATCTGTAGCATTAAATAATTGTCAAGCGTCTGGAACAAAAAGAATTGGTTTCTCATATTTATATAGTGCTTTGGAATTTACCAGGGGTCTTCAAATATACAATTTCATTGAAATAGGGCATTTTACCCATCTCTGTATTTCTTTTTTTAAAAAATATTTATTATGTATACAGTGTTCTGTCTGTCTGTATACTTGCTGGCCAGAAGAGGGCACCAGATCTTATTACAGATGGCCGTGAGCCACCATGTGGTTGCTGGGAACTGAACTCAGGTCCTCTGGAAGAGCAGTCAGTGCTCTTAACCTCTGAGCCATCACTCCAGCCCCACATCTCTGTATTTCCTATGAGAAAATGGAGTCCCAAGACATTTAATAGGCAAAGAAGGGTCACTCGGGCTAGGAGCCAGGATCAGGCACTTAGCGGGCAATCAGGAGCAATGGACTGGACTCTGCTGTGCTAGTGGGCAGGATGATAACCAGACTGCTGACTGGGGAAAGGGCTCTCCCACTGAGCCTCTCTCTATGCCCTTACTCAGCATGTAACATCCATACTATGTATATTTCTGCATTACCATATTCCATTCAAGGCATTGTACTATATTCTACATGACAGTTATATCCAAAATTGGGCTTATAAAATGCCTACCAATCTTTTCAACTAGAAATGACATTCTCTGATCCATACCCTGCTCAGGAGTGCACACGAAATACTTTGCCCACTCTCCGTGTTGTGGCCTATGGGTGCTGGTTTTCTGAGGTCATGCGTGTGTCACGTGGCTCAGTGTGTAGCATGTCAGCAGACCTGACATGGCGGCTGTTTTGTTTCCTAGGTTCAACTGCTTCCCCTCCAGTCCGGGATGTTGGCTTGAGTTCTCCCGCCACGGTCCTTCCCAGCTCCTCTTGCTCCGGTCCTGACTCGGACGCCGCCACTATCACCAGGACAAATGGTAAATACAGCAATGAGAAGACTCAGATGATGATGGAAAGCTGTTGATGCAGACAACAACCCTTGGCTGACTCTCGGGACAGGCAGCCCCTGTGTCTAGAGGTCTGTCTCAGGCTGGCTCCTGCCAGTGCACAGTCCTCTGCCTTTCTCTTCCCTGTCCTTTCCCTGCCACTCCGGTTTTCCTTTCTTGTCCCTCGTTGCTCTGTTCTAGAGTGGGGCTCCTCCTCTGTATCCAGCTGCTTCACTTCCGGGTCATCCTTTACCCAGAAACTTGCTCACTGACATAATTTATCCTGCATGTTTTTCCTGTTGAAAATGTCGTAGCATCTTTTTTGTTGTTTTGACCAAGTTCCCAGAGAGAAGCAGTGTTAGTGAGAAAGGGGTGCTTCTGGCTCACAGCTGCAGTTTACATGGCAAGGAAGTCCTGGGTACCCAACAGAACTGTCACATAGCATCTGGCACCAGAATCAGAGAGCAGTGAACACATGTATGCCAGTGCTAAGCATGCCTTCTCCTGAAGCTGAATGCATCACAGTGGGGGTGGAGGGTGGGAAACGCGAGTCAAATAATCCCAAGATAACTCCAAAAGATTCCAAGATTATCCTTTTTTTGTAAGGGAAAAACTCACAGAACAAGAATGGGAGTCCAACCTCAAGGTGTGGGGTGTAGGAACAAGAGAGCGAGAGCTAGGTGGGCAGCAGTTTTCTCTGGGTACCCAAAAAGTCATGCCCCAGCCTCTTAAAGGTCATTGGCTGAAGGAGGTTCCCAATCATCCTCCACTTCATCCATCTCAGGATACCCCGTCTAGGGAATGGGTCAACCACAACTGCGTCTTCCCACATAAGTTAATGCCATCAAAATGGTTTACAGCAGGCATGCCTAGAAGCCCACCTCCCAGACAATTCCAAATTCTGTCTGGTGACAGCACTACCACAGCTCAGATGTGTCTAACAAAGTGACACAAGATCAATTATAACTATGTCGACGTAGACTGCTCTGTGAACTCTACTGTCCTGTGTTATTGAAGGCTGACCAGCTTCTTCCCTCTTTCATTGTCCCTTTGGAGTCGAGTGAACTGAAGTTATTGTTAGGGAAAACAATGGACTCTATTTTGTTTCTTCGTCAGAGCTGGGTTCAGATAACTCTGCAGCAATGAAGGACCCTCCCAAGTTGGAGGGCGATGCTATTGATGGCGCCTTTGCCAACAAACATGGCCGGCACGTCATCGGCCACGTGGATGACTACAGTGCTCTACAGCAGCAGATTGGGCAAGGCAAGTTCCTGATCCAAAAGATACTGTCTCTTGCAAGGCCAGCATGCAACATCCCTGGACCTGAAGCTCAGGGCACAGAGGTGAGAACCTGGCACTCTTGGGGACTCTCTTTGCACAGTCCTTCCTTCTGCGGTTTACATCACCAGCCACTGGCAAGTGACTTGGGTTTATTCAGCCAGAACATCTTTCCTGTCTCCCATCTTCACTCTGCCACAGAGTGGGGTGACTTGATGCTTTGACTGAGAGCCCCAGAAAACCCTGTGTTTTATAACAGGGCACTTGTAAAATGTTGACATACCATGCCACTGTTTTTTAGCAACTTTGATAGCTTATACAGATTAGGAATGCTGGCATAAAGCCTCGCCTAGATAGATTAAAGTCAATCCAGTGGACAGGCAGCCACACAAACTCGTGTATAGGAAGGGTAGTGCACTTAATACCCTGTTCAGACTGAGCACAGGAGAGCCAGCCAGCGAAGCTCTTCGGTGTACTTAGTAGTTAAAAGGGAGCAGGCACAAGTGACGATGTTGTTTGAGACACTGGCCACTCGTGGGTGCCTGCATAGGACAGCCTTGTCCATAAAGACCCTCTACCAAAGAGCAAGATAGAGTTTCTTATTGCTATGCACAAAAAGGTGTGACAGGCACAGTGTGAGGAAAGATCGTCTATAATTGCATTTCAGACAAGCAAGGCACAGTTTCATAGAGGATGGAACACAAGAAGGGTTTCAGGCAGAGACCAGCTGTCCTGGAACTGTAGGGTAAAGCCACGGTTTGCAGCAGGCCTGTGTGCTGGGCTCGTTCACACGGGATGCTTGAGCCCGGTGCTGGGAGTGATGGGATGCCCCAGTTCTTGGGAGATCCATGGCTACCTGTCCTCTTTTCCTAGGTACCAGGTAACAAAAGTGTCCGGGAGCTGCGGAGCAGTGCCAGTGCTCTGAGCCACACCCTGGAAGAGTCTGCATCTCTCCTCACCATGTTCTGGAGAGCAGCCTTGCCAAGTTCGCCTGGGCCTGGACTGGTAGGCAAAGCGGTAAGAGGCTGGGTCTTGGTTGGTTGAAAGCTGCCTTTTCCATGCCAGTATGGCCCTGCTCCCAACCCCTTCTTCCAGGTCTTGTACCTTGACGTTTGCGCTGATCAAGAGACCTGTTGACAATATGGCGCTCTTCCTCCACCCCTAAGGTCCGCCTGGCCAAGAGATTATAGACTGTCACCATGAGCATGAGAGCCTCTTTTAGCCGTGGTCTGGAGTCTCAACAGCTTTTAAAGTTTGTGTCTCTGGGTCAGGCCTGAGGAAGCCAGGCACCTCCTGGGGTCTGCTTGCCTCTCTGGCGGGCTGTGGTTGGCAGACTCTTACACGGCGGTATTCCAGCTGCAGATAACTGTTGCTGATGTCTGTGGACCCAGATATGCTAATCCAAGGTGCTTTCATGTCGCCACAGTGGAAGATATTTGGAAAGTTTCCCACTGTCCTCTGGCCAGCCCCATCTCTTCAGATAGAACATCCCTGAACCCCTAAGTGTCACTTACGATGAGGAGTTACGGAAATTCTACAGGACCAAAACAGAGCATTTGCTTGCATTTGAGATTTAGTGCTGACCTAGAGAGAGGCTCTCTCTCCAGCAGGCTTTTCCATGTCTCTCTGGTGGCCTGCTCCTCAGCTGTCTCCAGCTGGGGTTTGAGAGTTTTGATATTGTTTGTTCGTTTTGCCTTATTTTATTTTTCTCGAGACAGGGTTTCTCTGCATATCTCTGTCCTGGAACTCACTCTGTAGACTAGGCTGGCCTTGAACTCGGGGATCCATCTGCCTCAGCATCTCAAGTGTTGGTAGTAAAGATGTACATCATCGTTGCCTGGCTAAGGTTCGAGGGGTTTTAAAAGGAGGGAATTCAATACAAGAAGACTGAGAAAATGGTAGCATTCTGCTCGACCATCGCGTGCATGGCGTGCGTTCAGCCATAGGGGGATTGTCTAAGTCTATCCCTCCTCCTCAGGGACAGTTGATGGAGAAGGAACTCCTGGATCTGCGAACCCAAGTGTCCCAACAGGAACAGCTCCTCCAGAGAACTAACGAGCGTCTGAAGATGGCTAAGCAGAAGAAAAAGATCATGGAACAGTACATCGTGAACCACCGTAGGTGTCCCTGAAGGACCCGTGGGGAGGGCTCTTCCAAGACACCCGACCTTGCAGCTGATCAATAGTGACCAGAGGGACTCGGGAATGTTGGGGGGCACTGATGAGCAATGGTGGGTACAGAGGGAAGGGGTGTGGCTAGCAACAGACCACACACACGGAGTGGCAGAGAAAGTGGTTTAGGATGCATGTGCCGAGCAAGTCAGACTCAACTGGTAACTTCCATATTGTGGGGCCGTTTTATGTTTGCAGTGACCAGGACCCATGATGTCTTGAAGAAAGCACGGACTAACTTAGAGGTAAAGGCAACACTACAGCACTTAACCACAGAGCCTGTCCTTATCCCACCACTCCGGCCACGTGTCTGTGGGGCCCCTGGCTAGCTCTGATATTCTGAGAGCTTGCTGGTCATGTGGGGCCCCTGCCTAGCTCTGATATTCTGAGAGCCTTCTGGTCCAGTGTAGGCCATGGCTCCCCAGCAAACCCAACTCTACCTTGCTCCTCGGCCCCTCTGCTTGCCCTTGTCTTGTTTCTCTCTCTCCTCTTCACTGAAGCTCTCTGTCCTTTATGTGGGGTGAGGAGGCTGGGAAGTAAAGCGCAGGTGACCCCCTGAGGGCAGGGACATTTGGAGTTTGCCTCAGAGGCCAGTTGTGCACAGCGGGAGTTCCCTAAAAGGCTCGGTGGAAAATACAAACAACGTAGACAGAACCTTACAAATTGCCCCCTACCGCCCCCCCCTCCCCCGCCATGATGGCTGCGAGGTTGGGAGTATCCTTGCCTTTGAAGGTCCCGGATGATCTTGGTTTAGTCTCATGGATCTAGAAGAGAACTTGAAAATAAACCCTGCCCACTAAGGGGAAGGCTGTCTATCCCTGGCAGGTGTTCTCCACAGTTACCTCAAATGCTAAGTGCCGGCCCTCCCCCGGGGAAGCAGTGTGAGGGAGAACTGTGTGTAAATGATGTAGCTTTGAAATCAGAACCTATTCTCTGAATATAGACTTGACACAGCCAGAGCAGCCCAGTCTCTGCCCAGAAAGTTCCTAATTGCGTCTGCCACAATGTCTGCCCGCGTGCAAGGGGGTTGGGCCATGGTGTAGCTCACTCTTTTGTCTTGGTCTAATTCTTCTCTGCTGACTCCTTTCTTTCCTGAGCCTCTGTAGCACGGCCCTTACGAGATTGCCTCTATGCAGCCATATTCCTGTCCCAGCAAAGGTAACCGACCAATGGCCTCCAGCACCACTGGCTCAGCCTGGGGAAGCGCGCCTCACTAGTTCCTAGGCCCCTGTGGAGGGTCACAGGCCTGGGCCTAACTTAGTCCCAAGGCCTGTCACTAACTGGCTGTGTGGCTTTGGCTGGCCCCTTCTCTGTGAGCCTGCTGCCCCAAGTCTATAATGGTAGAACTCTTCTTTTGTCTTTTTCTTTTCTTTTTTTGTTTGTTTGTTGGTTTTTTGTTTTTGTTTTTTTGAGACAGGGTTTCTCTGTAGCTTTGGAGCCTATCCTGGAACTAGCTCTTGTAGACCAGGTTGGACTCGAACTCACAGAGATCCACCTGCCTCTGCCTCCCGAGTGCTGGGATTAAAGGCGTGTGCACCATCACCACCCAGCTTAGAACTCTTCTTAGATTATCTCTGAGGTCCTGGGGACTGGACTCCCTCTCTGATAACTGGGACATGACTTACCAAGAGGCCTTCCTGCTGGATCCCTCTCCCCTCTGCAGAGGGCTCGTTTTGCGTGTTCATATCTTGCTCAGCGCTTTTTTTCTTGAGAGATATAAAGACCCCTTTGGTTTCTGTTTGTTTGCCGGACCACTTGCTTTGGAGCATGAACTGACTCCTGAAGGGAGCATGCTGGGGTCCAGCCACTCAGTCTGGTGATGGAAGCAGCAGGAATCTGGGAATATGCAAGGTTTCCCTCTAACCTAGGCTTCAGGAGTCTCCAGGCCAGCACTCCCCGCCCCGTGCTCCTCCTCCTAACCAGCTCTCAGGCTCTTGGCTTCCAGCACATTTGCCCCTCACTCCAGACTCCAGCTAGCTCTGACTAGGTTTGTTTCCCTCTTATCTGCAGGTGAAATCCTTCAGGGCTCGGTCACACACCTCAGCCTTGTGACCCTTGCCTTCCAGGAGCCACACAAGAAGCGAAGCCAGAGGTTCTTAAAGCAGCAGGAAGGGTGGGCCTGCCCCAGCCTTGTGCAGTTGCCTATCTGCTAAGGAATACCTGGTCCCACCCCTCCCCTGCTGGAGGTCCGGAAAAGGGCTCAGAGCTGTGTCCACATGGGACAGACAGGAAGGAGAGTGGCATCCTGGCAGCAATGATTATGGTTCGCCAAGGCCCACTGGGCCCAGCACTAAGCAAAACTGATGTAGACTGCGTAGAGGGCTTTGCGGCACTGCTTCCAAACAGCCTCGGCGGCATGGCACCTGCCCTGTCGGTTCTTGCCTCAGCATCTGTCCTCAGCACCGCCAACTCAGGAGAACCAGGACCTCACTGCCCACAAAGGGATGCGTGGTCCCAACACCGAAGCTCCTCAGACAGTTGTAAAAGCACACTCTCGGGCGACAGTGCCCTGCTGGACAGTGTTGGGGCTCAGCAAGCTCCCCTCACAAACCCGCTCTTAACCCAGGCCAGCCCCGTGGGTCAAGCCAGGTAGTACTTTGGTCTGTACCACCACACCAGAGTCTACATATCAAACGTGGCGACTTGTAGGTGCCCCCTGCTTAGCCCAGCCCCTTCTGTTTCTTATATGATATCAAGTTGAATTGGCTCCCTTAAATGTGCTGTCCCTTATAATCCTCAGGGGAATGGGGGACTGGAGGCCGCATGGAGCCTGTTGAATGTCTAGCATACAGCACAGGTACCTCTTTGAATGGCATGGGCGAGGGCTGTTCTGTCCTGAAGGCTGTGTGTCTTCACAGTGCTTGTAGGATGTGGGTGTGTGTATAAATGTATAATATAGATTTCTATGTTGCTCTGGCCATGTGTTGCAGGCTGTAATGTGTAGACAGGTGAGAAGACACTCTGCAGTCTTTCTGATGGCTATTAAAGCAAGCTGTGTATAAAGTAATTGCTTTCCTTTGCTTATTTCTGCTCCAGTTCCTAGAATAAGGGTATAAGAATATGAAAGACGTGTGCTGCCATCTGGCATCCCCCTGTGTGTGCGCCTTATCTCAGGTAGTCTGCCCAAGGCTCCCTGAGTACAAACCCTCCTTCCCCGCAAGGCCCTATTTCTGCTCTGACAAGATGAAAGAAACCATCGTGAACCTGGAAAAACTCGCTCAACTGCAGGACAACTGTGTCTTGGTAGGGGCGGAAAGATTGCAGAAAGGAAGCGGATCACAGAACGGCCGCAGCAGGAGATAAAAACTTCAGTTCTCCTTAGAAGTGAGGGGTGAACAACATCTCTGGTACTGAAGAGGTGAACCTGTTTACGAACCAAGGAGCAGTGACCCATTTTAATAACAGAGGTCAGGTGTCTCTGGCAGCACACACCTTCACACAGCATACATCTGCACACAGCACACACAGTGCACACCTTCACATAGCACACAGTACACACCTTCACAGTGTATACCTTTACACAGCACACAACACATACCTGCACACAGCACACACCTGCACACAGCACACAACTGCACACAGCACACAGCACACACCTGCACACAGTGCACACCTTCACACAGCACACACCTGCACACAGCATACAGCACACACAGCACACACCTGCACACAGCATACAGCACACACAGCACACACCTGCACATAGCACACACCTTCACACAGCACACACCTGCACACAGCACACAACTGCACACAGCACACACCTGCACACAGCACACAACTGCACACAGCACACACAGCATACAGCACACACAGCACACACCTGCACATAGCACACACCTTCACACAGCACACACCTGCACACAGCACACACCTGCGCACAGCACACACCTTCACACAACGTACACTTTTACACAGTGCACACCTGCACACAGCACACACCTTCACACAGCACACACCTGCATACAGCACACACCTGCACACAGCACACACCTTCACACAACGTACACTTTTACACAGTGCACACCTGCACACAGCGCACACCTTCACACAGCACACACCTGCACCGTTGCAGGTCATTAGCACTAAGACAAAGCAGTGACAGACAGACTTACCAGCATCCTCCACCAGCTTGGAGCAGACTGTCTCCCTAGAGGTAGGAGATGGCGAAGCTCTGCCCAGTCTGGATGGAAAAGCCCCACGCGCTGCTAGAGAGGATGCTGATGATGAAACTGCAGATCTGGTGCAGAATTTTGATGAGAATCCTAAGTCAACGCCAACTGAACTGAGGCAACTTCTGAAGATGGTGACGCTTGTAAAAGTGCTATTCTATATCATGACTGCTTTTCAAATTCTCTTGTTTATGGATCTGATAAAGTCTAGGTCTCTAATATATTTAAGCTCAAGCTTCCCTGGACACTGCAGCTCTTTTCAGGTTTTGCTTATACACAATTAATTCCTTGAATTAATTAATTAATTAATTAAGCTGAAGAAGCCTGGGAAAAAATTTGGAGAGGGGTTAATAAAAGTCTCTGTCTGGCCAAAAAGATAAATAAAATAAAATAAAAAGAAAAGAAAAAGAAAAAAGAATGTGAAAGATGCAAGCAGTCATAAGAAACCCAGAGGCAGAGCTGGAGAGATTGCTCAGTGGCAAAGAATACACGATGCTCTTGCAGAGGACCCAGGTTCAATTCCCAGCCCCCATGTCACATGGCCCACAACTGCCTATAACTCCAACTCCAGGGGTATCCGATGCCTCTGGTCTCTGCAGGCTTCTGAACTCACACACGAATGCTCGCCACCACCATATAATACAAAACAAAGCAAAACACCAAAGGCTGGGAGATGGCCCAGCAGTTAAGAGCACTGGCTGCCTTTGTAGAGAACCAGATTTTATTCCCAGAACCCACATGATGGCTCATAACCACCCGCAGGGAAGCTCCAGGGGATCCAATGCCCACGAGGAACTGCCCTAGTTCCAGCTAGGCTCTACCTTCTACCCTTGCCTCTTCCCATAAGGCCATTTCACGAATCCATTGAGGAAGCGTTCCATCATCCCACGAGAGCCCATGAGCTAACTGTAATGCTGGCACACCCAGGGCTCCCCTGCCCTCCGCATTCTCAATCTAAGGCTGCTGACTTTGCAGGGAAGTAGAATGTTGGTCACCATGGCAAGGCGTTGGCGGAGAGGGAGAAATTTTCACCAGAGGGTACAAAGCTTCATTTTCACAGAGGCTGTGAGTTCTAGAAAGCCAAAGGGCAGCACTGGGCCTATAGTTAACGTTTTCACACTCAAAATATGCAGACAAAGGTCAAAGTGTTTGCACCAAATACATACATACACACAAATGTGACTGACAGTATAGAGATAACGGGGAAGGCACTTGCTGATAAATCACACCCTGGTTCGATCCCCAGGACCCACAGGGTAGAAGAAGAGAACTGAGTACCTCAGATCATCCTTTGACCTTCACATGCATGCTCACATGCACACATAAGTAAAATAAATAAATAATAAATATAAATGCAATACAAAGTCAGATATACTAATAGCTTACTGTAACAGTTTGCTCTATATATACACATATCAGAGCAGGTATACTGTAAATATATTCAGTTTTAATAAAAACGTTTCCAAGATTGCAAAATATTGAAAATAACATAAAATATGGACAAATAAGTTCATATTTTTGTAAGTTCATATTTTCATATGTTCAAAACATACAAAAGTCTGTATGTTGAAGGTGGGGTTTTGTTATTTTGTGTGTGTGGTTTTGTTGTTATTGTTGTTATTGTTGTCTTTAATGTATTTACTTTTCCATGACCTCAGGCCAAAGGTGTAGAAAGAAGATAGGCCACTCCTCTGGATTTTAGCTTGCTAGGGGGAGGGCATGATCAGGTGGGTTGAAATCAGTTGAATCAACCCTCTGTTTAACCCTGTCTTCATGCAAGAGAGACAGGCAGGAAGAGAATGAGGCTTGGAACATCACTTCACTTTCTTGGCTTCCATGTTCCCCTGGCTTTTTCTAAGCTGAGGATTCAGAGGGAGAGCTCCGAGTTCTGTTGCTATACTTACAGATGTAGCTGTGGGTGACTGGGTATTATGCCATTGTGAAGTCACAAGCACTTGAAAGCCGGCCTCTCCTGTTCCATCCATCTTTCAACCATGCTGCATCACGACAGGTTTGCAGATATATCCAAAGAGGCTCTAGAGAAGTTCCTAACCTCCATTTAAAATGCTGCTATTGGCTCGGAAAAGCACAGGGTGTGATGGTTGATCTTCACTGTTTACTTGGCTGGATTTGGAACCACCTGGGAGACACACTTCCATGTTTGCCATTGAAGGAGTTTCCCGGAGAGGTTTAATGGGAAAGCCAAGTGTCCTTTCTATAGGCTGCCACTAGAAGGCATGGCCCAGATGAATGGTGGATCTTCCTGCCTCAAAAGATCCAGATTAAGAGTGGGTCTTCCCACTTTGAATGCTGTAATTAAGAAAAACCCTTCACAGATGTATCCAGCCACTTGGGTTTTAGCTCATTCCAGATGTAGTCAACCTGACAACCAAGGACAGCCATCACAGCACCCAGGTCTGTATCATCCATGCTTTTCCTCCCCGTGGGGCTCTCTCACAATGACCAGTGACACAGCCAACCTTCGACTGAGGGGCACTGTCTGGGAGCTTCTTCAGGTTCCTTTTGTCCCATGTTTCCAGGATCTAGAGAGCCCAGCACCGTCCCAAGTCTTCACTGTCACCTTCCCAATCCTAGTTTGTACTCCTGGTACCTGCTGTTGGTGTCTCACCTGCCGAGGGGGCCTGCTGGATTTAGAATTACAGTCTTTGGGCTGGAGAGGCAGCTCAGCCATTTAAGGTGAGGCCCACAACCAAAATGTAAGAATTTCAGGCTCCTTCCGGTATGGACTGGCAAATGCTTTACAGCACAGGGACTCAGCAGATGTACCCATGAGCTTCACTAACTTAGAGGGAGGTTCTCTAAACAGGTAGAGAATTTTATATGTATGGATAGAGCAAAAGGAGCAGCAAAAGAGACTTTGATTTATTACATTTCCATGAGGACAAATGTCATTGCTTGTCAGTCGTTTGTCTTTCAGAGAGCCAGGGTTTCAGCTCTCTATCCACATAACTCCTGCCACCCTCTGGTCCTATTTTCACCGCAAACATTTAAGATCATTTAATCCTTTATAACTTATGTGTATATTCACAAAATAAATGATTTTTTTAATGTTCAAGGTCATCCTTGGCTGCACAGTGAGTCTGAAGTCAGACTGGATTTCACGAGAGGAATAAAACAAACAAAGAAAAGAAAGAAAGGAGCCTTCAGGCAAGAAATTAGTCCCTCTCCAGGACAGAACCATACTGGCAGAAAACCCCATCCACACCCAAAATGGATGATTTTGATCAGATTACGAACTTCTGATACGGTGCTATGTGAGCCACCTACTTTGAACCGACACTGTGATTGGATGGAACCAGAGAGAACCTTACGGGAGAAAGTGTGTGTTCTTCGCATTGGGGAGAGACCTGGGCCTGCCACCTAAGAATACCCAGGAAGTGTTCCATGAAGGAGGTCCTGGGGGATCACAAATGTCACTAAGGGAGCTAAAGAGATGGCTCAGTCACTGAGAGTGTTTGCTGATCCCAGCATCCATATAAGGTGGCTCACAGCTGTCCGCAATTTCATCACCAGGGGACCTGATGCCTTCTTACAAATAAAAATAACAAATAAATATTAAAATAACAGATTCCCACTTAGTCTTTCTGAGTTTTAATCCGAAAGAATCCTCAAATTGGAGGGCGTGTATTTAAAAAATACGTTCTTTAAAACCTCCCCTACTGGTGGTTGAACCAAATTTCCCTGGAAAATCTAGAGGGTGCTGGCTCAAACGGGAATGCGCTATCCACCCAGGACGGTGTCAGATGAGGATGGGGAGGTGAGAAGCAAGAAAGAGAGGAGATAGCAGGTGGAGGAGTGGCTCCAGAGTGAGATGAGAGCTAAAGGAAAAGAGGAGGGCAAGAGGCGGGGCGGGGTGAGGTGGGGTGGGGCGCATAGAGAGCTGGTCTCTCCTTAGGTCCAATGCTCTGCTCTTGACCGCCACTCTGGACGTCTTACGTGGCACGCCAAGGTCACAGTGTGAGGTGTAGGAGCTGTGGACTCCACTACCGTGCTATTTTCGATTCTTGGATTTGGCAGCTCTCACTCTCCCTGAGCAGCTCTTGGCTCATTCCGTCCTGGGGATTCGGCATCCAGAGACTCCCAGAGCCCCGGGAGAAAGTATCATGGAGCCTCGGGTACCAGAAGGTGGGGAAAGAGACCATAGATCGCTAAAAGCCTGCACCTTCTCTAACTTTCTCTAATTAGGGCGTCCCTAGCTTTTCTTTGGTAACGCCCCCTAGGCGGGTCTTAAGTACAGACGCGTTTTGTGCGCTGTCCCCAACTGTCCGCCAGGAGGCACCCATACCCTTACCCCGGAGACTTCGCAGGCAAAAAAAAAAAAAAGACTCTCCATGGCTGTGAAAATTCCTTAAACTTTGAGAGTGGATTTCGCCTTTCATAGCGGGATCTTGACTGTTTGAGGTTCCCCCAAAAGGTCGAGACAAGAGAAACTCGTTCTTCCTCATCGTCTCAAACTGTAGTCCATCCTGTCTTGAATCTCTCTACCTCTCCCCGTCCCCACTTCTCTCCGAAAAAGAGAAGCATAGGAGGACAGGGGATGGAGAACTGGGCAAAGCTGTGGGAAATGGGACGAAGGAAAGACAGAAAGAAAGCCAAGTGGATAAAATACCCGAAAAGGAATGGGAGGAGGGGAGGAAGGGAAGGAGGAGGGGAGGGAAGACTGGATCCTGTGTTGTCCAAATCCTGCTCGGAACAGCAGCAGCGGCTATGTGAGGGGTGGGTGGGAGGTGGACTAAGGTAAGGAATGCCTAGGGCAGGAATTTTCCTCAAAACAGAAAGCTCCTGCCCCATGGACTGGGTGGGGGCCTTGCTGGCGGCCTAAAATGCCCTTTTTTGTGTCCGATCCCAAAAAGATTTGATCTCATTCGGGGGTGGTGGGGTGGCGGTACAAACCTAAAGAACAGGCAGCGAAGACGTGAGCTGGGCGAGAACTTCTGTGTATCTAACGTGCTTGGATCCAGTCTGGCGAGGATAAATGTTCAGGGAGGAGATTCCTGGAGGCCAGGAATGGATTTACATACTTACAGCCAGCTAAGGATGAGTCAGTTGTGGTATAATGGTGTGCGCTCTAGGCTGGGAGTCCAGCGATCAGAGTTCAAACCTCAGCAGGGTTTCTTCACTTTTAGTAGAAACCAGAAACTAAAGCTGCCGTCTTGTACTTCAGAGTCTTGTACTCTGAAGCCCACACCGGGTTTGAAAGTAAACTCATTTCGTTTCTCCTCCTAGTCTGGTGGTTCAGGAGGCAGAGAAGTCCCCAAAGTCAGGAGTTGCTGTAATCCCGGGGCCCTGGCTGCTCCTCTCTACCATTTGTGACTTTCCACTTTATCCCCAGATTCTCTTTGTCTCTCAGGAGTACAGGTCCCAAGTGGAGGAAGCTGCTAGCCAGTAGCACTTTGGTGTGTGTGTGTGGTTGTGTGTGTGGTGTGTGTGTGTTTATTATGCTATACATTATACATGTGAACTGCATACGCTGTTTAAGCTAGCTGAAGACAGGCCATGGGAGTGAAGAGGACTCTCTTGTCCCCAGACTCCAGAGTGTTTCATGTCTTCCCATGGTGGCTAATCTTGGTGGTCAACTTGACATAACAAGGGAGGAGGAAGCCTCATTCAGGAGACCGCCTCCATGTGATGGTCCTGTGGGTGTGTCCGTGGTTGTTTTTTTGATTGTCAGTTGATGTAGGATGACCCACAGCCCACAGTGGGCAGTTCCAGCCCTGGGCAAGCATACTTTTTTTTTTTGGCTGTTCTCCAACTTTATTTGAGATTCAATAGGTTAGTTCTCATCCACATTGACTGTCTGTAGATTTTTGAATGTGGTAACAGGCACGTAAGTTACCAATGTGTAGAGTTTGTTTGGTGAGTCCTCATCCTCATTACGTTTTCTGGACAAACGTACCCGGATACGATATGGAACATTCCTTATTCCTTTGGCCCAAACGGCTTTATTGAGCCTGGTATCAATCCGCACATCTGGAGTCCCCATTTGCCATGGGCAAGCACACTTGAGCTGCATAAGAAAGCTGGACCAGAGCCAGAGCAAGCCAGCAAATAGCTTTTCTCCATGGTTCCTACTTTAAACTCCTGCCTCAAGTTCCTGGACGATAGACTGTGATCTAGGAGAGGAGACAAGCCCTTTCCTCTCCAAGTGTCTTGTCGTCAGAATGTTTCATCCCAGCAACAGAAAAGCAGATTAGAACACCCCCAAGATGACTGTCCTGCCTGGAGCAGGTAGCTCCCCCTCCCCACACCCCTCCTGCCTCTGTCAGATTCTAGACTTGGGGGATGGTGTGTTTACCCAGTGTCAAAATTTGGCACAAGAGCAGGGTCTAGGCACTATCCACTGAGCCCCTATTGGGACTCCACTGGGAGCTAGAGAGCCAATGAAAATGACAGTAGATGTTCGGTTTGGTGCAGGAGCCACCACCCAGACAGGGGAGCCCGGGTCCTAAGGCAGCGAGGTTCTCAGCCTTCCTAATGCTGCGACCCTTTAATATAGCTCCTCATGTTGTGGTGACCCCAACCATACAATTGTTTCATTGCTACTCCATAACTGCAATTTTGCTACTTTTATGAATCATAATGTTAAAAAAAATCTGTTTTCTGATGGTCCTAGGCGACCCCTCTGAAAGGGTCCTTTCCCCCCCCCAAAAGAGGTCATGACCCACAGGTTGAGAACTGCTGTTCTAGGGGCTTAGTAACCAAAAGAAGTTTACTTTCTAGAGAGACACTGACCCAGTTATGACCGGCTGAAGCCTTTTACTTGAAGGTTACCTAGGAGAGAGGAGCCAGTCCCGGCCCTCTTGATCACCGAGCTGAGACCTTTTTGCCTTTCTGGCCTCTCTCAACCACCTCTGTTGAGCTCTTCCTTCCATTTCTTTTCAGGTTCCAGACAGAACTCTCTAAAACAGCAGATACACTTTGCAGCACTTCCTAACTACTCAGAATTCCAACCAGAGGAAAACAATTATTTAAATTTCTTCAGGCTCCTCCGTTGGATGGTCCGTTTAAAACGGCTTCTAGCATTCCCACGATCTTTTCCAAAGGAGTTTTTCTGGCGCGGAGTTCTGGCAGAAGGAATTCCGCTGCAGTGATTCGCGGCCCGGGGAGAAGCCACCTGGGTTTCTGTTTGTTTGTTTGTTTGTTTTTGTTTTTCGAGACAGGGTTTCTTCTGTAGCTTTTGGAGACCGTCCCGGAACTAGCTCTTGTATCCCAGGCTGGCCTCGAACTCACAGAGATCCGCAAGCCTCTGAAACCCAGGCTCAGCTCTTTTTGTATAAATTTAACATTTAAAGAGATTCCCCAACCAAACGCAGCGGAAGACAACTGCGTCCCCTGCTAGTTTCGACGAACTGAAATGCGCTGAAATTGCTCAAATCCAAGACCAAGATAAGAGGGGCTAGCGCTTAAATTCCTTTCATCCTTCGGGTGCAGAAACAGGAGAGGTAGCTGGGGGGGTGGGGGCGGTGGTGCGGGCAGCCAGCAGGCGGTGTGCAGCCTTGCCGGTGCGGAAGTCTTTCCGGGCTCAACTGACCTGAGGATAGGGAGGAGCCTGGCCTCCGACGTGACGAGTCTCAGGAGAGTCAGGTGGCCAAGGATGGGATACCCTATTGCGGTGTCGAGGAAGCTATGCTGTGTACTGGTGTCTCTAAACTGAGAGTTGGGACACATCTGCCGCGCGTGCAAATGGCCTAGAGCAGGAGGGAAGTACCTGATCCCCTTTCCTTCCTGTGCTAAGAAAATGGATCCTACAATGGACTAAATAGAAAGGTCCCACCGAGATTTGAACTCGGATCGCTGGATTCAGAGTCCAGAGTGCTCACCATTACACCATGGAACCACACAGTCTGTAGTGCTCTGACTCACTATACGTGACCAAACCCATTCTCAGTCTCCATCGTACCCCACAATTTTTTCCTCAAGCACTTTTCCTATAATCAGATAGGGTCGGAGCACCCTCAATTTACAACCTAAAGAATCGCTGCACTCACGTTCCTTCTGTTTAGCTCTTGGCGTGTGGAGTGTAGCGGGACAGGTGTCTCTCAGAGAACGAGAAAGTGGGTTTAACATTTTAGGATCCGGGAAGTGGATCGCTGGTGTCTTGTTCTAACATGCAATCCTTGGCCACCGTCCCCTTTCCCATGCCCCGCCGGAAAAGGGTTTCCTTATTTTGCTTTGCAATTTTCTTCTTATTGTCCAGATTCCCCTGGTTTCTCCTCCAGCCTCCCACCTTTTTTCCGCTTCCTTACTCCGTGACCCTCTCCTCTCTGTTCTCTACCTTCATCCCCCACTCACAGCCCAGATCATTGGGAAGTTGCAGCCGCAAAAAGAAAGGAAGGCGAGGGAATGTTCACCCGGCCGAGGAGCATCCTTGTTTCCCGGGAGCGGAGTCTTTCCAAGAACCGGAGCAGCCCTCGGGACCTGGACAGCTCTGACCTTAGGTGAAAGTGAGCAAAGTCCAAATTCAGAGCTGGAGATTCTGTGACGCTTCCCGGAATCCCTGAGAAACTGCTGGAACACAGTGAAACTTTCCTGCAGGTTCACTGGCAATTCCTCTCAGCGCCCCTAGTGGTTACCCAGCATAGTTCACAGAGCCGGGCCAGTGGGGCTTGGGATGTTATGAAGATGGGGAAGAATTCTGGGTGATACCTTAAAATGAGAAGTTTAGCAAACTATGACTGAGATGGATATAGGAGGGAGATATGCATTTCCTGCATTTCCTGGCAGCCAGGGGTAGTTGAGAAAGCACCTACATCTTCCGATCCAGAATGTGGATCGTTCCCTAAACATAGGGATGGAGGTCACCCTGTCGTAGACCCAGGAAACTGCTGCTAGACAGCAGACCTGCAAAGATCCACCGACCCCGAGTTCTTCCATCTTGGACCTGGGCACAACTAACACCTGGGCACTAGTAATTCTTCAATAGAGGAAAGAATCTGTGTTAGAGAGCAAGGATGTGGTTTTTCCTTAGACTGAGATACAGTGGGCAGTTTCGATCGGTGCTAAGGTTTGGATGGGAAGTTTGGACGGATGAAGTCTGGATGGGAAATACCCCTTTCATCCCCTAAGGCTCCCGTACCTTTCAGGGGTAGGCCCTAGGATCAAGGGATCCCGGGGGACTAATTTCTCCAGGGGATTTTGAGGAAATGAATCCTGACGGGAGAAAACAGGGCAGCGAGGGGCAAATTTGAAGGGTATGCCTTGCCCAACCATGTCACTTCCTTTCTCCCCTCACCTCTCTCTCTACCTTGTGACTGCCATGGAGTGAGCATCTCCGCTAGGCCACGTGCTTTCTGCTGTGAAGATTCTGCCTCTGCTCAGGTTGAAAGCAATGGTGCCAGCCAATCATGGGCAGGGACCTCTGAGTTCACAAGACCAAGTAAACCTTTCCATGCTTAAGTTATTTCTAACACACACACACAGAAACACACAAAATGGGGAACCACAAATGAAGCCCAGCTGCAGTTTTTATATGATCAACCGTGGTTGTTGCCCTTGGGGGAAGTGAGTGCAGAGGATGGAATTTAATTTCTCTCAAAGTATTCTTTTCTTATACGAATAACTTAAGAGAATAAAATAGATACATGTGTCGCATTTAAAAAGAAAGAAAATAAGAAAAAAAAGGAAGATGGCTCAGCTGTTTCCATTATGGAAGAATTTGATCTGGGAATGAGTTTCTCCAAGGAGAGAATTCTGAGAATGTGACAGAATCCTGAGAGACACCGGAAACAAAGCTCCAACTTCACATAGTCAGTTGGAGCAGCGGAAGATGTGTTAGTCAGGTGGCTACAGAGTTTCCATAGGAATCCCTCCCCATTTTCTCTGCCTACCTCTCAAAGCCACTATCTTCGTGTACTTGAGAAACGGGGCTTCAGTTAAAGATTTCATAATGATTGAACCTCATTTTCCACATTTAAGAATGGCAGCCCTCTCCCCCCGCCCCCCAAGAATCAGGACCCCTGAGGAAGGGAGGCAGAAAGACTCTAAGAGCCAGCAGTCAGGAAGGACCAGACCAAGAGCATCTTCTGGACCTGACAGGACCCATGAACCCACAGCAGCTGGAGTTTTCCCCGCACAAGATCAAGGTAGGTGACATTCCAAACTGGAAAGGAAAGGCCTTGAGCCCCCCCCCCCCCATCTGAGAACCTATGGGCAGTTGGTAGCTTCTGGAGGAGAGCAGTTTTAAGGGTGTGGTCCATGGGGGGGGTTACCACACACCTGTGAATGGTCCAACACCCATGAATATATAAGCAGCACAAATAAGACTCCATGGGATTAAAAAGAAAAAAAGACAAGTTGGGGGAGGGTGAAGAGTTGGGGATGGATCTGGGAGCACTGGGGATGAAAATGACCAAAATATATCATACTCATGTATGAAATCCCATAGAATAAAAATATTCCTTTTACAAATGACTGAGGCCTGGAGAGGTGTCTGCTGCACTAGCCTGAAGTCCTAAGGTTGGATCCCTAGCACCCAGGCATAAATCTGGCATGGCAATGCACTCCCTCCCAGCGTTTCTAGCACCGGGAAGGAAAGGCAGGAGGATCGCTGGGGCTTGTTGGCCGGCTAGCTAGCCTATCAGTGGGTGGGTGAGTTCCTGCTTCTCTGAGAGATCCTGAGCAATAAAGGTGGAGAGCAATAGAAGGAAATATCTGACTGGCCTGTAAGATATCCACCATGGTACAATAGTGGCGTGTTCATTGTGGGGTGGCATATAGTCTATTCTCACAGTGAGGAATGTAATTTAGTAGACAAGTAGAGAGGGCTCAGGAGAGTGGTCCCCAGCCCTGTGTTTATCAGAATCCCCTGGGAATTTTAAAAGTTCATACGTGTGGACCCCACACCTACGATTTCCACTTAACTGAGCTGGAGGCAGCAGACAGTCATTGGTATGCTTAGATTCTCTGTTGGGGATAACAATGAACAGTCCGGGATGACAATCATTGGCCTAAGAGCTCAGCTAATCCAGCACAGGACAAGAGCTACATATGCAGTCAATTTGTAGAAAATGCTGGAAACAAACAATCGCGAGTTGCATGCATTCCTGTAGTTAACTGGCACTGCCTGGGACAGAAAAAGGACAAGTGGTAGACGCGCCTGTCCTTCAGCGATGGCTTCTCCAGTCATGACAATCCACACCTTCAGGTTCTGCTCATACCTCGACTTTACCAGCTTCTGACAGCAGAATCAGCCAATGACTCAACTACAATTGCTGTATAATGCTTTTATTAGACAGTTTAATGGACAAAACAAACCCTCATTTTCATGTCCCATTACACAGTTTTCAGGCAGGTCACTGTCCAGCTGAGAATGAACTGAAGCAGCTTTGCAGTCAGCATCAGAGGCCACAGACAGCACCGGTGAAGAGACCCACGCGTATGGAACCGTCTTCGCATCCTCACCCCTGCGGCACAACAAAGTGCTAGAGTGGAAACCACCAACACCCGCCAAATTCAGTCTCAGACAGGCCACCCGGTACAGAACTTAGGACGAATTAACACTGGTATCGGGCTGGCCTAGAATGATAGCTGCAGAAGGCGCTCTACCGAGGGGGAACAGAAGATGGCCAACACCTGATACAACTCTTCCTGTGTCCCCTGACTGTATAATCTGACACCCACAAATACCTAATATTTAGTATTTCACACCAATCTTAAAGAAAAAGTACTGTGCCACACACAATTCTGTTAGAACTACTCAGTGTTTTACTTTTAATGAAGCTTGCTTACTTCAAAACACTAGTGAGAAACACAAGTGGAGACAAAGTCCAGCTTAGACTCCAAGAGGGAGCACATCCTACAAGTAGCTGACTTGAGACTTTTTCTTCTTCCCTATGATTGAAAAAAAGATTGGGCTTTTTATCCCAAACACTTCCTAAGTTCATTGCAGAAATCAGTCCTTAGTCTCCAGCTGTGACGGTCACTAAAGGATAAACAAACACCTAGACCCAGAGAGTTCTGGAGACCCTCACTCCCGCCAAGTCTCCTCTTCAGAGTCACTGGAGCCTGCAGTCCGACAGAAGATGGCAAGAACTTGGCTTTGAGCATGAGTCGTAATACAGGAACAAAATATTTATCTGCTTTTTTTAAGCCCCAAATCACAAGAACACGAGGACAAAATATCTCTGAGAAGAGTGGATATCACACACTCACTCACACGCATAGGGACATGTTGCATATTGTTTTGAGGTCAAACATTTAAAGCCCTGTTCCCCCATTTTCCCTTCCCTTCCCTTCAGCAGCATGCATGGAATACTGACACCTTTCAGAAGATTTATGGAAGATCCATTAGATCGACAAGAAACCAAAGCCAATAGGAGTGGGTGAGGTTCTCCTTTGTACTTCATACTTGAGAGGCCAGTGCTCTCGAAGCTGGATGTGCCCTGCGGGAGTGCTGCCCACAGTGGATAAACCCCACTCAAGTCTAGGTTGACAGGAAGCGGATCAACAGCTATTGTATGAAAGTTCTTCACTCAGGCGAAGCCACAACCCGTGTTTTGGGTAGCATTTGACTTGAGACCCTGGAGAACTTGTCTTACTGACCAACGACATCAAACAGAGTGCAGAGGAAAGGCAGAGGACAGACGCAACCAGGGGCTGAGAGAAGACATTTTACAGGCTGCTAAGGTTTCCGCACAATGAAATCCAAGGATCCAGGCTGTGCCCAGCTTTAATTTTTTTCCTTTTTAAAGAGGATATTTTCAGTTCCAAGTTACTTGACTCTCAGCCTCCTGGTACCACTCCTCAGCTCGTTCATCACTTCCATTTCCTCATAACCCTCAACCGGCATCACGGCTGGCTAAGAGGGAGGCGGCCCTTCTTCGGGGCTGCTTTACTCTGCCAACTCTGATTGAAAGTTCCCATAGGTGAAGAGAAAAAGGAAATTTCTACTAACTTTTTGACTGTATAAAACTGTCCCTTAAGGTAACTAATAGAAAAGCAGTGACCTCCTCTGTCCTGGTGATAATGACAGAGGTCCCCAGGGAGGAGACCAGAAGACTTGAGAAGCAGGGGCTATGATTTCCAGATGAGATGCAGAAGGACGTGAAGGTCACCAGCACCAAAACCCTGTCACCACAGCCACACCTGATAAGACAGTCTCAGCCTGCGACTGGAGACAGCTTCCCAACCCTTCTACTGCTACACCCGTGTGGAGTAAAATTTAATCCACGAACACACAGAGGATTCCAGCTCATATGTTAACAAGGACAGATACAAGAGAAGCCACTGCGTAACAACCGAGATCGAATCCTCCTCCATGGCCCACTTCTAGATGGGCACTGGGAAACCACAAAAAGCTTTCCAGTGGAACCGCAGAGCCTCCGAGTTGGTTATGATAGGATTAGACCTTAGTTTCCAAAAGGGCACACCATCCAGAAAGTTGGCTGACAGTACATGTTCTCCACAAGAGAGGAGGGGGAAGTGGCTCAGGATGGAGGAAGCCGTACTTACCCCCACCAATTACCTACCAAGGCATTTAGCAATCTGTATTCCCCCTGTGAAACATCCCATTTCCGGCTTCACACTTGTGATCAAGGAGGTCTCAGAATCCAAAGAGGACGTCTGTGTCAATGGGTGGGAAAGTCAGGAGGTAGCTAAACTGACCTGCAGGTCCCTCAGTGTGGCTGGCTCATCTCAGCAAACATGAAGTCTCTCAACCATAAACAACGTTTAATGCTTGACTTGCATTTATCTGCAAAACGGGAAGTGTCAAGATACTGGGAGAAAGTATTTTCTTTGAAACCTGAGTGGGTTGAGTACTTTTCAGTCCATGATAATCAATGACCCACTCCATCGTCAAACACATTTGAAAGAGGCAAAAGAAAAAACATCTCGTTAAAACTTGGTGCAAAGAACAACACTGTGCATGGTTATGAATACCAGGGGTAGTTCCTCACCTTACACATCTTTAAAGGTAGGGACATCTAGTATGTGCGTCTGATAAGCCTGTAGGAGCTCAGGTCGAAAGTAGTGCTTGGGTAATGAGGTACACATGTCTGGTCATATTGATCCAGGACTGTAGAATTCCTTAGACTGGAGAAGAAAATCTTAAGAACCACTTGTCAAAAGCCTGAGCTTCTTTCATAGACATTAACACTGATGGATATGCTTCTTTATATTATTAAAGAAAAACGTAGGCACATAAAACTCTTTCAGGGATAAAAGATAAGGGAGGCTCCCTAATTCTGTATTACAAACCATCTGCTGTGCTAAAGAGCAGCTGGAAACAGGGCCAGGCCTGGGACAAGCCCTGTGAGCACGTGTCATGCACCCAATACATAGGACCACACTGAAGATCTGCTTTTCTTTAGATGTTAAAGTAAGCTCTAACAAACTGGGTTCGGCCCGTACTGGGCTAAAAAGGAGGCCCTGGCACCTCCAGTCTCTGAGGTGAGTCTAATCCCATACAACTTTCCAAAGGGTCATGTATGAGATCTGAGGGAAACTACTACACAGAGTACATAAAATGAGGAGCGTTCTTGTGGGGCATCTAGTGTCATATAAAAACACAGTAGATTGCGTCACATACTGTGGGAATACAGAATCAATCCATGCAAGGAAAGCCACCTGCAATGAGGCAGCTAGCTGTAAGGAGGGCTGCAGCCTGGCACACAGCTGACCCTTTGACACCAGGGTACAGTGGCAGAACCTCTGCCTGACAAGGATCCTAAGAGTTTGCTATTCTTTCACTTTAGGAAAAGAAGCTTCCGGTACACTCACTCCTGCGGCCGCAGCTTCCCACTCAGGCCCTGGCAACTACCCACGGGCAGAGAGAACCTAAACAGCTGGGCTAGGAGGCTCCCAGTAACCTTCTTCTCATATGCATATATGTGGTTTTGTTTTTCTTAAAATAAACTCCATGAACTCATAAAGCTCTCATCTGCAATCAAATGCAAAAGCAGAGCCCTCTACTTAGAGGCTCTGAAACACACATATCAGCCTCAACACAAATCGGCCTTCCAGTCTCAGAGGAGACCGGGTCAGTTCAAAGGCAAGGGAGATGTTGCTCCAGAATCCTCGGAGGCAAGAAGAGATGTCCTCTTCAAATGGGCTTATACAGCAAGGTGGTGACATACTTCTTCTTGTAGCGATGGGTTGCACTAAGAACCATCACGCTGTCCTGCAGGGGAGAAAAAGCACACACAGCTAACTGGTCAATCTGGTGGCTGCAGATCTCCCCAGCTGTCAATCTTTCACAGTCACTGTCTTGCTAAAGTACTCCAATAAAAGCAGCTGGATGGAGGGACGGGTTATTCTGCTCACGGTTCTGGATTATAGTCCTTATGCCAGGGAGGCCATGGCGTCAGGAAGCTGATTTTCCTTGCCTAGGGAATGGCCTGCCCGCATTTTTTTAAGAAGGGTCTTCATATACCCAATTAATGTGTTCAACATAACTCCCCACAGGTATGCTCAGACTCACACCTCAGGGTGTCGACAACACCAACCAACACATTCACGTTACAAGAGACAGTCTGAAATAAGAGAAAGAGGCTGCTTTTGCTGTCAAATCCAATTCGGTTCCAGTCCAGACTCCTGTTGTGGTATTGGCTGGTAGTCTTGAGTGGTCTATATGATGGTCTCTATGTCCCTCTGCCCCTTTTAAGACTTCTTCAAAGGGCAACAGCTACCAGTAAAGTGGTTCTGAGGATCACAAGAGACGATCAGACCAAAGATCTGAGACATAAAAGGTCAGGAGGAAACACTCATTTACAACTTTACTCCCCTTCTCATTTCAAATTACAATATTAGCCCTGAGTCTAGCAAGGGAAAAGGGCGCTGTCAACCATTTCCAGAACGAAATGTTAAATGTAGTAAGGAAGGGAAACGATCCTTCTCAGAACTCATCCCTAAGCCCTGAAGCAGGTCCAACTGCCACTTGACACCAAGGACGAATTCGCAATGTGCTCTCTGACCTGGAGAGAACCGTGGGGGTTCCTGTCTATCCTTAAAGTTCAGGAAGCTTCCCTTAGACAGCCATTCTGGTGGGTCAATTCCACATGGCCGAACAAGCCGAGAACCCAAGTCAAGCCAAACAGTCAGCACTGACCTGTGTCATAAGCAGAACAAGGGAGCAAAGGCACCAACCCCAAGATGTATAAGAGAGCATGGGTGTACCATAGAAGAGGTGACAAGGGACACCAACTGACAGTTACAGAGCAGTCACAGGAGACAAAATTCAACCAGATCTCAAAGAACCCCAAAAGTCCAACACAGGGAAGATAGCAGTCTGCTATCTTCCTTCACCCTGGACTACCCACAAAGACCGTGTCCAAGAATGACACTCCGTCTAGACTGTGCTAAGACACTGGCAGGTAAACTCCGCTCCACAAGAGCTGCAGATGTGGGGGGCAGGTGAAAGAGAAGCACCCGTGAGAAGACCTGCATGGTGACAGGCAGGAAAGAGCAGGGGGTGAGGTTAGCAGGACTGGAACTCAGTCCTCTTATACTTACTGGCAATCTGACCTTCTCTGAGTCTTAGTTTCTTTATCTATAAAACAGGGGTTAAAAATAATACTTACCTCTCCAGGTTACTAGGAAAATGAAATTCAGTATGTTAAATTTTATATCCACCTACATAATCTATTAAAGTCAGCTCTATCAGTGACCTCCCTGTTCTCACTGCACATCTAAGAAATCTAAGCAGCTTCCAGAGAAACAGCTGGGAGTCAACCTAGGTACACTTACTTAGAATATCTGGGAGGAGACTTCTCAATCTGACGTCCACCAACTTCTCCAAGTAGTTCCCATGAGGATCAGCTTAGCCAGCCACAGAACTACATACCTTTATGCTAACGGTCAAGCCACAAAGACATTAAGGCAACAGAGAAACTAAGAACTCTAGGGCAGGGTGGGAAAGACATAGACCATCTGGTCACACTGCCTCCCTACCTACTACACAAAAGATGGAAATGCTTGGGGACACAAGAGGACATCTCAACATAGCTCGATTCCACATTTTAAGAAGTTTTACTGTCTCATTCAAGCATTTTTTGAAGGACCTGATTTTCAGCATGTAGAATCCAACTAGTATGAACTCAAGCTTAAGTAAACGGATGGCACAAAGGGTCTAGCCACTCACAGACACTGGGAAGCAGAAAGGTCCCCATCACTAACAGGTTAGTTAGCCTGAACACAGGCAGAGACTGGGGTTTAAAATCTAGCAGCCTGCGAGGGAAGAAAAAGACAGCTCTTCTATTTGACTGTCAGTTCCACTGGAGAACATGCGTGACTCTTACCCTTCCAGTCAGGAGGCTGTGCAACACCAGGGCCACCACTCACCTTAATGGACAGCGCATAGAGATGGTTTAGCATAACATGGTTGGGCTCAGGAAGTAAGGCCGGGTCACACTAGGAGAAAAAAACAACCCCTCAGCCCCGCAAATGTGATTAAATGCAGACAAGACAAATGGCGCACTGTTCCTCTGGACTGGTAAGGATTTTAAATAGGTGCGCTGTCTCCTATGAATCATGCATCCCAGGTCATAAAATCTGGAAAAATCCCTAGTCTAAGGATGAAATGCTAAGCCCAACATCTGTTTATAGAATCAAAACAAAAACCTTGCTAATAAATATAGATGGTTTGGATGAAAGGGCAGAAATAATTTTCCTGGGAATCAACTATCAACAAAGTAAAACAGAGATAAAAATTATTTACATAAAACGTTGTAAATTTTTGTACATCCCCTAATGAAAGTATCCTTATCTTGTGTTGGAATAGAAGTCATAGCAGACTTGGTTCCAGCACAGATTGGTTCTGACTTTACTATAAACAGAAACAACTATAAATTCTGCTATTGGTACCTACAGAAGTCACAGTTTAGTCCTGGAAAAAGGATTCCACAGTATCTCGACGTGCACACAGCTGACTGCCTTGTCACATCTGTGTCATAATCCCAGCCCCAAGGTTACTGAAGTTTAGCCTCAATATCCTAGAGATCCCCAGATACTCTAGCAACCTGCTCAGGATACTCACTGAAATATTAGTGTCCTTGTTAAGAATAACTTGGAGTAGGTGAGGGGGCAGGATGGGTGGGGATTTGAATCTCTCCTCAGATCGGAACACATACATTTCTTGACCATAAGGCCCTGGCGGTGAACTGGACAGGTCTGGAAAATATTTATACAAACGTGAAGAAAGTTGAAGGGTTAGTAACAATGCATGGGGAAAGCTATCAATGCACACATTAATCTTAAATGTAGCACAAGTCCTGGAGCATAAGGATTTGTGACCTACTGGGCCAGTAACTGTAAGGAAGCAGAGGCAATGTCTGAGTCGTCCTGATCATGGACCGGGAAGCTTCCCAACATGCACCATGATGTGAGGAAGCGGTGAGGTCAGGACCTAGGCTCCAGGAAGTCAGCTCTATTCATCAGCCACATGACCGTGGAAGATCCCTTTACTATGGTCGGTTTCCTCATCCATAAGATAAAAGTCTTCCTAATTCATAATGTTTTTGAGGAAATCAAAGTGATAGTGGCTATGAAGGTGTTCTGTGAACTCAACGTGAAAAGATTAGATTTCATCTTGTTTCTACCAAAGCAACAGACAATGTTAGACACTCTAAGTCTACAACGATTACAGCAGACAGAACAAAACCTTGCTGTAGTCAAGGAAGTGCAGATGTAAGCCACACTAAAACACCACTTCACACTCAGCGGGATGGCTGCCACTGAAATGGCAAGCACTGGCAAAAGTGTGGAGAAACTCGAAGCTTCAAACTACAGTATTTCCATCACTAGCAGAAATGAGTAATAGTAGAGCCACTTTGAAAAACAGTATGGTCATCCTCAAACAGTTAAACAAACTTTGTGACCCAGTACTGAGTGTTACCACCTAAGATAAAACATAAGCCCACCCAAAAACCTGACCATGAGTGCTATAAGCAATATTAAAAGAGCTCCCAAGAGGAACAAATTCCAAATGTCTGTCAACAATGGATGGATAATCAAAAAGGAATTGTCATACCGTAGACTTCTATTCAGCTATAAAAGTACTGATACATGTTTCAACAGGCACCAAAGCCCCGGAAGCCCGCTAAGTGAAAGAAGCCACATGGTATATGGTTACGTTTATATGAACTGTCCAGAACAGGCAATTCCATATGGCAGCTTTGTGACTGACATAGGGCAGAGAGGAGAAAGAGATGGGAACAGTCTTTCTTTGGAGGTGACAGTGGTTTTAAAACTCAATATACTAAAAAAATGGATAAACTGTACAATTCAATGTGTTTTATGTTATCAGAATTCTACTTAAAAAATGAAAAGTATTTATGCTAAACCTACAAAAATTAAATGAACTATGTTTTCTTAGTTTTAAATTTTTAAATTTTACAGCTCTACAAAAAAGACTTTAATAAGTCTATTTTAATAACTCAGATTTGCTTCAACATATGAGGCAAACGGACAGAAGTGGCAACAATACCGTATTTAACAAAACCTCAAATACGCAGACCAGGGAACTTCTCAAAGCACTGCCACAGAACGCCACTGGGAAATAACACAGGGCAATTTCCACGTGCTATCCATTGTACTAAAACATCTAAGCTGGATACTATAAAGTCAGGCACATGGCCACGCCCATTATCTGCATATTCCTAATAAATGGACTCTATGCCTTACATACTGGGTGAGGAAACAAGGTGAAGCCAAAAGTGTGCTAGTCTTCTCACTACATAATTATGATCGACTGTCAAATACTCTGTGGTTGATGGAGGTGGGTCTTATATCTTATCTGTTGCTTTCATTGGTTAACTAATAAAGAAACTGCCTAGGCCCATTTGATAGGCCAACCCTTAGATGGGTGGAGTAAACAGAACAGGATTGGGGGAGAAAGGAGCTGAGTCAGTGAGTCGCCATGATGCTCCCACTCCAGCCAGACGCAGGTTAAGATCCTCCCTGGTAAGCGCACCTCGTGGTGTTACAGGGATACTAGAAATGGGTTAGATCGATATGTAAGAGCTAGCCAATAAGAGGCTACAGATAACGGGCCAGGCAGTGTTTAAATGAATACCGTTTCTGTGTAATTATTTCGGGGTAAAGCTAGCTGGGTGGAGGGACGCAGCCCAGCCGCCCCTGGCTGCTACATGTGGTTACTTTGCAGATCATAATATAATCATAGTTCTAGTGGCCTCAGAATTTTTAAGCTCACCACCCCTTCAGCCAATAAGAATGCTCACCATAACTTTCTGAGTTTATACACTGAAATTTTTTCTCAGTTGATAGTTACTATGCTATGGGCTACTTGTCCCTTGTCCACAAGATCCTGCTGTGTACATTATAACTGAGGATCACTGAGGGTCTGAGCCCTGGATTTTACTACCGGCAGCTGGCTGCACGATGGCATGACAAGCAGCAGAGGCAGGCTCTGCACGCTCAGTGGAGAAGGGTACAGTTCTCCAGGAGGCACACTCCATACAGTAATGAGAGAGTAGCTATAAAGTGGTTTGTAAAACATGCCTCTGCTGCTAGAGAGAACAAGCACAGACAAAGACCTTGGGAAAGGGTATTACACAAAGCAAAAATATACACGACTTCCACCCTGCATACTCAATTCCATGGAGAACAACCATTGCTTTGTTTTCTTTCTCTTTCTCTCTCCCTCAGTGACAATTATACTTGAAGGCTTTCATAAAACTGTAATTGTCAGGTGAGCTCTCAAACTAGCTGACTCAGGTTAGAAAGACACATCAGACATTTCCAGTCTTTACAGATAATATCACTAGATGCTAATGGAAATTATGAAATCTTACTGGAAACAGCTTTTGAAACCACAGGGTACTGGAGGGTTATATAAAGGTAAAATGGAAAACAGTGTATCAGAGTAAGAAAGGCAGACATGCCGTGGGATTTGTGTTAGAGTGGGGTGCGTGGGGTGTGATTATGAGATTCCTGAGAAGAAGTGAAAATACAAATAAAATAAGAAACCACTTTGGGGAAGGAATATGCACTGTAAGAAAGACGTAAGGAGAAAGCAATAGTCCAGAATTACCTCGGCAGGATGTCTCAGAGCTCTCCATGGAGTCTAACTTTAAAGCATCGAATACTTCAAAGTCAGATTTCTTGACATGGATCAAATTATTAATTGTGCCAAGCTGACTGGTAACCACAGGCTGAAACAGTGAACAAAAACAAAATGATTGGATTCCCTTTTCAAATCCATCTTCTTCACCCAACCTCCCCTTTACTTTTATAAAAAGTCTCTAGTAGGGAGCTGTCTACTGAACCAGAGGACAGTAAGTCACAATGAGGCCACTGAGGCTCCCCTGCAAATCAAGGCCTTACCTCTGATGGATCATGAACCCACTGTCCATCCACAAAGAATTTGTACTGATGTTCTCCCTCTGGAAGATCCAGGATGGCAACAAAGTCATTATGACTAGGGAAGCAAACAGAAGGTCAAACAGTTCAAGTTCCTTAAAGAAGACAGAATGGAGACAGGGGCAATGATGGCACCATCCCAATGCCCTTCTACCTTCCTAAGCTACCACAGCCCTTGTGCCCACCCCGCCCCCATGCAAAGTATAAATGCACCCTCCTTTTCTATATCACTCAAGACATGTCCTTGTCAACCTCTCCCAATAACGTCATTCTTAACCAACCTTTGTGGGGGAGAGAAGGGGGGTGCTTTATCTTAGTAAACTGCTTTGTTCCAGCAAAACAGATTTCTTGGGGCTGGGGAGATGGGCTCAGCCAGGAAGAGTGTTCCTTTTGAGTTTGAGGACCTAAGTTTGAATCCTTAGTATCCACATCAAAAGCTGGGCATGGCTACACATGCCTGAATCTCCAGCATTGGGGAGCAGAGACAAGCAGACCTGGAGAAAACTGCCGGTCAGTAAAGCTAGCTGAAATGGAGAAATTCTAGCTCAGTGAGCTTGTCTCAAGATAACAAGGCTGACAGCCACAGAGGAAGATATTTAGGTCTTGCTGTGGCCTCCACATGTACACACATGGGCACACATGACTGCATGTACATGTATGTACATGTACATGTAATACACACATATTACACATGAAGAACAGAGTCCTCACAAGTATGAATAAGGTGAAAGATAGATTTGGGTTGGGAAATATTTCAGGGTACTCTTTCCATATTTTGGTGAGCCTTTTCTGGAAAATGACCTATTGCACAAAAGGTCACTCTGACAACCACATAAATCACTCACTTGCTTTGCCAGCAATGAACTGGCATTACACTTAGAATGTCACAATGTATTTTGCTTTAATACAGAAATCAAAGCAATAGGAATTAGCTAATTCCAGACAAGAAATGGCTTGAGAAACACAGTCCTGAAGAATGCACCCACAATGCTGTTAGAAACCCTCCCCCAGTCCTAGTCCGTCCCCTAAGAAAGGCAATCAGGTGTCTGTTCCTGCATTCTGTAGACTCAACGGAGACATGTGCCCTCACCTCTTAATCAGTGGAATCTTAGTGCTCCAGTTGTTGAAAGACCCAGAGATGAAGACCTCCTTGCCTCCTTCAGACCAGCGGATAACCGTGGGCCGGGCCTGCTGGGTGGGCTTCACAGAATCATCCAAGTCCTGCTGCCAGGGTACAAACTCTTTGTCCCCAGGGAGCTGTAAGAAGGAGTAGGTCATCCCTAGAATAAATTATGACCCAAGGGTTTTTAAGAGGTAAGTTTCCCAAGGGTATTAAAGGTTCTAGGCTTCAACTAAAGATAGCTACCCTAAATTCAGCGTTAAATCACAGTTTGAACAAACTACAGAAAAGAACTAATACAGGGTCCGACATAGTCAAATAGTTTATGTTCCAGCATTGCCTGAATCACAGCCCACTGCCTGGAATGTGTTCATCATTCTCCTTGCAGAGCCTCTGGGTCACCCTTCAAACAGACAGACAACCTTCAAATTCTTCCTCCAGTCTAACTGGTGTGCAGGGAATAGACTACGCTTCTGAGAGCCTCTTAAGAGAAAAAAAATGTAAGAAAGCCAAGTACAATTCTTTAAAAGACAATTAAGCCAGGTATATGTTTTTCAGAGGCAAACTGGTCTTGACTGTCAACTGTGATAAAGTTATAGATACCAAAATTCGTAAGTAATTAACAATGCTGTTTAAGCTACTAGGTTATACAATAGAACATTAAATATTTAAGGGGGTGCTGGACAAATGGCTCAGTAGTTAAGAGCACTGGTTGCTTTTCCAGAGGACCCAGGTTCAATCCCCAGCACCCACATGGCAGCTTACAACTGTCTACAATCCCAGTTCCAGGGGATCTGACATCCTCACACAGACAAATGTGCACATAAAAATAAATAAATAGAAATGTAGATACTTAGGGGTGGAAATGTAGTTCTGTGTAGGAGCGCGGAAGCTGGAGGTTTCATCTCCAGCACCATCATCAATCACGGATTGACACCGATTCCAAAGTCAGACCCCTGATTCTGTACAGAGGAAATGGCTATGAAACCTTCCCTGCTAATTGCAGCCAGGTTCATATAATTACCCCAGGAGGATGGCTAACATTCTGGAGCTAGGGGGCACAGGACCAAAATTATCTTCCTTGAGCAAAAGCAAACCCATTACTAAATGGGGTTTATAGGATTCTGAGAAAAATGAATTCTTTAGTTTCTTTCCATTTCCATCCTTCGGGACAAGTGTGGGGAACTGCAGCCAGTGAGCAGATGGCTTTTTACAAAGCTTTTGTTTGGAAACAGCCACCCACTTGTTTGTGTACAACGTTCTGGGTCTGTGGTGGTGGTGGTGTAGACCTGGACAGTTACGACCACAGACTCTATGTAGGACCCAGAGTCTAAGTTATTTATTATGTGGTCTTTTACAGACTGGAACAGGGCTGTATGGCACCAAGTCAAACTTACAAACAAAACAATGAAGGTTAGCGTAAGAAAGGACTAGCTTATTTATTTGGGCTTTCCCCTGCTTTTTCCAAAATGAAAATGTTTACCTTCCATTCCGTCTCCCAGTAGTCCTTAAAACTACTGTACAAGAACACAGCAGAGTAAATGGAGAAAGAAATGCAGAGGCTTTTACATTATTCAGGAGACTGGATTAAGACAAAGCTTTGGACTCCACTGTCACAAAACACCACGGGGGAGGGGGCAACGGATCATTGGGAATGTTTACATTCGCCTAAGAACAACCCTCAGATCTGATTCGCAAACAGGATCCAAGAACATATTTTTAAAGCTTTCGGGTAATTTATACTGTAATTAATTATGTTACAGTAAACAAAAACATGTTTTGTTTTGTTTCCTAGGAGGTCAAATTCTCACTCTAGTCCAGACTGGCAGTGATCCTCCTGCCTCAGCCTCTGAACAGCTGCAATTACAGGCGTGAGCCACTATCGTATCAGCTTTAAGGTTGTCTTTTGAGGTACACCCTAAAATGTTAGAAATGCAGTACCCTAAAATGTTAAAAATGTCATTTGTTGACATCTGTTTCAGAGTAGCTGGTAGAAGATGGCTTGAAGAACAGAAAAACACTCCTTCACCTTTCACTGCCACTTAAACCGGGTGACATATCCACAGTCTATTTTATGAATGTGTCAGATTTCCCACAAGGTTTTTAAACCAATCTTGGGGATCCTAATGTACAAACAGGACGGAGAACCCCTGAGTCTACTAGAAAGCCTGACCTTTGAAGCAAAGATGTCCTCCCCTCCCCCTACTGTTTCTATCAATTACTTTTAGGACTGGAGATTTTCAGTTTAGGATTTGAAAGCGCTACACTATTAATACGCCCGGCTTTGGAGCACAGCCCTTCCACTTATGACATGACATTTCTGTGCTAGAAGCGACTGCAGCTGACTAGCAGAAAGACTGTTTACTGAGTTGAGCCAGCAGCAAAACTACCAGAACAGCAGCAAACCGGCAATTCAAAATACGGCCTGCAGATGATGAAGGGAGATTGGTGGGGAGGGCGCATGAACTCTAAAGTTTTTCCATCTGGCTGAGACGGGGAATTGCTGGAACTACTTTTCTCATTTCACAAACGGCAAGGTGTTAGGGAAAGAACGTTCCAAAACAGGCCCAAACTCACACAGAGCAACCTGGCTCCTAGTCAGGGCACCAATTGCTGCAGTCACAGTTTGAATGTACCCAAAGCCTGAGTCATCAATGTAGGAATGAGCAAAAATACACGGCCTGTCACCCTGGATAAGCTTTGGAGAAGAAAATCCAGGCTGAGCGCAGAGCCCAAACGATGAGGAAGAAGTCCTAAGGTTGGAGAGGAAAGAGGGAACAAAGAACCCCAAGAAATGCCCAGCTCAACACCTCTCACTTCCTAACGGTGTTCTCAGTCAGGATCCAAGAAAATCAGCCGTAAAATCCAAATTTCACGTGCTGTCAAAGCGGTAAATAAAACTCTATTCACTTGCCTAAGCCTCAGCTCAGTGGAGATGGATAAAATGATAAACGTCAAATACATTCCAATCCTCTTCAACCCTCCGGGCTTTCTTTTTCACTCTAGACAGCCCACTTGGAGAAATTAAATGTATTTAATGCTGACATTTCGAAAAGAGATTAGGAACGTTAGGGTAGCAATCACTGCTGTCAGCTCCATCTGCCTCTTCTTTTGGGTGAACTAGAGAGCGGGCCTTTGGCTGAAAGTGTTCGGGCAGTTGTGGATGGCTTTGAGCCTCAGGCAACATCTTGAAGTGCTACAGGGGAGCGAAGGGAAGTAACTTGCTCTCCCGCAAAGCGCAGCCAGGTGGGCAAAAAGCACAGCTACAGTCGGCACGTTTATAAAAAACTGAGCCGTTAATCAAAGGATGTCCTGTATTGATCCCCAAGACTAGGCGAATGTATTCAAACAGCCAAGTGATGGCTGCCGAGAGCCACGCAAAAGGGGGCTAGGATCAAACGAGGGGGTGCAGTGCACCTGAGAGATTGAGAACGCTATCTACACAAAGACATTTTCAGGGAAAAGAAATTCATTTAGCTATCTTGAGGCCAACTTGAGAAACGGAGCCTGAATCAGCAGCTCACACAACGCACCGTCTTAAGTTTCGCTCACAACCTATACATCCTGCAAGCTCTACAAGAAGGCAGCTTCAGGTAGACCCAAGGATGGGGCGAGCAGGGGACGTGTCTCTGGTACCCGTCCTAAAAGCCTGGCCCACAGATCGGTCAGAGCAGCAGGAAAAGTCAGCGCTTCCATCCTAATTGGAGCTAGTACCTAGGAGGCATTATCACTCCACATCTCTGTCCGGGGAAAGCCCTCTAATTAAAACACCGGTAACCCCTGGGAGTGAGAACCAAGAAGAGCGAGCAGCCGATAGCCGGTTACCTCACCTTGGAGTCGGGCAGGCTGAAGACGCTGGGGTCGTCGGTGCTCCCCACCATGATCTTGTGCTCCTTGCCCGGGCCATGGCCGCCGCCCTCGGCTCGCGCAGCCTTGGCACCGTGGCGCTCCCCGGACACCCGCTCGCTGGTGGTGTTTCCCATGGCTGCGGCTCGAGTCGGGGGCAACCTGCCGCGGGGAACGACACCGGGCGGGGAACACCCCGCGGCCGCGTCAGGGGCGTCCCGGCCCCGCCCCTGCGCCCGGGAAGGGAATCCCCGCCGCAGGAGGCCGCGCCCGGGGTCCCCGCCCTTGCCCACTTCGGGGACGCCTCAGCTGGGGAACCCGCTCCGGGAGCCTCCTCCGCCCTGCAGCACCGGCTCCGCACACCCTCGCGCCGCTCACCTCTGGCGATGCGCTCCGGGATCCCCGGGCCACACGCACGCCGGCTGTTCGGCGTACAGAGAGACCAATAAAGTTGTTGAAATTGAAGCCGCGCCCCGAGCCGGCGACCCGGGTTTCCTCCTAAAATGGCTACAAGGCCCGCGGCGCGGACCCGCCTCTGTTCCTGGCCCCGCCCACCGGGCCTCTTGTCCCGCCCCCTACGTGCCAGCCCCGCCCCCTCTCCAGCCCTAGTCGCCTGCCGCTCTAGCCACCGGCGCCAGGGCCGCCTCTGTGGTGGATGCGTGCGCACCTTCATCTTGGGGCGGGGCGGAGGGTGGGGTCAGGGTCGCGGTAGGGGCGAGGCTCCGGGGTCTCAGGCTCTGGTACGGAGACGTCCAGACGCTTTCGGAGGCACAACTACTTTAGAAAGGCCGAATCCGAGGTCTTACGCCCTAGGTACGGAATTAGAATCTGCACTTTAACAAGATCACAGCCAACTACTTGGCCGCGGTAGAGAGCGGAGCCACATTCTGATGGTTTCATATTCCGCTTACAACTCTGCGGAGCAACCTCTTTGTAATTGTCCCAGGAGGTAGTGAAATAAAGACGCCTGAGGTGTGACTGGCAGGTACTGCAGAAGGCTTGCTTATATGTGGTGCCCAACTTATCATAGTGGTATTTTCTCTTAACTGTGAATGTGTGAATTGCACGCATTCAGTTCATGATATTTAGCAACAGAGCAGTTGAGAGAGCATGGTAGGCTGGGAGTATACCGTTGGACTAGCGATTTGAAACCAGCAGACTAAAAAGTGAAGGCAGAGGGGGCTGTTGCAGGGCACAGGCATAGCCTAGTGAGCTGAGGAGAACTGGTTTGGGAGAGTAGGATGCCTGCCACTGAGATTCCAAGGGCCCTCCAGTCATTAGCACTGGCAGTATCTTCGACAAGATCAAGGCTGTAGATGGGTGAGGCGAGGTAGACCAGAAAGCCATCTGGGTAAGAAAGTCATCGGGAAGCCTAGAGAGATGGCTCGGTGATTAAGAGGACCCAAGTTTGGTTCCCTGCACCGACATGGTGGCTTCTGAGGGATCTGACATCTTCTGATGCACATCCAGAGATGCAGGCAAGACACTCATATACAGATAAAACAAAAAATGTCAAAATAATCAGAACTGAAGAGTGAGGTGGCAGAGAGTGCTGGGGGGGTCTACCTTAACATCTATTTCTCTCCTCCTTAAAAAAGCATTGACTTCAAACTTGGGATACTGTCCATCTCCAGTATTTCACACAGAGATGTATTTCTTAGCCTCCCCAGTACGTAGATGGGTGAAAATGTTATGTAGAACTGTTAAGTCTTTCTCCATTTCTCTATCCTTGTGTATAGGATGCCCATAGAATGGCTAGCACACCAGCAACCACTTTGGACCACGAGGCAGGTAGAAACAGTGGGATGGCAAAAACTATGCAACTAGCAAATCATCTCATAAAAGATGTCTACCTCCAGACATTTTCGTTTTTGTGAGAGGAAAATAAATGTCAATCATGTTAGGCTACTGTGGTCTACTGCCTTTCTGTTAAATGTAGCCGGACCTAATCCTAGTTGGTACATTTGTATTGGTGAAGTACTGATTACACAGATTTTAAAATCACCTTCAGGAACAACTGTGTCTATAGACAGAAGCATTGTGCTGGCCACTAAAGTCTTCACTGAATGAAGGGGGATAAATGGGTCTATAAATAGTTACAATCAGAAGGGGTAATGGGAGCTTCATCAGAGCTGGCAAGCAGGAGAAAGCAAACAGAAACAGCAACAGGATCTGGGTATTGTGAGAATCGAGGGAGAGCTAAGCCATGCTTTCTGTGCTAAGATCTAGACTCGTAAAGACTCACTTGCCTGAGGAAATAAGTTGTATACCGACACCTGTTTAAAACCATACAGTGCTACAAGAATACACTTTTCACTTTATGAAAAGTAATCAGACTTCTCATAGTTGGGAAGGTAGTGCAATCTTTTAATACGGCCACAAGAGCAAAACATGTACATGCATGTATCAGTACGTGGTCTTCAGGAACTACACTCGGTAGAGCAATATCCTGTTCTGGTCTTGCCTTCAGCTTGGTTCAGAAATCGTTGATGATTTGTAGTTTTAAACATTCTAAGTGGAATGATCAAGTCGAATCAATTTAAAATTACATGATTTGAAAGGAGCCTGTGGTATTACTGATGATAAGGAGAGACAACATTCCCGGAGGCGCAGTACTTTAATATCTTTCTTTATAAGCTAAATGAGAGGAATTTTACATTGAAAAGAAGAAAAGCTCAGAGGCAGGGCTTCCATGTATTTTTGAACAAAAGCAATCTTCGTATTAAAAGAAAAATCTCAGATCCATTTTAATAATGAGAGACAATTTCCAAAGGATTGGGGAAGGAAAAAGACCCCAGGAACCATTCCAGGGCTCAGTGCTCAAGTTCACAGAATGTACACTGTGTAAAATGTTAGGCAGCTGTCAAAATACATGCAAGATTAGAAAACAGTTTGAATTCTTACATATTCACTTCTGTAAATTTGTGTTATTCTAATGCTGCTCTTTGAGCTGTTCAAACTTATCCCCTCCTTCAGTGATTGACAGCAGCCCATTTAGAGACACACTACCCAGCAGCTGTTTCTGAAGATACCCTGCCCCTGCACATCCAGTACCTATGCCCAGGAAGTCAGGAAGTTCAGTGGTCCTGATAGCTGATGCTTCTTAACTTCTGCAGTTCAGTTCTGTCGTGGGATATTTGTACACTGTGTGAAGATGCTGTGATTGGTGTAATAATAATAATAATAAAGCTAACAGACCAATAGCTAGGCAGGTGGTAGAGGCTGGACTTCCGGGCAGAGAGAGAGAGAAACTGGGAGGAGGAATCTAGGTGCACGATTTTACTAGCAGACTCAGAGCAAGTTGGGTGTGCTGTACTAAAAAGAGGTAATGGAGCCATGTGGCAGAACAAAGAATTAAAAAAAAAATGGGTTAATTATGTTGGGGGAATGCCTGAGCTAAGGCTAAGTTTTCCTAATTAATAATAAGTCTCTGAGTCCTTATGTGCCAGCTGCTGGTCCAAAGGTAACCCGACAAGAAAGCTTGTTACACAGTTCGTTTCCGATTCTCTGAATGATGCTGTAGCACACAAGAACTGGTCTAGACAGAATGCCCTAGTTAATTTTAATGTCAGTAAAAATGAATTCTAACTTCCGACATAAATGGCCTCATTGACTCTTAGTGTGTAGACTCTGAAGGAAGGAGAGGGTGGAGGTGGGGTACTATTCATACTGGCAGACCCCACCTCAGCAGCCGGCGGTCACTTACTTCCTCAGCTAAAGTCTTACTGGATCCTAATAGAGGCACTTACACATCAAGCCGAGACAGCTAAGCAAAACCCCCAAATTCTTCAACCAACCTATTGAAAGATGCCAAATTCTCTCAATGACTTTTAAAACCAAGGAACAATTTCTTTTCTTGTTTTACGTTTTTTTGTTATTGTTGTCGTTTGAGGCAAGTTCTCACTAGGTAAACCTAGTTGGCCTGAAACTCACTATGTAGACTAGGCTGGTCTTGAACTTGTGATGAGCCTTTGCCTGGAACTCCTAAGTTCTGGAATTCCAGGTATGTGGCACTGTGCTCGGTCTAGTAGTTTCTTTATTAAAGAGAGCAGAAGTAGGGGATAGGGAGATGGCTCGGTGAGAGGACTTGTTAATGAAAGCAAGAGGACCCGAGTTCAAATTCCCAGTACCCACATTAAAGATGGGCCTATTCAGTTATAATATTAAAAACATCTGGTAGGTAGTGAATTGTATCAGAAGAAGAGTTCCATGGAGTCCGTCCTTTATTAGATTGACTTGGGAATGCCTGCTCAGTTCATATATATCAATGAGTATTTATTAATCATGTGCTACACATCAGAACGTGGCTAAAGACATGTTTTCGTTTTGCCATTCAACGCCCTCACTGTATTAATCATGAAGTTAGGAGTTTTTCGCAGTCTACATCCTTGATCGTGGACTTCCAGCCCTCAGCACTAAGTGATTAATTCTTGCTGAACTGCCTTCTTCAGGAATTCCTGAGACAGACATGTTGGCTTTGATTACAATGTCAAGTTGTAATCAATTTGTTTTTTTTTTTTTTTTGGTTTTTTTTTTTTTTTT